>CM021101.1:86005428-86018241 GCA_007115665.2 Sequoiadendron giganteum
TTTCAACCTAATTCTTATTTATAGCTAGGGTTTGGGTGGCATTTCTTCTGACCTAGTCTATTGACCACTTAACCTTCCAACTTCAAATGACTCGTACATGTTCGTAACATCTCCAAATTCAATTCCATCAACTCCATAGCATTTATGGTCATCAAATTGACTTATCAGGAATATTTCCTATTTTTTTTGAAACTTTTCAAAAATTTGTCAATTTTTTCGAGGGGGCATACCCTAACCTATTTCATGTTGGGGCACGATCAGGGCATATTTTCTTTGACACAACACCTAAACAACATTTTATCAAAGAGGGGCAAACTCTAGACACCGAAAATTGGTCTAGGCCTACGAGTACCACTTTCGACATAATTTTCTATTATCCATGGTCTTGATTAAATAATTTATTATTTAATTACCCTTTTCTAAATACATATTTCCTCTATTAATTAAATACCCCTTTTAATTAATTCATAATGACTTTTATTCAACTTGATTAATTAAATAAATCATATTTATTTAATTATGTTGCTAACTAATTAATTCTCCTTCTTAATTAAATAATTTATTATTTAATAACCCCCTTTATCATATTTCAACTATAATTAAATATTTGTTATTTAATTATTCATTTAACCCTTTTCAAACAATCAAATTAAATAAATTACATTATTTATTTAATTTAAATCTCTCATTTTCGAGTGTTGAATTAAATTAACATTTAATTCATATTTAAATTATTTATGTCACATTCTTCTATTAATTAGATGAATAATCATTCACTCACCTTCTAACTTGAGATCTATTTTTAGTTCTCCAGTTATCTCCGAATTCAACAACTGATCATCTCTGCGAGAAGACTCTCTGTCAAAACTAGTCAGTTAACTAGTTCTAACTCATATGCATGATATGTTTATTAATTACATATCTTTATTTAATTAATTAACTTATGTATGCATTTGAACGGATTATTCTTAGAGTTCTAACTTTTTCTTAGACATTCAAAGTCTATTTATTCTATTTTCAAGACTCTTAATTGAAGATTAAATTGTTTATTTAATCTGGAACTCTTGTTCTTTCTATTTTCGAACAGTCTTGACACAAGATTAAGTTATCATTCTAATTTAATCTTTATCCTACAATATTTTCTAACTAACGTTCTAACTGACACATAAGTCACATCGCATGACATTCATCAATCTCATCTGTTGATCTCTCTTTTCAATCTGAGCCAATTGTTCGAAAACCCAAAATCTAGAAAATGGCCTATCATTATCATTATTCCTCCTCCCAAAATCATACACTTTTGAGAAGAAAATTATCTTCAATATTTTTCTTAGACATTCAACAAGGTTATGCTTGCATCAATACTGAAAATCTAAGGGCAAGAATACTGAAAAGGCAAAATGGAAAAGGGCAATCGAGATAATTCGAAGGAGTGGACGCATATTCGGTGAGATTGTTTCATTGTAGTTGTTATTGTTGTTTGATCTAGATTAATATTGGTTAGATTAGAATTAACATCATCTATTCTAGTTGTAGATACATTCTAGATTTTACTCTATGTTACACTCTCCTTTCCTACAGGGTTTTTATACTACCATCATCCCTCAAAATATGGTGGAGGAGGCCATGATTTGTATCCTGAAATTTTTTCACCAATTCTCCTATCATGGTTTCCAAGGCTCAATACTTCCCTTAAATTCCTTAATCTCATTTACAATAGTTATTGTGGGCTTAAGCTTCTTAGGGGGGTCAGCATCCTGCTTGGATCCAATAAACATAATTCTCAACTTTTGCAACCTGGGGATCCATGTCTCCATAAGTTGGATAGCCTTCTCAATATCATTGATAAGTTATTTATAGAAGACTTCATGGAGGAATAGCTATTATGAATGTTGTTTATCTTGTTATTCACCCCTCTTTTTAGATTCTTGAAGACTATAGTGACAATCTTCATATTACTAAAAAATATTTTCCTATCATGATTGTAACATATTTCTTTATACTCATTTAGCTGCTTAAGCAACTCCTCCTTACCGGTAGCTTCCTCTGTCTATGGAGTTCCTGATATTTTAGGCTCAATCACTGAAATAGGCATAGTTCCCATATTGTATGACACAATTTCCCAGGAGGAACTTGTGGAAGGGGGGAAATCAATAGATGTTGGTTCATGTGGAGAAGGGAGGCATCATCATTCCTCTTTTGCTTTCTTGATTGCAATTTTTGAAAATTTTCCCTCAAAAATGCTACCTCTATTTGTACCTGTATCTTTTATGTTCAGTTTTCCCACACTCAACTAGTAGATTGTTAGATTGTGTTCTAAAATTTTCCTTTTCTATAGTTATCGACTCCACAGTTGCTCTTGTAAACTAAGAAATATTTACTAACATATTTTCTTCCTCAAGAGCTGATGTCTCTAACACTCTCTTTATTATTAGGCATCCCCTATAATTTGGTGCAGGCTCTGCAATGTTAGGCTTTCTTGTACGAGGTGCTAAGGACCATATAGCTAGTGCATCCCACTGCTCATTGAAAGCAGATCCTTGTAGTGCAATTATAGCTTCTTCTTCTAAATTGTAGAGGGGTTTGTCACACCTCTTTAGTATGTCAAAAGTAATAGCAGAGGCCAAATCCCATTCTAGAAATAATAACCCTCCACTATTCCTCACCAATTCCCTACCCTCTTCTAGAAGCAATTCCAAAAAATTTAGTTCTCATTTCATTTAAGACATGTGCTTGGATTGTGGCCTTGAGTAATTCTAAAGGAAGAATTATTTCCTTAGCCAGATTGTTGACATATTCATCCTCTTTGGCCCTATAAGAAAAATCCAAGAAACCTTAAGACTTAACAAATGAATCATCATCCATGAATTTGGCACATGATTCCACCCTAACATTATCACTGCTATTAACTCTAGTGAGATCAGCCTTGCTTAACCTCAAACCTAATTGTTGTGGCATAGTTAGTGTTGGTGATGGATGCATTCCCTATTGCATTTCTTGCTTAGATACCTAGATTTCTTCATCAGATTCATCATTATCATAATCCACCAAACCTGCTAATTTGACCTTCTGTTTCTTCAATGGTGGCTCGCTTGGTGGTAAAACATGTTGTGATGAGGCATCAACATCCACAATTTTAGGCCCTATTGGCCTTGGAGGAGATGGTGGTGGAATTTGTGGAACAAGAGAGACATGTTTTTATTGCTCTTGTTGAGAGGGTGCAACTACTACATCATATTTCTTTGCCTTGTTCTTTCTCCTTATGAAAACCTTTATCTTTTTTTCCTTTATAGTTTGGTATGTAGGTCTTTCCTCCACAATAGGGATTTCCCATCCACCCTATTCTACTCTAGTCCTACTCTCCCACCAGGTAAGAGCTGAACCTCCCAACCAAAGAGTGGCTAATAGGATCCTAGAAGCACCATCAAAATTATTTTGAACTCTACAATAGACTTCTACTTGCTGAATCCAATCATCTAATTTTTTAGCATGTAATTCACTAGAATACTTAGGCAGTTCAAATTTAACATCCAGAAAGAGAATGTGTAGAAGAAGAAGGAGAAGGAGGAGAAGAAGACGTAGATGGAGGATATTTTGGGGGTTCATCACCACCTCCTGATTGCTTCTTCTTGCTTTTACTATCTCCATGATATTCTTCACATTTCATGCATTCTTCCCTTTCTTTGAGTAGCATCTCCAACGTAGCTCTCATCTGCCAGAATGCTCTTCAAAACTCTTGCTCACTGAGTTCTTCAAGTACCTCCATTCTAGACATAGACATCTTCAGAAAAGTTCTTCGCTTCCCAATCTTAGGATTAAATTCCTCAAGCTTGCCTTCACCCTTCTGAATCCTAGATCTTGTTAGCATTCAAAACCAACTGCAATAATAGTCACCAAAAGCTCTGATACCAATTTGATCTGATTAGGATCTAGACTAATTGCATAATTGGATGCTTAATGTTTACAATCTTTAACATCCAAATTACATAAACAAAATTAACACATTAACATGGTTAATTAAGTGGAAATAATAAAGTGAAGAAAATAGAATGTGAGAGAGAAGGAGAGAGAAAATGCAAACAATTTGATAATGGAGTTTGCCGCAATCATGACTACGTCTCCGAGTCTGCTCCAATGGAGTGAGACCAATCCGATTAATCTCCAGAAAATGATTACGAAAGGTCTTCCACCTATTACAAGATTTTTGTCTCCTTGGATGATAATGAATTACAAAGAAATCCTTCAAATGCAACAAGCTTAACTAGCTTCAAATGCATAAGGATCAAATTCACTATCACTTGGAAATATTCTCACAACTCTCTCAAAAATTCACTTCCAGCACTTAGCCAAAAAATATCTTCACCAAAAATTGCTTAATCTCACACCCCCCCATTCTCCCCTTTTTATACAAAAAATTTACCAAATATGGTTCATAACCAATTGATTTTCAAATCTCCTTTACATAGAAAATATTATTAAAAATCCCCCCTTATTTACATAGGGATAACCTCCCCTTAAAATAACCCATCCAATTTTACATAAAATCTTCACGGATGGCCTCTTTTAATTTTATTCCATAATCCGTTCAGATTTATTAGGAGATCTTAATAATTCACCTTTGAATATAAATGGGCTTGATTTTGTTAAGGATTTTATCCTTAATTATAGGGGGTGAATTGGTTGGCAATTTGTTTTTTTTCTTTAAAAATAATGTTTAAGTTCCCCTTAAAAAGGGGATCTCCCAACCACATGTATTTTTAAATATTAAAAGGGTTTTATCCCATTTAAATAGGGGTAAATTTGTTTTGTTTTAAATTAAGACCCCACCTACTTTTTCTCACGTAGGCCTTAAATTAAGGCTTTTAAATGGGAGGAGTGGTAGGCTTTTATATATTGTTTTTTATTTTTTAAATAAAGCCATGTCCAAAAAATTACCACCACATGTAACTTCGGGAAGCCACCATGTGTCACCTCATGATTCATCCATGTCAGAATGATGACATCATCATTGCACCTTCAAGTCAACCTAGTCAACCATGAGCTTTGACCTTCCAGATCTCGCACATACGAGCTCCGATTTGCGCAAAACAAACACTATCGGAAAGCTCTTGTTAAGATCTTCATGTTGACATAAATTTTGACCACTTTTAGTGACATCAAATTTTGACCTATTTTCTTGCCCTGGGCCCTGAGTTGACCAGTTGTTGACTGAACTTTGACTGGCAATAACTTGGGCTCCGTAGCTTTGTTTGAGTCCATTCAAGTTGCACTGGAATCAAGACATAAAACTCTTTCTAATGGTGCTGAAATTTGGAGTATTGGAGACACTTCAATTTTCAATGAAAATATCCCCCGGATCAGGCCTCCCCACTGAAGAACTTTTGGACCTCCAAAAGTGGCATTTATTCAAACATCAAGTGATGACTTGGCCTCCCCACTTGTCCTGTATCATCTGTACATTTGTATACATGGCTCACAATCACAACAAAGACTGCAACAACATTGTTGAACATAAACATCACTTTATCACTTCCATAAGCATCTACATCAACTGTTGTAGCCACTAACCAACAAACATTGACTAGCATCTAGCTGAATAATAATACAGATATGAAAGAGAATAAATCAACAACATATCGATCTCCCACAATAAAAACATTTTTACCCAAGGGACCATCAATGCTTTCAATCACCCTTCCCTCATGTTGTATTATGGGTGCATCCTGCAACATCTGACCCTGGTTAGCTACTCCAAGTTCATGTCTAGGAACACCTATACTGACAGACATAAGAGTTAACTCTTTACTTGCATTAACCCTCTTTAATTGCCCCGTGTTTGTAAAAGAACGATCAGCCTTAATCCTGTGAGAATGTACAATTTATTGAATGCCATCTTTAAACAAATGATAATGATTCTTTTCCCTATAGAAAATGGCTTTTCGATCATATAAATAAGGGCTACCCAGAACTATCCCACAGATATCTAGTGGAACCACATCAAATTGTACTTCATCCATAAACTTACTTGTGATTGTGAATTTCAAATTGCATTGCCTTGTTACTTGCAACTTATCATTCTCACAAATCTAGCCTCGCGTATAAGGTTTCTTATGTTGTGTAGTTTTCAATCCCAAGTTTCTTACAACATCTTCAGAAATTAAGTTAACTTGAGAACCACTATCTATGAGTGCATCAATTTTAATGTTCTTAGCAACAACCCTTAAATGAAACAACTCATTCCTTTTCTTATCTTCAAAGACATCATTAACTTTAGAAGTAGAAGCACAACTATCAAATGAAACAATGGAAAGAGGAGCTTTACCTTTCAAACCCATAGCTGTTATCTTAGTTTCATCATCAGAATCGGAACCAAGATCCATAACAACATTTGTGGCTTTCTCCTTAACCTTCTGTTTCTGATTCTATCTTTGAGCCCACTTAGGCTTCAATTTGGGATGCAACTTCCAACAATGATCTTCATCATGACCCTTCTTGTCACAATGAGAGCAAGAAAACTTGTCATCCTTCTTGACTGTAGCTGTCTTCTTTCCTTTCCCTATCTTTGCAACCTTAGAAGACTTCTTTATAGAGTTATCATTATCAATGAAAGAACCCTTTTCCCTTGACTCTAAGTGTGTAGCTTGAACAAACACTTCATCCAAATTACAAGGGTTCAATACCAAAATGGAATGTCTAAGATATGAATGAAGACCTCCTATGTACTTTAACAAAGTATCTTGGGTGTACAAAGGTACATTTAATGCAATAGCCTTCTTTCTAAATTCATGGGTGTACTCTTGGACAGTTTGACCTTTCCCTTGTTTAAACACTTGCCAATTCATCATTAATTGCTACATGTGACCTAAGGGATAGAACTTTTTTTTAAGAGCATTAATAAATTCTAACCAAGATAAATTGACTCTACCATGTTGTGAAATTTCTGCTCTAGTCCTACTCTCCCACCAGGTAAGAGTTGAACCTCCCAACTGAAGAGTGGCTAATTGGATCCTAGAAGCATCATCAAAAATATTTTGAACTCTACAATAGAGTTCTACTTGCTGAATCCAATCATCTAGTTTTTCAACATCTAATTCACCAGAATACTTAGGTAGTTCAAATTTAACATCCAATTTAATCTGAGGCTTATTTACACCATTAAAAGGATTACTAGAAAGAGAATGTGTAGAAGAAGAAGGAGAAGGAGGAGAAGAAGGAGTAGACGAAGGATATTTTGGGGGTTCATCACCACCTCCTGATTGCTTCTTCTTGCTTTTACTATCTCCATGATCTTCTTCATGTTTCATGCATTCTTCCCTTTCTTTGAGTAGCATCTCCAACGCAACTCTCATCTGCGAGAAGGCTCTTCGAAACTCTTGCTCACAGAGTTCTTTAGGTACCTCCATCTAGACACAGACATCTTCAGAAAAGTTCTTCGCTTCCTAATCTCAGGATTAAATTCCTCAAGCTTGCCTTCGCCCTTCTAAACCCTAGATCTTGTTAGCATTCAAAACCAACTGCAATAATAGTCACCAAAAGCTCTGATACCAATTTGATCTGATTAGGATCTAGACTAATTGCATAATTGGATGCTTAATGTTTACAATCTTTAACATCCAAATTACATAAACAAAATTAACACATTAACATGGTTAATTAAGCGGAAATAATAAAGTGAAGAAAATAGAATGTGAGAGAGAAGGAGAGAGAAAATGCAAACAATCTGATAACGGAGTTCGCAACAATTGTGACTACATCTCCAGGTCCACTCCAATGGAGTGAGACCGATCCGATTAATCTCAAAAAAATGATTACAAAATGTCTTCCACCTGTTACAAGATTTTATCTCCTTGGATGATAATAAATTACAAAGAAATCCTTCAAATGCAACAAGCTTAACTGGCTTCAAATGCATAAGGATCAAATTCACTATCACTTGGAAATATTCTCACAACTCTCTCAAAAATTCACTTCCAGCAGTTAGCCAAAAAAATTCTTCACAAAAATTGCTTCATCTCACACCCCCCATTCTACCCTTTTTATACAAAAAAATTTACTCAAATTGGTTCATAACCAATTGATTTCCAAATCCCCTTTACATAAGAAAATATAATTAAAAATCCCCCCTTATTTACATAGGGATATCCTCCCGTTAAAATAACCCATCCATAAAATCTTCACAGATGGCCTCTTTTAATTTTATTCCATAATCCATTCAAGATTTATTAGGAGATCTTAATAATTCACCTTTGAATATAAACGATCTTGATTTTGTTAAGGATTTAATCCTTAATTATAGAGGGTGAATTGGTTGGCAATTTGTTTTTTTTCTTTAAAAATAATGTTTAAGTTCCCCTTAAAAAGGGGATCTCCCAACCACATGTATTTTTAAATATGAAAGGGGTTTTATCCCATTTAAATAGGGGTAAATTTGTTTTGTTTTAAATTAAGACCCCACCTACTTTTTCTCACGTAGGCCTTAAATTAAGGCTTTTAAATGGGAGGAGTGGTAGGCTTTTATATTTATTTATTTATTTTTTAAATAAAGCCATGTCCAACAAATTGCCGCCACATGTAACTTCAGGAAGCCACCATGTGTCACCTCATGATTCATCCATGTCAGCATGATGACATCATGCTGATGTCATCATTGTACCTTCAAGTCAACTGAGCTTTGACCTTCCATATCTCGCACATACGAGCTCTGATTTGAGTAAAACAAACACCGTCGGAAAGCTCTTGTCGAGCTCTTCGCATTGACATAAATTTTGACCACTTTTGGTGACATAAAATTTTGACTTTTTTCCTTGCCTTGGGCCCTGAGTTGACCAGTTGTTGACTGAGCTTTGATCGGCAATAACTTGGGCTTCATAGCTTTGTTTGACTCCATTCAAGTTGCGTTGGAATCAAGACATCGAGCTCTTTCTAATGGTGCTAAAATCTAGAGTATTGGAGACAATTCAATTTTTGGTGAAAATATCCCCTGGATCAGGCCTCCCCACTGAAGAACTTTTGGACCTCCAAAAGTGGCATTTATTCAAACATCAAGTGAGGACTTGGCCTCCCCACTTGTCTTGTATCCTCTGTACATTTGCATACCTGGCTCACAAGCACAATGAAGAATGCAATAACATTGTTGAACATAAACATTATTCTATCACTTCCATAAGCATCTACATCAACTGTCATAGCCACTAACCAACAAAAATTGACTAGCATCAAGTTGAACAATAATGCAGAGATGAAAGAGAATAAATCAACAACATATCGATCTTTCCCAACAAGAACATTTTTACCCAAGGGACCATCAATGCTTTCAATCATCATTCCCTCATGCTGTACTGTGGGTGCATCCTGTGACATCTGACCCTGGTTAGCTACTCCAAGTTCCTGTCTAGAACCACCTGTGTTGATAGACATACAAGTTAAATCTTTACTTGCATTAATCACCCTCTTTAATTGCCCTGTGTTTGTAAAAGAACGATCAATCTTAGTCCTGTGGGAATGTACAATATACTGAATGCCATCTTTAAACAAATGATAATGATTCTTTTCCCTGTAGAAAATAGCTTTCCGATCATATAGATAAGGGCTACCCAGAACTATCCCACAAATATCTAGTGGAACCACATCAAACTGTACTTCATCCACAAACTTGCTAGTGATTGTGAATCTTAAGGTGCATTGTCTTGTTACTTGCAACCTATCATTCTCGCAAATCCAACCTAGTGGATAAGGTTTCTTATGAAATGTAGTTTTCAATCCCAAGTTCCTTACAACATCTTCAGAAATTAAGTTAACTTGAGAACCACTATCTATGAGTGCATCAATCTTAATGTTCTTAGCAACAACCCTTAAATGAAAAAGCTCATTCCTTTTCTTATCTTCAGAGGCATCATTAACTTTAGAAGTAGAAGCACAACTATCAAAGGAAACATTGGAATTAGGAGCTTTACCTTTCAAACCCATAGCTGTTATCTTAGTTTCATCATCAGAATCGGAACCAAGATCCATAACAACATTTGTGGATTTCTCCTTACCCTTCTGTTTGTGATTCTGTCTTTGAGCCCACTTAGGCTTCAATTCGGGATGCAACTTCCAACAATGATCTTCATCATGACCCTTCCTGTCACAATGAGAGCAAGAAAGCTTGTCATCCTTCTTAACTGTAGCTGCCTTCTTTCCTTTCCCTGTCTCTGCAACTTTAGAAGATTTCTTTACAGAGTTATCATTATCAATAAAGGAACCTTTACCCCTTGTCTCTAAGTGTGTAGCTTGAACAGACACTTCATCCAAATTACAAGGGTTCAATACCAAAATGGAATGTCTAAGATATGAATGAAGACCTCCTATGTACTTTAACAAGGTATCTTGGGTGTACAAAGGAACGTTCAAAGCAATAGCCCTTTTCCTAAATTCATGGGTGTACTCTTGGACAGTTTGACCTTTCCCTTGCCTAAACATTTGCCAGTCCATCATTAACTATTGCATATGTCCTAGGGGATAAAACTGCTTCTTACGAGCATTAATAAACTCTGCCCAAGTTAAACTGACCCTACCATGCTATGAAATTTCTGCCTTAGTTTTACTCTCCCACCAAGTTAAAGTTGTACCTCCTAACCGAAGAGTAGCTAATTGGATCCTATCAACATCATCTAATAGGTTCTGGACTCTACAGTAGACTTCTACTTGCTGAATCCAATCATCCAATTTTTCAGCATTAAGTTCACCACAATACTTTGGTAAATCAAATTTTACATCCAATTTAATTTTAGGCTTATTCCCACTCTTAAAAGGATTAAAAGAAGTAGAATGAGGAGAAGATGGAGAAGAAGGAGAAGGAGAAGAGGGAGGAGAAGAAGAAAAGGGGTGATCTGGTTGCTTGCCACCATCTTCATGTTGTTTCCCTTTCTTGTCTTCATGAACATCTTTCTTCGACGAACCTCCTTCATGTTCCTTCAGTTCTTGTCTTTCTTGGAAAAGAATGTCCACCTTAGCCTTCATCTCGAGGAATGCTCTTCGGAATTCCTGCTCACTGATTTCTTTAGGAACCTCCATTCCAAGCAAAGACATCTTCAAAAAACTTCTTTGCTTCCCGATCTCAGGATTAAAGTCTTCAAGCTTGCCTTCGCCCTTCTAAATCTTGGATCTCGTTAGCATTCAAGAAAACAACTGCAATAATAGTCAACTGAGCTCTGATACCACTTGATCTGATTAGGATCTAGACTAATTGCATTTGAATGCTTAATGTTTACAAATCATGGAAATCCAAATTACATAAACAAAATTAACACATCAACATGTGAATTAAGCGGAAATACAATTCATGCATACATTATTGAAATTATGCATTAAAAACTGAAGGTGAAAAGAACGAAATTGAGAAGGAAGAAGAGAGAGAGTGCAAACGATCTGATAATGGAGTTCGCCACAAACATGACTACGTCTCTGAGTCTGCTCCAATAGAGTGAGACCGATCCGATTAATCTCCAAAAAATCAGTTACAAATGCACCAAGAGCACTTCGGCAGCATGACAATACTCCGACTTACAAAAGGCTCAAAATAATCTCCTTAGAAAATCTCCCTATTTCTCTGATTCACAACTTCACCAAAAATTCTTCAAAAATTACTAAAACTCACACCCCCCATTCTACCCTTTTTATACAAAAAAATAACTCAAATTGGTTCATAACCAATTGATTTTCAAAACCTCCCAATATCCCCTTTACATAGAAAATATTATTTGAAAATCCCCCCTTATTTACATAGGGATATCTCCCGTTAAACAACCCATCCAATTTTACATAAAATCTTCACGGATGGCCTCTTGTAATTTTATTCCATAATTCGATTTTAAGATTTATTAGGAGATCTTAATAATTCACCTTTGAATATAATCGATTTTGTTAAGGATTTAATCCTTAATTATAGGGGGTGAATTGGTTGGAAATTTGTTTTTTTTCTTTAAAAATAATGTTTAAGTTCTCCTTAAAAAGGGGATCTCTCAACCACATGTATTTTTAAATATTAAAGGGGTTTTATCCCATTTAAATAGGGGTAAATTTGTTTTGTTTTAAATTAAGACCCCACCTAATTTTTCTCACGTAGGCCTTAAATTAAGGCTTTTAAATGGGAGGAGTGGTAGGCTTTTATATATATATATATATATATATATATATATTTTAAATAAAGCCATGTCCAACAAATTGCCGCCACATGGAACTTCGGGAAGCCACCATGTGTCACCTCATGGTTCATCCATGTCAGCATGCTGACGTCATGCTGACATCATCATTGTACCTTCAAGTCAACTGAGCTTTGACCTTCCATATCTTGCACATACGAGCTCTGATTTGCGTAAAACAAACACCGTCGGAAAGCTCTTGCCGAGCTCTTCGCATTGACATAAATTTTGACCACTTTTGGTGACATAAAATTTTGACCTTTTTTCTTGCCTTGGGCCCTGAGTTGACCAGTTGTTGACTAAACTTTGACCGGCAATAACTTGGGCTTCGTAGCTCTATTTGACTCCATTCAAGTTGCGTTGGAATTAGGACATCGAGCTCTTTCTAATGGTGCTAAAATCTGGAGTATTGGAGACACTTCAATTTTCGGTGAAAATATCCCCCGGATCAAGAGAGAGGGAAGGAAAGGAAGAGAGAGGGAGAGGGAAAGAGTGAGAGGGATAGGGAGAAAGGGAGAGTGGGAGAGGGAGAGAGGGAGATGGAGAGAGGGAGAGAAAGAGGGTTTAGGGTCAAGGGAGAGGGAGAGATGGAGATGGAGAGAGAGAAAGAGAGGGAGAGAGAGGTGGAGAG
>CM021101.1:86018341-86067185 GCA_007115665.2 Sequoiadendron giganteum
GGAAGAGGTTATGAACTTATGAAATAAAATGGGTATAGTGGAAAAGGATGTGGTGCTAGAGAATAAGGTATATGTATCCTTGTAGAGCCTAAAATACAAGAAATGACTAAGGTTCTCGGTTATTGTCCCTTGAAAGAAATAAACAATGCTTCACTCAATGTCAAAACCCTTACAAAATATTCTTTCAAGACAACTTCAACTTTGGTGCATCCCAAACTAATAGATATCTCATTAGATATGTATCACGTCGATACTTTGTTTACTCATCATAATAAATAACAATAGTTGTTGCTCCTTGTCATGTAATAGTTGTAGGATCATAGCATACTCACTATTACATTTTTTACACTCATCACAAATATTTTCCCTTTTGCAAGGAGCAACATATCATCATCCATTCTTGGCCCACCCTTGTCTTGCACTAAGTGGGGACAAGGGGTTAGGTAACCTTGGGTAAAATCATAAAGTTGTGTCACACTTTTAGCCAACTTATCAACAAAACTTAATTTAAGTATTTATAACTAAAAATCAATTTTGGTCAAACATATGATCTAGTAAGATTCATTATAGCTAAGTTAGATACTTCCAAAAAAAAATCAACTAAAATTTCTGGCTAAAAATATATGGAGCACCACTTTGAGTCAAGTTTACGAAAAAAATAAAATTATTTAAAAAACTTGAAGTTTCAATAACTCCTACTAATGTAAATATTTTTTTTTAAATATAAAAATACCTTTTTGTAGATCCATAAGTGTAGTTTTCAAAAATATATTTATTTTAATAATTTAATTAATATTTATATTTTATATTTCATTTTTACTAAAATTATGTTATAAGCACAAAATATTAGGTCGATTACCATGCCAAGGAAAAATATTAAAACTTATTTTTTAAAATTAAAAAAAATATGATGCACTAGATAAAAGAATCTATCTCAAGATGGTATAATTTTTTTCTATTTTAGATAAATATTTAATATGAAAGTTAATGTCAGATGGAAACAACAGTTTTTTGATTCATGCGCATTTTAATATTTATTTAAAAATATATATTTATCAAAATTGAAAAAAATATATATCCATGCACTAAAGTTTCAAGTTATAAATACACAAAAAAAAATTGAAAGAAAAAAGATAAAATTTACTATAAAAATTTTGACATCTCATACGGGTAAGTGCATGGATCTGTGACACAATTTTGGCTCTCAAGATGCCACTTTTTTTCTGAAATCAGCAAAATCTGATTTGCACAAGAAAATGAAGATAGTTACGCTCAAAATTTCAAGATGCGGCGAGAACAAAAGTTGAAGTGCTCCAAGTCTATTTTCTAAGCTACTAATTTTTTTTTGAAATTAATGAAGATTAAGGGTTTCAAAAAGGGGGGGGCAAAACAAGTCTTGTTTTTATTAAAAAAAACAACATAGCGCTTGAGGGCTCCCCCTTTTTTGATTGACTTTTTTTTAGAATTTCAAAAATACCAACTGTGAGAAATTAGCTAACACCATGTAGTTTATCCTCGTTCTTTCAAATAAATTTTTTAATGAATATATAATATTTTATAAAAAAATTTTACAAACTGGATACATCCTGAAAAGCTAAAATTTGAGCATGCTCCCCCCTAAATTTTTTGAAAAACAATTTTCGTCATGTGTAGAATGGAGTCAAGTTTCAAAAAATGTAATTTGTTTCATGTTTCAATGAACGAGTAAAAATCTATCCTAAAAATAGCACATGTTGGTTTTTGACCAAAAACAAAGGCATTTACAATAGAAGCCATGGATCAAAACCTTAACTAAATCAAAATGAAAAAAAATATTATATATTTAGATAGCTAAGAGAGAGGTTAACGCTATCACATTTTTTTTATAAACTTTCATTGAAAGACGTGTAAATGAGACGAGGAGCACAGACAAAATATGAGGAAGTTTGGCACCCTTTCAAAAAATCACATCTTTTACATGAAATGACCCTGTCCAAACCTTTGGGTCGAATGCCCAATGCAAAATCCAACCCATTGGGTTGGTATTTCCCAATGGTTGGCAAGAGCCAAATTTGGCATGAGCCAAATGTCATTCATGACTTTTGGAATGCATGTTTCTAAACTCTTTTATTTTCTCTTTCTTTGAGACTATATACATGAAATAAACATTTAAGTATAAGGAAGGATGTTTGAGAGTGGTTTCAGATCTTTAGAAGTTATAATGAAAATTCTAGTCTTTTGAAGATCTTAAAATTTTCAGACTTAATCAAATTTCAGTAATCAGAAGGTCAAATTTTAGTACTTAGCAAGTTGTATCATCTTTATCTCTCACTCTCTTTATCTCTCCACTCCCTCTCTCTCTCCCTTCCTCCCTCTCTCCCCTCTCTCTCTCACACATGCCCCTCTATCTCCTCCCTACATCTCCCTCCCTCCCTCTATTGCATCTCTCTTTCACTCTCTATCCCTCTTTATCCCTTTCTTCCCCCCCTCCCTCTCACTCTCTCCTCTTTATCTAACCACTCTCTCTATCTCTCTCTCACACAGACACAAACCTCTATCTCCATCCCTAACACTCCCTCCCTCTCGCCCTCCTTCCCTCTCTACTTCTCTCTCTGTCTCCTCTCCCTCCCTCTCTCGACCTCACCCTCCCTCCCCTTCTTTTTGCCTCTCCTCGCAATCTCTCTCACTATTTTCCCTCCTTCCATCCCTCCCTCACCCCTCTTTCTCTATCTCACCATTATCTCTCTCTCTTGCTCACTCACACACACCTTTATCTCCCTACCTACCTATCCCTCCTTCCCTCCACTCTCTACTCTATATCTCTCCTCTCTCTTTCCCTCTCTATATCTACTCTCCATCCCTCTCTATGTCACCTATGTCTCCTTCCCTACCTATTTCCATCTCTACTCTTTATCTCTCCTCTCCCTTCCTCTACCTACCTCTCTCTCTATCTCTCCATCCCTCTTTTTCTCTCACTCTCTCCTTCTCTCTATCTCACCATTATCTCTATCCCTACCTCTCACTCCCTCTTCTCTAAATCACCATTCTCTCTCTCCCACTTTCCCTCCTTCCCTCTCACTCCCTCTTCTCTAAATCACCATTCTCTCTATATCCCTCTTTCCCTCCTTCCCTCTCTCTATCTCACCTATCCCTTTCTACCTCTCCCTCGCTCCAAACCCGCCTCTCTTTATCTCTCTTTCACATTCTCTCCTTACCTCTCTACTCTCTATCTCAACACTATCTCTCTGTATCACTCCCTCCTTCCCTCTCTCCCTCCTATCCCTCCCTCTCTCCTTCCCTCTCTACCTAGCTCTCCCTCCACTACCTACCACTCTCTCTACCTTTATCTCTCTCCCTCCCCCTCTTTCTCTCTTACTCTCTCCTTCCATCTCTACTCTCTATCTCTCCCCCCTTCCCTCTCTACTCTCTTTCTCTCTCCCCCTTCCTCTCTCTCCTCATTTTCTCTCCTCTCACTCTATCTCCCTCTCACAAACACTCACCTCTATCTCCTCCTTTCCTCCCTCCATCCCTCCACTCTCTACTTCTCTCTATCTATCATCTCTCTCTGCATCTCCTTCCCTCTTTGTTTATCTTTATCTCCCCTCTCCCTCTCTTTACCCACCACTCCCTCCATAACTCTATATGTAAATTGTGTCTCCTCCCTACCTCTTTCCCTCTCTACTCGTTATCTCTCCTCTCCCTCCCTCTACCCCTTCCCTCTCTACTCTCTCTCTCTCTCTTGCACACACACAGACACTCACCTATGTATCCTCCCTACCCTATCTACTTCTCTCTATATCTCCTCTCTATGTCTCCTTCCCTCTCTACCTATATTTATATCCCCTCTCTATCTGTTTACCTACCTCTCCCTTTATCACTTTGTATCTCACATATGTTTCCCTACTTTCCTAGGGTTGAGGGATTAAGGCTTAAGGGTTGAGAATTGAGGGTTGAAGGTTTAATGTATAAGGTAGAGCATAGAGGGTAGAGGGTTTAAGGTTAGAGGATTTAAGGGTTGAGGGTTTAAGGTTTTAAGATTGAGGGTAGACGGTTGAGGGTATAGGGTTGAGGGTCCAATGTATAGGGTAGATGGTATAGGGGTTGAGGGATTAGGGTTTAAGGGTTTAAGGGTTGAGGGTTGAGGGTTGAGGGTTTAAGGGTTGAGGGATTAAGGGTTGAGGGTCGAGGGATTAGGGTAGAGAATTTACTTGGTTTAAAGGGTTTAAGGGTTGAGGGTAGAGGGTACTAGGTTGAGGGTAGAGGGTAGAGGGTTTAATGGTTTAGGGTTTAAGGGTTAGGGTTTAAGGGTTAAGGGTTAAGGGTTGAGTGTTTAATGGTTTAAGAGTTGAGGGTATAGGATTGAGGGATTAGGGTAGAGAGGGATGGTTGGATGGAGGGAGAGATGGAGGGAGAAGTGAGATAGAGAGAAGTAGAGAAGAGGAGGGAGAGACAGAGATAGATGAGGGTTGAGGATCCAATGTATAGAGTAGAGGGTTAAGGGTGGAGGGGAGAGAGATACAGAGAGTGAGTGAGAGAGAGAGAGAGAGACCTGAGAGAGGGAGAGGGGGTAGGAGGGAGATATTTGAGAGAGAGAGGGAGAGGGAGGGAGTGGGAGAGAGATGGAGGGAGAGAGGGTTAAGGGTAGAGGGTAGAGGGTAGAGGTTTTAAGGGTTTAGGGTTTAAGGTTTAAGTGTTTAAAGTTTACGATTGAGGGTAGAGGGGAGAGAGATAGAGGGAGTGACTGAGAGAGGGAGAGAGGATAGGAGGGAGAGGGTTCAGAGAGAGAGAGGAGAGAGTGGGAGAGATATAGAGGGAGGGAAGGTTAAGGGTAGAGGGTAGAGAGTTTAAGCATTAAGGTATTAGGGTTTAGGGTTAAGGGTAGAGGGTTAAGGGTTTAAATATTTAGGGTTTAAGAGTTAAGGGTAGAGGGTAGAGGGGAGATAGATGGAGTGAGTGAGAGAGAGACCTGGGAGAGGGAGAGGGGGTAGGAGGGGGATACTTGAGAGAGAGAGAGGAGGGAGTGGGAGAGAGATAGAGGGAGGCATGGTTAAGGGTAGAGGGTAGAGGGTTTAAGGGTTTAGGGTTTATGCTTAAGGGTAGAGGGGAGAGAGATAGAGGGAATAACTAAGAGAGAGATACATAAGAGAGGGAGATGGGGTAGGAGGGAGAGGGTTGAGAGAGAAAGAGTAATGGAGGGAGAGGGAGAGAGATAGAGGAAGGGAGGGAGGATTAAGGGTATAGGGTAGAGGGTTTATGGTTTAGGTGGTAAGGGTTAAGGGTTAAGGGTTTAGGGTAGAAGGTTAAGGGTTAAGGGTTTAATGGTTTAGGGTTTAAGGGTTAAGGTTAGATGATTAAGGGTTAAGGAAGAGGGAGAGAGATATGGAGGAGAGAGAGAGACCTAAGAGAGGGAGAGGTGGTAGGAGGGGAGATACTTTAGAGAGAGGAGGGAGGAGGAGTTGGGAGAGAGATAGAGGGAGGGATGGTTAAGGGTAGAGGGTAAAGGATTTAAGGGTTTAGTGTTTAAGGGTTTAGGGTTTAGGGTAGAGGGCAGAGGGGAGAGAGATATAGGGAGTGACTGAGAGAGAGAGACCTAAGAAATGGAGAGGAGGTAGGAGGGAGAGATTTGAAAGAGAGAGAGAGAGGGAGTGGGAGAGAGATAGAGGGTAGAGGGTTAATGGTATAGGGTAGAGGGTTTAAGGGTTAAGGGTAGAGGTTAAGAGTTAAGGGTAGAGGGCAGAGAGATAATAGTTAGTGAGAGAGAGAGAGAGAGAGACTTGAGAGAGGGAGAGAGGGTAGGAGGTAGATACTTGAGAGAGAAAGAGAGAGGGAGGGGAGATATAGATACTCTCCCTCATACTCCCCTCTCTCTCTCAAGACTCTCCCTCCTACCCCCTCTCTCTCTTAGGTCTATCTCTCTCCTCTACCCTTAACCCTAAACCCTAAACCCTTATCCCTTAAACCTTAAACCCTCTACCCTTAACCCTCTACCCTCTATTTTTCTCCCACTCCCTCCCTCTCTCTCTCTCTCTCAATTCTCTCCCTCCTACCCCCTTTCCCTCTCTTAGGTCTCTCTCTCACTCACTCACTCCTTTTATCTTTCTCCCCTCTACCCTTAACCCTTAACCCTCTAGCCTTTATCTCCTTCACACTCCCTCCCCCTCTCTCTCTCACTCACTCCCTCTCTCTCTCTCCCCTATACCCTTAACCCTAAACCCTTAACCCTTAAACCCTAAACCCTTAATCACTCTACCCTCTACCATCTATCTCTCTCCAAATCCATCCCCCTCTCTCTCTCTCTCAAGTCTCTCCCTCCTACCCCCTCTCCCTCTCTCGAGTATCTCTCACTCACTCAATCCCTCTATATATCTCCACTCTACTCTTAACCCTAAATCCTTAACCCTTAAACCCTCTAACCTCTACCTCTATCTGTCTCCAACTCCATCCCTCCCTCTCTCTCTCCCAAGTTTCTCCCTCCTACCCCCTCTCCCTCTCTCAGTTCTCTCTCTCTCACTCACTCACTCCTATCTATCTCCCCTCTACCCTCTACTCTCTACCCTTAACTCTCTACCCTCTATCTCTCTCTCACTCCCTCCATCTCTCTCTCTCACTCACTCCCTCTATCTCTCTCCCCTCTACCCTTAACCCTAAACCCTAAACCCTTAACCCTTAACCCTTAAGCACTCTACCCTCTACCTTTAACCCTACACCCTATATCTCTCTCCCACTCCCTCCATCTCTCTCTATTGCTATATCTCTCTCAATTCTCTCCCTCCTACCCCCTCTCCCTCTCTTAGGTTTTTGTCTCTCTCAC
The DNA here is from genome assembly GCA_007115665.2 of Sequoiadendron giganteum. Taxonomy (NCBI): domain Eukaryota; kingdom Viridiplantae; phylum Streptophyta; class Pinopsida; order Cupressales; family Cupressaceae; genus Sequoiadendron; species Sequoiadendron giganteum. The sequence continues at coordinate 86,025,132 of CM021101.1, forward strand.
TCACTCCTATCTCTCTCCCCTCTACCCTTAACCCTAATCTCTCTCCCACTCCCTCTCTCCCTCGTACCCTCTCTCCCTCTCCTAGCTCTCTCTCTCTCTTAGTCACTCCCTCTATCTCTCTCCCCACTACCCCTAACCTTAAATCATAATCCCTTATCCCTTAAACTCTAAACCCTTAAACCCTCTACCACCTACCCTTAACCCTCCCTCCCTCTATCTCTCTCCCACTCCATCCCTCTCTCTCTCTCAAGTATCTCCCTCCTACCCCCTCTCCCTCTCTCATATCTAATTCACTCACTCACTCACTCCCTTTATCTCTCTCCCCTCTACCCTCAATTCTTAACCCTCTACCCTTAACTCTTAAACTATATACTCTTAACCCTTAACCCTTAAACCCTCTACCCTATACCCTTAGCCCTCCCTCAATCTCTCTCCCACTGCCTCCCTCCCTCTCTATCTCAACCCTCTCCCTCCTACCCCCTCTCCCTCTCTCTGGTCTCTCTCTCTCAGTCACTCTCTCTATCTCACTCCCCTCTACCCTTAATCGTAAACCCTCGATCCTTAACCATTAAACATTAAACCCTCTACTATCTACCCTTAACCCTCCCTCCCTCTATCTCTCTGCCAATCCCTCTCTCTCTCTCAAGTCTCTCCCTCCTACCCCCTCTCCCTCTCTGCCCTCCCCACTCAATCCCTCTATCTCTCTCCCTCCCCACCCTTAATGCTTAACCCTCTACCCTTAACTCCTTAAACCTCTACCCATACCCTTAACCCTCCCTCCCTCTATCTCTATCCCACTTACTCTCTCTCTCAACCCTCTCCTCTCAGGTCTCTTTGTATCTCAATCACTCCCTCTATCTCTCTCCCCTCTACCCTTAAGCCTAAACCCTAAACCCTTAACCTTTAAACCATAAACCCTCTACCCTCTACCCTTAACCCCGCCTCCCTCTATCTCTCTCTCACTCCCTACCTCTCTCTCTCAAGTCTCTCCCTCCTACCCCCTATCCCTCTCTCGGGTATCTCTCTCACTTACTCACTCCCTCTACCTTTCTCCCCTCTACCCTTAACCCTCCCTCCCTCTATCTCTCTCCCAATCCCTCCATATCTCTCTCAACCCTCTCCCTCCTACCCCCTCTCCCTCTCTTAGTTTTATCTCTCTCTCATGCAGTCACTCCCTCTATCTCTCTCCCCTCTACCCTTAACTGTAAACCATAAACCCTTAACCCTTAAACCCTAAACCGTTAAACCCTCTACCCTCTACCCTTAACCCTCCCTCCCTCCCTCTCTCTCTCTCGAGTCTCTCCCTCCTACCTCCTCTCCCTCTCTCAGGTATCTCTCACTCACTCACTCACTCCCTCTATCTCTCCCCCCTCTACCCTATACATTGGATCCTCAACCCTCATCTATCTCTATCCCTCCCTCCTCTTCTCTACTTCTCTCTATCTCACTTCTCCCTCCATATCTCCCTCCATCCATCCCTCCATCTCTAACCTAATCCCTCAACCCTATACTCTCAACCCTTAAAACCTTAAACACTCAAACCTAAACCATAAACCCTTAACCCTTAATCCCTCTACCTTCAACCCAATACCCTCTACCCTCAACCCTTAAACCCTTAAACTCAAGTAAACTCTCTATCCTAATCCTTGAACCCTTAACCCTTAAACCCTAATCCCTAAACCCCTATACCCTTTACCCGATACATTGGACCCTCAACCCTATACCCTCTACCCTCAACCTTTAATCCCTTAACGCTAGGTAGGTAGGGAAACATACGTGAGATATAGAGTGATTATGGGAGAGGTAGGTAAACAGAGGGAGAGGGGAGATAAGTGTAGGTAGAGAGGTAAGGAGATATAGAGAGAGGAGAGATAGAGAGAAGTAGAGAGGGGAGGGAGGGACATGAAGGGAGGAGATAGAGGTGATTTTTTGTGTGAGAGAGAGAGAGGGAGAGGGAGGGAGGGGGAGGCTTGAGATAGAGAGGGAAAGAGGTAGGGAGGAGACACAATTGAGATATAGAGTGATGGAGGGAGAGGTGGGTAAAGATAGGGAAAGGGGAGATCAAGATAAATAGATAGGGAAGGAGATGTAGAGAGATATTATGGATAGAGATAAGTAGAGAGTGGATGGATGGAGGGAGAGGAAAGGAGGAGATAGAGATGAGTGTGTGTGTGTGTGTGTGTGTGTGTGTGTGAGAGAGAGAGAGAGAGAGAGAGAGAGAGAGAGAGAGAGAGAGAGAGAGAGAGAGAGAGAGAGAGAGAGAGAGAGAGAGAGAGAGAGAGAGAGAGAGAGAGAGAGAGAGAGAGGGAAGGAGAGAGTGAGAGAGAAAGAGGGGGGAGGGAGAGAGAGAGAGGTAGAGAGAGTGGTAGGTAGTGGAGGGAGAGGAAGGTAGAGAGGGGAGGAGAGAGGGAGGGATAGGAGGGAGCGAGGGAAGGAGGGAGAGTGAGATGGAGAGAGATTTGTGAGATAGAGAATTGAGAGGTAAGGATAGAATGAGAAAGAGAGATAAAGAGAGGGGGGAGGTTGGAGGGAGGGAGAGGTAGAAAGGGATAGGTGAGATAGAGAGAGGGAGGGAAAGTGGGATAGAGAGAGAATGGTGATTTAGAGAGTAGGTAGTGAGAGATAGGGATAGAGATGATGGTGAGATAGAGAGAAGGAGAGAGTGAGAGAGAAAGAGAGAGATAGGTAGAGGAATGGATAGGATAGATATATAGTAGAGAGGGAAAGAGGTAGGGAAGGAGACATAGGTGAGATAGAGAGGGATGGAGAGAGAGTGATGGAGGGAGAGGTAGGATAGAGAGGGAAGGAGAGAGGAGAGATGGAGAGTAGATATGGGAGGGAGGGAGGGAGATAGAGGTGTGTGTGTGAGTGAGAGAGAATGGTGAGATAGAGAAAAGGATAAATTGAGAGAGAAAGAGGGGGGAGGGAGAGACAATAGTGAGAGAGATTGGGAGGAGAGACAAAAAGAATGCGAGGGAGGGTGAGATTGAGAGGGAGGGATAGGAGAGATAGAGAGAAGTGGAGAGGGAAGGAGGGAGGGAGTGTTAGAGAGGGAGATAGAGGTTTGTGTGTGAGAGAGAGATAGAGAGAGTGTTGAGATAGAGAGGAGAGAGTGAGAGGGAGGGAGAGAGAATTATGAGATAGAGAGGAGAGAGTTAGAGAGAAAGAGGGGGAAGAGAGGGATAGAGAGTGAGAGAGAGATGTAGGTAAAGGGAGGGAGAGGAGAGATAGAGAGTAGAGAGGGAAATAGGTTGATCTGATTATAGATCTAAGATGATTGCTTCAAGAATGCATTACGATATGATTTTAATGCCAACTTACAAAAATGAAATTAACACACAACATAATTGAATTAATGAAATAACAAAATGAAAAAATTCAGAATGAGAGACAAGAAAGAGAGAATGAAAATAGCTTGATAACAAAGTTCATCGTAAGAACGACTATATATCCGGGCCCCTCTCCAAAGATTATACCGATCCGATTAAAATCTTCAAAAATTCGACATTACAACTGTTTGCAAGCTTTTCCTTTCAAGCACAACAGTATTCCATCATTCTCCCAATGTATAGGAACAACAATTCGACTCTCCAAAAATCTCTTATGTCTACACCACCTGAATGTCCCCTTAGCCTCTAACCCCCCATTTTTATATTAAAAATTTAATCAATTTGGTTACTAACCAATTGATTTTGCAAAACAACCTTATCTCTCCATTTTTACAAATACAACTTAAAAACCCTCCTTATTTACACAAAAATCTTCAAATCTCCAGTTTTACATTATTCTAAAAAAACATATAAAATCCCTAAGCCCCTTAATTTTGTCATATCCGGGATTATATTGTCTATAGGAGTTTGTTTGTTTAATCCTTTTAGAGGACTTTGTTTTAAATTTGGGCTTATTAATTATTCCTTGCCACCCATTAATTTAGTGGTTGAAATTATATGTTTTTAAGAGGAATATTTAGTTTTTATGTTTTACTTGTTTTACCAAGTAAAGCCCATTTTTTCCTCCTTAAAATTTTCCCCAAGTAAGCATGCACGTGGGAGGTAGGTGTGGGGTTTGTTTTCCTTGTTTTAAGGCTTATTTTAGCCTTGTTTTAAGGCTTAGGATTAGGTGCTTTGTTTTTTTTATTCATCCAGATTTTTCTACATGTAAACATGTGATTGATTGATGACGATGACTGGATGTTGATTGTACTATGTTTATGTCATCATTGTACCTAGTCAACTCTAGTCAACTATGACCTTTGATTGCTCGTAACTCGGGCAACGGAGTCTGATTCGCACGAAATGAATGTCGTCAAAAATCTCTCAACAAGCTCTTCGCGTTAAGACCAATTTTGATCACTTTTGGAGACTTCAAATTTTGACCCTTTTTTTCTCTATCCTGGGCCTTGAGTTGACCAAGGTTTGACTGGGCATATCTTGGGCCCCATAGCTCCATTTGACTCTATTCGAGTTGTGTTGGAGTCAGAATTTAAAACTCTTCCTGATGATGCTGATTCTAGAGATAAAAGAGAAACTTCAATTTTTGATGAAAATCCTCCAGATCAGTCCTCCCCACTAGAGATCTTTTGGACCTCTGAAATCTTGTTTACTCATAAAGTAAGTGAGGGTAAAGTTCCCTCACTTTACCAATCTTCATCCACTTTTCCTTGCTTGGATGCATCCCCTTCATTCCCACTCTGAGGTATTCAACTACTCCTCTTCGTGAAGTCCTGACGTTCCTGTCGAGGATGATATCTTTAGACAACTCTGACATGCACTCTGGTGAAAGATCATCAACTGATGGAACCTGAATGGTTGTGTCTTCATCTAGTATCATTGGAGGCTCGTACAACTTTAGATTCTCAACGTTGATAATTGAATAGATGTGCATGTATGGAGGAAGATTGAGGCAAAAAGCATCGGTTTCGATCTTTTCCAAGATCTCAAAGGGACCATATCGAATTGGCTTGAACTTCCTTCCTTCATCCCGCATTCTTTCCTTGTTGATATGTAACAAAACGCGGTCACTGACTTGAAAATGATGATCGATGTGATGTTTATCATGTTGAGCCTTGTATTTGGCTTGGCTCTTTTCCAATTGTGCTTCCACCGCCTGATGGATGGCTTGGATTTTCTGGATGAACTTTAAAGCCATTTTTGCATCGTGGCATTCATCTTCAACATCATCATTTCCAAAGGAAAAATCCATCAGAGTCTTAGGCACATAACCGAAACAAGTCTCGAAAGGAGACCTCTTTGTAGAAGAGTGTGTTACATGGTTGTAAGCATGTTGCACATAATGAAGACTCTCATCCCATAGCTTGGGATGTTTGTTGTAGTAACCTCTAAGCAGATGCACAACTATCATGTTTACTACCTTTGTTTGTTCGTCAGTCTGTGGATGGAAGGTTGTACTTTTCTTTAGTTTGGTATCCATGAGTCCCCACAAAACTTACCAAAACTCCCCTAGGAATCGAGAATCTCGATCCAATACAATGGAATTGGGTAACCCAAAATGGACCTATACAAATTGAAAATACATTTGACCTGTTAGTTCAGCAATGACTTGCTTTTTACATGGCATTAAGATACACATCTTGTTGAACTGATCAACTACTACATAAAGATAGTCATGACCCTTCCTAGACATAGGTAAACCCCCAACAAAATCCATAGACACACTTTCCCATGGATGGGATGGAACGAGTAATGGTGTGTACAACCCCAATTTTTTGCTACTAGGTTTACTAATTGCACACATAACACAACCCTTAATATATTTTGTGACAGTTTCCTGCTTTTTAGGCCAATAACAATATTTTTGCAACTAAGTGACCATTTTACTTACCCCAAAATATCCTGCAATCAAAGAGGTGCGAGCTTCACATATCACATGTACTTGTTCATCTTTCAAAACACATATCTTTCCCAAATGATATAAAATTTTATCCTACACATAATAATCTTTCCATTCTATTTGTTTGCCTACAATTGGAGCTGAATAAATATCCTTGATTTTTTCATTGTTAGCATATTGTTCCTAAAAGATTTCATGCACCATGGAACTACCTTTAAGGATAATCAATGAGTTCTTAACAAGAGCCTAGAAAGGATATTTTCTACTTTGTTGTGGGTACCTTTCTTATACTTATTTACTAAGTAAAATTATTGTAAAAATCCCATCCATCTAAAATGCCTAATTTGTTGCAGTTTAGACTGTGAGTGCAAGTATTGTAGTGGCTGGTGACCAGTGTGGATTATAGTTTCTTTCCCCATTATATAATGTTTCCATTGTTTAACACTCTGAACTAAAGCATAGAGTTCCTTATCATAAGTAGGATAGTTACTTACTGCTCCTAAAAATGTTTTAGAGTGGTAGCAGATTGGTTTACCTCCTTGCATGAGAACAGCTCCCATGAAAAACCTGCTTGCATAAGTCTCAATCTCAAATGGTTGATGTAGATCTGGTAAAGCCAGAATTGGTGCAGTGCTCAACTTTTCCTTCAAAGTGTTGAAGGCCTTCTATTGTGGACCTCCCCACTGAAAATTTTTCTTTGTACTCGTCAAAGCGTGCAATGGTGATGCAATGTAGGAGAAGTTTGCAACGAACTTTCTCCAGTATTGGACTGCACCTAAGAAACTTCTAACTTTTGTTACAGTACTTGGCTTAGGCCAGTTTGCAATAGCTTCGACCTTCGCAGGGTCTACTTTCAATTGACCATTCCATATGGCATAGCATAAGTACACTAGAGACTTATTTGTAAATTCACACTTAAACATCTTTACATAGAATTTTTATTTTCTCAAAACATCAAAAAATTTATTTACATGACTTACATGATCATCCCAAGATTTTCTAAATACAAGAATATCATCTAGATAGACAAGGAAAAAATCATCAATGAAAGGATGAAAGACATCGTTCATAACTCTCATGAACGTGGCGGGTGCATTACAAAGCCCAAAGGGCATAACCAACCATTCATAAAGTCCCTATTTTGTCTTGAAAGTAGTTTTCCAAATGTCATCTTTTGAAATCCTAATTTGATGATAACCACTTTGCAAATCTAATTTAGGGAAGAAAATTACATATTTTAACTAATTAAGTAAATCATCAATTCTTGGAAGAGGATACCTATTTTTTACCATTATTTTATTTAGGGCACGATAGTCAATGCACATTCTCCAAGTTTTGTCTTTCTTTGGAACCAGTACAATTGGAGAACCACAAGGAGATGTACTAGGATGGATGACTCCTTTCTCCACTAACTCCTGAACCTATTTCTTCATTTTGCATAACAGACAAACAGTACAAGTCGATGTTAGGCAATGGCGCATCCTGTTGCAACTGGATTTCATGTTGTATTTCCCTCTTGGGTGGCAACCCCTTTGGTTCCTAAAACAAGTCATCGTAAGAAAAAACAATTTTGACCATTTCAACCTCATGTTTTGGTTCACACCCCTTAAATGCCTCAGATTTATCTTCCTCTTTAGCCTTCACAAGCATTAACACAAAGTTCTTACTAGAGTTGATTAATCTTTTCATTTGACCAACATTAACTAGTGTGAGTAGTCTTGACTTTGTGTGCACATACAATATATATTCTACCCTGTCTTTAAAGAGATGATACTTGTTTTCGCTCCTGTAAAATATTTCCTTTCTATCATACAGATAAGGACTCCATAACACAAGCCCAAAAATATTCAGAGGTACAACATCTACTTCTACTTCGTCAAAGAAATTAGCAGTGATGGAAAAACACAGTTTGCACTGTTTTTTCACCTGCAACTGTTCATCATTACATACCCATCCAAGCAGATAGGGCTTAGGATGAGAAGTAGTAGTTAGATTCAATTTCTTAACAACCTCTTTAGAAATCAAGTTGACTTGAGAGCCCGAATCAAATAGTGTATCAATCTTTGTGTGTTTAGTTACCACACGAATGTGAAACAGTTCATTCTGATGTTTATCAACTTTAGGGGTGGATGCTTTACTTGCATTACTTGCACTTGCATTAGAAATACTTGCATCAGAAGAAATAATTATACCTTTCCCTTTAACTTGGATCCCAGTAGAAATGATATTTGACTCATCTTCGGAATTAGATCCAAGATCATGCTGAACGATAGCAGTAGTAGTCTTTTGCTTGCCTTTATAGTCTCCAAATTTTTTTGGCCTTGACTCTGGATGCAATTTCCAGCACCTCGATTCATCATTCCCCTCTTTCTTTACTGTAGTTTTCTTCTTTCATTTACCTTTACCTTGTTCTTTACCCTTAGGTTTCCCCTCAGACTTAGATGGTTTTTTATCAAACTTATCAATGAATGATCCCTTACCTCTAGACTTTAAGTGGGTATCTTGGACACAAACTTCGTCTAGGTTATTGGGATTCAAAACCAAAATTGAATGTCTAAGGTAGGAATGAAGACCTCCTATGTACTTCAACAAAGTATCCTGGGTGTACAAAGGAACATCTAATGCAATAGCCCTTTTACGAAATTCATGAGTGTACTCATGAATGGACTAACCTTTCCCTTGCCTAAAAATTTTCTAGTGCATCATTAACTATTGCATGTAGCCTAAGGGATAGAATTTCTTTTTAAGAGCACTTACAAATTTTGTCCAGGACAAGTTGACTTTACCATGTTGGGAAAATTCTGCCCTAGTCCTACTCTCCCACCAAGTTAGAGTTGTACCCCCTAACCGAAGAGTAGCAAGTTGGATTCTATTAGCATCATCTAAGAGGTTTTGGACTCTACAATAGACTTCAACCTATGGAATCCAGACATCTAGTTTTTCAACATTTAATTCACCACAATACTTTGGTAAGTCAAATTTTACATCTAATTTAATTTGGGGCTTATGTGCACCCTTAAAGGATTAAAAGGCGGAGAATGAGTAGAAGAGGGAGAAGACGGAGAATATGAAGGAGAAGGAGAAGAGGGAGGTGTTTTCCAGAGGCTTGGGATCATCTTCTGATTTCTTTCCTTTGCCTGCATGAGCTTCATGTCTTTGCTTTCGTTCTTGCCTCTCCCGGAATAAGACTCTGACCATGGACTTCATGTCAAGAAAAGCCTTTCGAAAATCCTTCTCATCAAGCTCTGAACTTTTTCCATCATTTGGATCTACCATCTGTGTTCGTGGATGAGCTCTTCATCTTCCAATCTCGGGATTATGTTTTTCAAGATTGACTTTGCCTTGTTGAAGTTGGGAACGTGTAAGCATTCAAATCTGCAATACTAGTCAAAACATAGCTCTGATACCAATTTGATTTGATTATGGATCTAAGATGATTTCTTCAAGAATGCATTACGATATGATTTCAATTCCAACTTACGAAAATGAAATTAACACAACATAATTGAAATAATGAAATAACAAAATGATGAAATTCAGAATGAGAGACAAGAAATAGAGAATACAAACAGCTTGATAACGGAGTTCATCGTAAGAACGACTACGTCTCTGGGACCCTCTCCAAAGAGTAGACCAATTCGATTAAAATCTTCATAAATTCGGCATTACAACTGTTTACAAGCTTTTCCTTTCAAGCACGATGGTATTCCATCATTCTCCTGACGTACAAGAACAACAATTTGACTCTCTGAAAATCTCTTATGTCTACACCACCTGAATGTCCCCTTAGCCTCTATCCCCCCATTTTTATATTGAAAATTTAATCAATTTGGTTACTAATCAATTGATTTTACAAAACAACCTTATCTCTCCATTTTTACAAATACAACTTAAAAATCCCCCTTATTTACACAAAAATCTTCAAATCTCCCGCTTTACATTATTTTAAAAAAACATATAAAATACCTAAGCCCCTTAATTTTGTCATATCCGAGATTTATATTGTTTACGGGAGTTTGTTTGTTTAATCCTTTTAGAGGACTTTGTTTTAAATTTGGGCTTATTAATTATTCCCATTAATTCAGTGGTTGAAATTATATATTTTTAAGGGGAATATTTTAGTTTTCTTGTTTTACTTGTTTTACCAAGTAAAGCCCACATTTTCCTCCTTAAAATTTGCCGCAAGTAAGCATGCACGTGGGAGGTAGGTGTTGGTTTTGTTTTCCTTGTTTTAAGGCTTATTTTAGCCTTGTTTTAAGGCTTAGGATTAGGTGCGTTTTTTTTTTTTTTTTTTTAATTCGTCCAGATTTTGTCACATGTCAACATGTGATTGGTTGATGATGATGACTGGATGCTAACCGTACTATGATGATTTCATCATTGTACTTGGTCAACTCTAGTCAACTATGACCTTTAATTGCTCAAAACTTGGGCAAACAGAGTACAATTCCCGTGAAACGAACGTCGTCAAAAAGCTCTCAATGAGCTCTTCGTGTTGAGACCAATTTTGATCACTTTTGGAGACTTCAAATTTTGACCTTTTTTCTCTATCTTGGACCTTGAGTTGACCAAGGTTTTACTAGGCATAACTTGGGCCTTGTAGCTTCGTTTGACTCCATTTGACTCTGTTTGAGTTGCCTTGGAGTTAGAATTTCAAACTCCTGATGATGCGATTTTGGAGATAAAAGAGAAAATTCAATTTTTGACGAAGATCCTTCAGATCAGAGGTAGGGAGGAAGACATAAGTGAGATACAAAGTGATGGAGGGAGAGGTAGGTAAAGAGAGAGAGAGAGAGAGAGAGAGAGAGGGGAGATAAATATAAGTAGAGAGGGAAGGAGATGTAGAGAGAGAGAGAAGAGATAGAGATAAGTAGAAGGGGAGGGAAGTATGTAGATGTAGGGAGGAGATAGAGGGGTGTGAGAGAGAGGGGAGAGAGGGAGGAAGGGAGAGAAAGAGGGAGTGGAGAAATAGAGAGTAGAGAGTAGAGAGAAGGAGGGAGTGAGAGAGAAAGATGATACAACTTGCTGACTACTAAAATTTGCCCTCTTGATTACTGAAATTTGACATGTTGATTACTAAAATTTGACTAAGTCTAAAATTTTATTATCTTTCAAAAACTAGAATTTGCATTATAACTCCTAGAGATCCAAAACCACTCTCAAACATCTTGCCTATATACATGAAATATAACTCAAAGTATAAAAAAGTAAATGTCCATATGTAAATGTCAACTTATACTTGTATATAGTCTCCCTGGCAAAGAAAGAGAAAATGAAAGAGTTCTAAAAAATACATTCTAAAAGTCATGAATGACATTTGGCGCTCTCCAAATTTGGCGAGCACAATATGGCTTGTTACGAGTTTCTTTTAAAATTTGACACCAAAATTGTGTCGCAGATCCATGCATTTACCCATGCAATTTCATTTTTTAATATTTTATCAACAACTAAATTATAGTAATTTATTAAAAACTAGTTTAAATTATTTTTTATTTTTTTAAAAAATACAAACATAAAATATACTAAAAAATACATATTTACTAGTTTACATCATTTCAAAATTCAAAACATATATGCCACTGTTTAGTGATTCAAGTTTAAAATTTGGATCAGTGTTGGTCATTTCCTTTATAAAGTGTGACATGTAGCTTTATGCTTTTAGTCCCTTGTCCTTGTATGACACTCTTTTTTGTCTCTTTTGGCTAGTTAATCGCCTTCCATGTATATAAGAGCAAGCTTGGGATGTGGACGACATGCCTTAAGTTGGCTTGTATGTGACATACTTTTATTTCTATGTTTTGGGGGCAACCAATTTTCATGAAGTAGCATCATTTGGAAACATATGGCAGCATAGGGATTTCAAAATAATCTCTCATTTCTTCTTTAATGTTATCATTTATCATTTGCTACTTTGATGTAATTGCTCATAGCATGGTTTTTAGCAATTTCTTTAAAGTGGGGGCATACATTGGCATTATTCTTTTGCATTTTACAACTCATGTTTCATTATGTAGTCTTCTTACTTCATGTGATGTGTTTTTTGCTTTGTGGTGACATTGGGTGTGATTTCCTTCAAGAGTGTGATCTCTCTTAGCCTATGATATTCCTCTTAGTGGATTGATGCGACACATTGCATCCCCTAAGTGGTGAATATTTTATTCTTTGATTGGTCCTCTCTTGGAGACATTAGGCACAATGTTCCCTAAGTTAAGACCTTACATTAACTAAGAAAAACTCTTTTGAACATACCTTACACTATTTTTCATTTATAATCATTGTTATATGGCCACCTTGCATAACACACTTCTTGCCTTTGGAGCCACCTTGTTTGTTCATAAGTTTTAGCATACAAAGTTGTGCTTTCCTCATGAATCATAGTGTTCATGTTGCATGGTGCCATATCAAAGTTATCAGGAGGTATAACTTTGGTATGGTTAGGGTATGGGAGCCAAACTTAGGCACGACTTTCTCATAGCCACCCTTTTTAGATATTCACCCAGCGGACAACCTAAAGTTTCATTGCCTCAGAGTGAGCATTCATTTTGGACAAAAAGCTCAAATCTAATCCACATTGTGTTGGAAAAATGGTTGAGGCTTGATCCACCCCTTTTTACTTTGTTTTCTATTTTGCTTCTTGTTGTTCTCTTTTCTTTATTTGAGTCTTTGACATTGTATGTTTGTGTATCTTGATGTTGCATATCATACATCCTTGTGCATTTTCTCTTGTGCCTATGTTGGTCTTCCATAGGATCTTAGTCCTAGGGGATTGATCATCTCTCTTGATCATTTTCGTCATATCTCACTGTAATTGGTACACTTGGACCCCTCTTGATGTGTGTTCATCTACTTCAATGTAAGTTTGAAGCAAGTTCCTCCTTTCACTAAAGTGGGGGCTAAATGTGGTGTAGAAAAATGTATCCCTTTACATTTTCACACTTGTTTGGGCCCTTCCTCCAAAATTGGTCTTCTTTATGCTTTATTTGGTCCTATTTTGCATCCACGAGCCTTATTGAATGCATTTACCTAAGGATAATCCCAATATTTATCAAATAACCAATCATAATTTAATGTTTGAGGTTGTGTGTTCCAGATCTGGTGATCTAGGACTTATATGCCACCTTGGGTGTATGAGTCCCACCTAGGTATTAGGACTTGATTATGAATTTCACATTAAACAAGACACCTCTTAGAGTTTTTGTCCCATGTTTAAGCCACTGGGACTGATATTCCACAACTGGCATATGAGTCTCGCTTTAACTAGGACCTAATTTAAATCAAATTCTTAGCGGGATTTTATTATCCTAGATTTGATGCTAGCTTGTAGTGTTGTAATTTTAGGAAATTTGGCATAAAGAAGTATAAACACAAGGTTATTTCACATAGAACTTCATCCTATAATTTCATAAGCAATTAAGAGTACTTCACAAGAGCATTCAAGAGTATTTTCTAAGGCATTCAAGGGCGGATTTATAGAAGATTATTGCAGCAATCAAGAGTTATTTCATCATGTCAAAGACTTAGTGCATTATGCATGTTGTTGAGCTAATGTTGTGATGTAGCATTGAAGATCAATTCAAGATCCCATTCAAGAATTATTTATAATCAAGTGTTGTGATCAAGATCTACATTCATTTAGGAAAATTCATGCTTGTTTGCAGATCTACAAGGTTCCAAACAAGGTTCTATTGTTTCATCTTATATTTCATGCTTCATTTCTCATTAAGGTTTGATTACTAAAATGGGGTTTGACCAAGGAAAACCCCCATTCCCTAAAAAAAAACACCTTTTCTCTCTCTTTGTATGATTACAAGTTTATAGGTTGAAGAAAAAGTGGATTTGAAGTCTTCAAAGTACCAAAATGATAAAGTTGTAAAAATTGCAAAGGTTGCCATAAAAAAATTTCAAGACTCACAGAAACTCAGATCTAGAGCAAGATATCCAACCTATTTACATGAAACCAGTGGGAAATTTCTTATTTGATCCATCTTCAGAGGCTCACAAAGTTTTGCTTCAAAATTTTGCTTCTAGGACACTTTACAACAGTTTGGGCATATGAGTCTGAGTACTACCTTTTTGCCAAATTTCAGCAGATCCTGGTCAATCACTAAGAGGTTCCAGATCCTGTCTAGAAACCCTATAATGGGACTTAATCATCAAGTCTAGGGTATGAGTTCTAGTACACCTCAAAAGCAGTAATTTTCAAGGTTTTTAGGCCTTAATCATCTTCATTTCTCTAGGTACTTCTCTGTTTTATTATATTTATCAGTCTGATTACATGCCTTCAAATTCTATTTTCTAGGTCATATAATTAGATTTACACATTTTTTTCATTTCCTTCTTTCCAAGCCTTTGCTTGGTGGTGAACCCCCTTTTTGTCTTTAATCACACCCAAGGAAACCATCTTAGCCATCCAACCCTTCTCTCAATCAAGCCAATTGGTTGAGGGATCTCTGTTTCCTTTAATGAAATGCAAGTGAAATCAATGGAGGAACCCTAATCCCCCTTTAGTTCCATCTCCTAAGACATAGAGCGATGATTTTATTAGTTTCAGTAACATTATTAAAAAGAAGAGAAAAAATATGCAGGAAATTTAGTTGCTACGCCTTAATATTAATTAATAATTTATATTCAAAGAATTATATATACACCTGGAAATGGACCACCCCAACCACCAATGTATGTACTTGTGGATTTTGATAGTTACTCTGGAATACCTTTTTATGATCGACACCCACACATAGTACCAATTCCAACAATCCAAAGGGGCAACACAAAATAGATACCATTATGATTATTTCATATTATTTTATTGATCACCCCACATTGTTGAAAAATATTATTAAGATGACAATGAACCGCCCCAACCACCAACGTATATATTTGTGGAGTTTGATAACATTTGTAACATAGATTTTCTGGAGAATTTGTTGCACATATTAAGATGATCAAATCTAACAAATAATCTAAATAAAAACAACAAAGAACAATTAAATGAACATAAAACAATAAACAAATAATTGAAAAGATCTCACCGAATATGTGTCCACTTCTTTGAATTATCTCGATTGTCCTTCTCCATTTTGTTGTATCAGTATTCTTGCCCTCAGATTTTCAGTATTGATGCAAGCATAACCTTGTTGAATGTCTAAGCAAAATATCGAAGATTAAGTTTCTTATCAAAAGTATTGATTTCGGGAGGAAGAATAATGATAATGATAGGCCATTTTATAGATTTTAGATTTTCGAACGATCAGCTCAGATTCAAAAGAGAGATCGACGGACTAGATTGATGAATGTCATGCGATGTGAGTTCTGTGTTAGATAGAACGTGAGTTAGAAGAGTCTGCAAGATAAAGATTAAATTAGAATGATAACTTAATCTTGTGTCAAGGTTGTTTGAAAAATAGAAAGAACATGAGTTCCAGATTAAATAAACAATTTAATATTCAGTTAAGAGTCTTCAAAAATAGAAGAAATAGACTTTGAATGACAAAGACAAAGTTAGAACTCGAAGAATAAAGAGTTTGAATGCACACATGAATTAATTAATTAATTAAAGATATTTAATTAATAAACACATTCATGCATATGAGTTAGAACTAGCTAACTGACTGGTTGTGACAGAGAGTCCTCTCGCAGAGATGATCAGATATCAAACCCAGAGATAACTGGCGGATTTAAAATAGATCTTGAGTTAGAAGGTGAGTGAATGATTAGTCAACTGAACAATAGAAGAATGTGACATAAAGAATCAAATATGAATTAAATGTTAATTTAATTCAACATTCAAAATTAAAATGAATTAATTTAAATAAATAATGTAATTTATTTAATTGACTGTTGAAAAGGATTAATGAA
Source organism: Sequoiadendron giganteum (assembly GCA_007115665.2). Lineage (NCBI taxonomy): Eukaryota > Viridiplantae > Streptophyta > Pinopsida > Cupressales > Cupressaceae > Sequoiadendron > Sequoiadendron giganteum. The sequence goes on from CM021101.1 coordinate 86,040,840, forward strand.
TAATTAAATAATAAATATTTAATTATAGTTGAAATATGACAAAAAGGGGTAATTAAATAATAAATTATTTAATTAAGAAGGAGAATTAATTAGTTAGCGACATAATTAAATAAATATGATTTATTTAATTAATCAAGTTGAATAAAGGTCATTATGAATTAATGAATTAATTAAAAAGGGTATTTAATTAATAGAGGAAATATGTGTTAGAAAGGTAATTAAATAATAAACATTATTTAATCATGACCATGGATAATAGAAAATTATGTCAAAAGTGGTACTCGCAGGCCTAGACCAATTTTCGGTGTCTACAACATCCATAGTAGTAATGTCATTTCCTATAATGCCTCAAGTAATATCATTCTTTGATAAGATATAATAACTATTATTATATCATAAATTTGTGTGATCAATTATATTACCTTCATCTATTTCAATCAATAGACCAACAAATAAAATATCATTGACATCATATTCAAATTCCATGTTAATTGTTCTAAGCTTCTCAAAAATATTCTGATCCGAATTCATTGACATATTATCAAGAGCATTGACATCAATATTAACATCAAAATATAACTTGTCATATTGAATTTTGTATTGTAGTATTTTATATACATAGTCTCTATTAACTATGAAATTATAACCTGTGTTGTGTTAGTCCTTTCTATGAACAATAATAAGAGGAAGATCTTTTATAGCATGTGGTAATATTTTTAACACATTTTCTATATTTTGGGGAAATCTTATTGTGTGGCCTTTGTATATAAATTGTCACTGGTTGCATGTGTCACTTGCAAAATTGGACCGACACGTGCAATCAACATTTCTTCAACTTGTGTGAGGTGTGAGGCCCATCCTCAATTAGACATAGGGACTTCATATTCTGTTGTTATTCGCATGAATATGTTGGGATCTACATTTTAATTTTACTCTATATTTAATTATGGATAATTATGGACATTGGACTTGATTGTTAATGTGCGTATTAGATTAGTTATCTTATGAATCATAATTTTATGAGTATGCTAGTTAATCACACTAATATTGAATGTTATGAGATTTGAAACAATATGCTTGGAATAGAATATGTGATATCATTTTAATCAAAGTGAGCTTCTGAATTACCATGCAATGTGATGCATATATGATATTGTTGTGATTAAAAACAAATAATTGAATTACTATGCAAGTGATTATAAACATCATGGATTAATGTTGTAGAAATGAAATTGAAATTGTTTTAAATTGTAGCAACATATTGGTTAAAATTTAGAAAAGAAAATATGATCAAGGATTATGCTTATATGTATATTCAGTGCGATGAACATGTTTATGTATTATGCTTCATCGTATTTATGTGTTTTGATTTAATTGTCTTGGTGGTTAGATTAATGTTTACGTGGAATGTGCAGGTTAACCTTCTATAGCCATGGAAATTGGAGGCAATCAAAAAGATCCTTGTGTTTACCGTGTAAAGCCTAACTCAACCCATATAGAGGGGCTAGAGTCTTATGTTGTTGTGTAAAATGTTATGTGCCTTGTGACATGCATGTTAGGGGTAATGGTTTAAATGTATTGAATTGTTTAAATATGAATGTGACCCTAAAATGTGAAATTCGGATTCCTTATTTAATGTAATTTTAAGGGGTCAAATAGATCTTATTTTTGGTTATTTTTTTCTTTTTAAAGACCCTAGGTATATGACCTAAGGGTTGGGGGTCAATTTTAGGTCATACCCTTGGCTATAATTCATTTATAACCCCTCTTAAATTGCTTGTAAGAGGGGTGACGAATTTGGGGTGTGGGGATGGACTTGACCCATCCCCATCCTCATTTAGTCTGCTAAGGTTGGAGGAGTGGTGGCAAGGGGATAAAATAAGTTGGAAAGGTATTGAGGAAGCAATCAGCAAGTTCTGTTTGGAGTTTTGAGGTAGGATCTTCATCCTCTTGATTTGCTATGAATGTATGTGTGTCAAATTAGTGTAGTGCTCTGTTAATTCTTGTTGTTTTGTTTAAAATTTTGTTGTGTGTTATTGCATTGAGTGTGTAATTATCTTGTTGGGTTGGCTCCCCAAATTTTGGTTATGAGCAAACCTTTTGGGGTATGGAGGGGGAGAGATCCTCATGATGGGGCTTGTATTTTAGCTATAGAAATAATGTGTTTTAGTTGTGGAAATAATGGGTATGAGTACCCTTTTTGTGTAAATGGGAAGTTTTGGGTGAAGGAATGAGTTATGGAGGTTGTTGGTTGAAAATTTTAAATGAATTAGTTGTTGCTATAACTGGCCCCATGGCTATGATCCTCTCAACTCTCCCCATAAAACCATCAAATGGTTTTTATGTTGTGTTTTATATTTCCTAAATGAGTGTTTGTAATGTGCTAAGTTTTGTGAAACTATTTTATGTTTGGGAAGGGCTATTTTTGTGTACCTATTCTTTTTGGAATCCTCCCAGATTGGGGATGGTTGGTTTTCTAGCCTATGTTGGGTGGTGAGCACCCCATTGATTTGGAAGGGTTGTATTTTTTGTGCAGTTAGAAATTTGCAAGTGGTAAAGATTCTTAGTTGAAGACAAACTTGGTACTCAAAAAACAACCTTGTAAAGTTGTCAACAAAATTTTGTGTTAGAGTTGCAATAGTCTTGTATCATATGCATATCAGTCACATGTGTAAAAAAATCTGTATGGACTATTTATGAGACCCATGTAAACAGTTGAATATCAAGTGGATGTCTATTTTTAATGATCTACATTATGTTTAAGCTGAAATCTATGACATTATATTTTCATAATAATACCCAGTTTGGTTGGGATAGATAGTAGTTGTGAAAGCTTTGTATTTTTGTTAAAAAATAGTAATTTCTATGAGTATGGACTATCATGGTAGGAATGTAATAAGCATATTGTTTGAAAAGGAATAATGTTGTGTTTTTAATGTATTTAGAATGTGTAAGTGGTAAATACATAAATAGGTATATTGTGCATTTCAAGGTTAGGCATAGAATGGACTGTTAGAGAAAAGAAATAAATAATTTTTTTGTTTTGCATAAAATAAAATAAATGCATAATACAATTTAGTGATTTTGTTTTCTTAAAAATCCTTCGTAGAGTTCGTTAATTATTTCTTGCATACAATGTGGTTACTTAGTCCTTCTTGGCTATTATAAAAAGAAAAGGAAGGAATTTACAACAATAGTAGCTAGGAAATTGCAGTTCTAAAGCTTTACTCTGATATTTTTTATTGTCTTGCTTCTTTCTTCTCTCTTCTATAGGGGGATTCCAGGAAGAACTTAAAGATGGTTTCTCAAATTCATCGCATTAAAAATCAAGTGGACCAACTTATTTTCTCAAATTCATCACATTAAACATCAAGTGGACGAACTGTTCAGAAGTCAGAAGATTCGTATCGCTCAAGGGCTAAGTCCTTTCTTGCAAAATTGATTGTTTATGCTATTGTATTATATAGTTTACATTGCTTGTCTTCACTTTTTTTATGGATGGCATACATTTGTCTTGTACATGAACATTATGACAAGATTTTGTTGTTGTATTGTTGGTCTTGCTACTATAACAAGGAGTAGTTGTAGTAATTATTGTTGTTGTTGATATTCATGTTTTTTGATGTAATTTAGGCAATCTTTACCATTGTATCATGGTGACTTTATTGTCCCAATTTTGAGTTTTGTGTCTTATGTAAAGTTTTATTTTACAATTTTTAACTATATTCTTTTCTTTGTAATCTTTAACTTCTCAATTAAAAAAACTACCCCAGTTTATAGATATCAAATTATTCAACCTTTGGATTATATTTTTTTTGTTCTTATTTTATGGATCACAATTTGTCTTTTAAGAACTGCCTAAGTTGTTGCTTATTTTGCCTATTGGAAATATATTTATACTAGATTCAAAACATTAAATTCATGAGATGTCATTTATCCATGATCAAGATCTCTTAAATTAAAAAACATTCTTCCTTGCAACTTCTACAAAAATCAAGTATTTTTGGAGGATAAAATCTTGAAGCCCTAAATTTTTAAAAAATTAAACAATAATTGAGAGGAAAATAATTGGTGGTAGGTGAAAGTTAAAAAAGAGATTTAAAAAAAAAGAAAACATAGAAAAAAAATTAGAGTAGAAAAAGTGTGAAAAATTTAACAACAACAACAACAGAAAGAAAACACAAAGCAACATTTTAGAAAGAGAGCCTTTATACACACTAGCTCCAAAGAGCATTCACATCTAACAACTTCAAAGAGAACATACACAATGAGAACTCTAAAAAAATAGATATAACAATAACTATAAAATTATTTGTAAACATTTTATATTTTATTTATAAATATTTTATATAATTTTTATTGAAATAAATAAAATATATATTCTCAGTTTAAGACTCCTTTTTCTCAAAAGTCTTATTTATTTTGTTTTTCTTCAACATAGACACTATATTGAAAGGTTTGACATTTTGGAAGAGAGGGGGAAGCGAGGGGGCTTGGGTTCTATTTCAAAGAGCAGGGGATCTCATGGAGCAAAATATATGCTAAAAGCAGTCTAATGGAGGGGAAAGCAGTCTAATGGAGGGGGGCTTCCTAAAACAAATTAGTGAGATTTTTCAGAAAAAAATTTAAGTAGGTGGTTTCATTAATTTTGTAGTATAATTTAATCTCCTAAATTTATGGAAGTTGGTGGTCTCATGAATTATATTATTTTACATATTCAAAGTAACTAAATATAAAATAATAATAAATTATTTGGTGTAAATTTTAAAATGATTCACAAAAGCTTAATAAATTAATTGGTGTCAATTTTAAAACCATTAAATTTTTGAACTAAAAACTAGGAACTGCTATTGTTGAAGAAAAGATTTTAATTAACCCTATAGCATTTTTTGGCTTCATTGGATCTTCTACTCCTTCAAAATGGATCTTGAAGCACCTTATGGGACCCCAATCTTAGAGTCTTTTCCTCAACAATAGCATCCCCTACTTTTGGTTCCAAGATTTAAGCAATTGTCATTGGGGTGGAGCTAAAAATTGCCCGATAGACCTTTTTTATGCCACTTGTCAATTATATGAGATTTTTAAATTCTCAGCAATTAATTTTTGTTCTACCAGCTTCAATGAATTTCAGAGCTTGAACTTTTAAACTTAAATTGCAATACAAGATTCCTAAAAAATCTCTGATTTTTTTCCAGGAAGCCCCCACCACTCCTCCCCATAGAATCTCACCCTATTTTTGTGAATAATAGCAGCCCCCACTTTTTGGTTTGAAGATTTGAGTGGGTGTATTTGGGGTAGGGCTAGAAATTGCCCCATCAACCTAGGATTTTTTTCTGCCACTTGTCAATAATCTGAAGTTTTTAAATTCCCATCAGTTAATTTTTATTTTTTTTTATATTTATTTACTCTCTTAAGTTGAATACACAAAATAATAAAAATCATAGAAATTTTTAGCTTAAGTTACACTACAAAATTCATCAGGGTTAAAAATATTCCTAACAATCAGTACCCACTCAATAATTTTAGGAAGTCCTCATCCATGAGACTATCCTAAGGAGGTGCATTTGGAGTGAGGGTAGAAATTTCTTCCATCAACTTAGAAAATTTCTCTACCACTTATCAATCATCCAAAAAAATTATATTCCTACCAATTAATTTTTTTATAATAATTCATGAAACCACCAACTTCTGTAAATTTTGAAGCTTAAACTGCACTACAAGAATCATAAGACCACCAAAATTATTTAAGAAAACATCCTAATACGACTGCACCCTTATATACCACATTACTGTTTATAAATCTTGTGCTAATTGAAGTTATATAAGATCAATGTGGTACATATTCAATTGGTGTTTTATCTTGAGGGTAACCGATCTCATAGACCAAATCAATATGTTGTTAGGATTCAACAGATAACCCATTTCATACTAAACCGGTGTCTAATTTGCACCACAAGTTTTATAGTCCAAATTGATCCTTTGCATGGCATAGCTAAGACCTACAGATCCTATATACCTCATTCATCCAACCCAAGGGCAATCTTTGTGCAAAGCCTGTCTATTACCATTATTGCATTCTTTGTTTTCTTCAATAGCAAACTAAGCCCATGTTTTGCAATGGATTAAGCCAACAGATATTACCCCATGAATCTCAAGCTCTTCTTCTGTTCAAACAGGTCTTGAATGCCTCTGATGGTTCAATCAGTTCATCGGAGAATGGAACCAGGACTGCTGCAACTTGTGGCATGGGATATCCTTTCAGAGTCATGGCAACCCTGTTACAGAAATTTCAGTGTGGATTAAATTTGTAAGTATGATATCTGAAAGCTTGTGCCGACTTCCATTCCTCACATGTCTCATCATACATGGAAATATAGGTAATAGCACTCTTCCTCCTTGCCTGGAACATCTCTCCCTTCTCCAGTATATGGGTTTATATGGGTTGTGTGGGATGATTCCCCGGACCATGTTAACAAGCCTTGAGTATCTTGATATCAGAGAGAACAAATTCAATAGAATCATACCTTGGTGTATAGGTAACTTTCTTCTTTAACCCAACTTTCCTTAGGTAAGAACCAACTTCTCTGGCATACCAACCTGACACCATCTTATTTGGGTAACCTTGTCTTGCAGACAACCAACTGGGAGGAAGCATACCAACTTCTCTCGATAACCTTGCTTCTCAAAAATATCTTCACTTTTCCAAACACTCAATAAAGTAGAAGTATACCAACTTTTTCACTTGAACATTTGAGTTTACCTGAGAAGGTTAACTAAATGGGAATATCCCTTCCTCATTTGCTCAGCTTTCCTACCTGACTCACCTAAGGGTTGATGGGAATACATGCAATCAAACCATTTCTTCATCATCACATCTCAGTAAACCACAATCAGCCAATTTTATAAGCTTTTTTTCACAACCATACAAAAGTAAAGTTGTGGCGATCCAATTGTGTATTTATTGTTAGCACAACATGTTTTCCACACTTCCAGTTACAAGCGTTAACAATCTAATTCCAACATAGATTTAAACACAAATTTCACTTATTCATTGGAATCAGTTAACAATAGTCTTTTTGGAAAGTTTCTTTCTTGGCTATATGATAACCGTCCTGATAAATCTTTCATGCCATAAGCTACAATATACGTTGCTTCCTTTCAGATAGAAGTATCAATCTTGGATCAGTCTAAAAATGGATTGAGATGTCAAATGTCATCAATGTGGTCTCCTAATATGACAGCATTGCTGCTCGATGACAATTTGTTTAGTGGCTATATTGCTCCAAGTTTGGACAGTTCATCTCAATTCCAGCTTCTAAATCAAGCAAACAAAACCTTTAGAGGAATTATCCCCACAAGCTTGGCTCGTTGTGTTCAGCTTTATCTAATGAATTTGGGAACAGTAATTTGCAGGGAAGTTTACCACAAGATTTTAGCAAGCTTAGCTATCTCTACCATTGGTTGTTTGATATAATAATCTGAAGGGATCATTTGCTTCCTTAATTGCAAATCTTCCAAATTTACAGGTTCTTGATATCCGACACAGCTTTCTTTCAAGGGCAGATACCAAAGCTCCTTCGAAGTTTAGATTGTTAGTGACTAGTAACACCACGTAATGATGTTATTAAATGCTGGATAAATATTCATATTTTGGTAAGTGTGGTGTGGCAAAGTGTTTGGGTCACTTCATTTTCATGAAGACTCTGGTTCAAATCTTTTCAAAAGATATCTTAGTTCTGAATAGTGTGCTGAATGAAATTCTTAGGATTTGTTTCACATATCTGGACTTACAGCAGGTAAGAATGAAGTGAAATGATACCGATTGTGCAACAAGTAATTTTTCAAAAATCCATCTCTATCTTATTTATAATTCTAATTAAAAATAATTACTCATAATAAAAAATCTTCATAATTTTAAAATTATTAATGAAATATTATATTTTATTACAATATATATAATCGTGAACTTCATATAATTTAGAAAATAGATTTTCATTTCATTATAATATAAATAGAAATTTTGCTTGATAAACCTGTAAATTTAAATTTCTAAAATAATTGTTTAAAATTATATTCATATATGATTTTTTGGACTAATTATCAGCAAGAAACAGCCATCCCATCAGCTACTATTAATTGTGCAAAATAACATCCTGCTTTCTTTCAATAATATAGAGTTTAACAGTAATTTTTTTTAAATGGAATGATTTAGAAAAACTTTTTGAAGTATTTGACAGTGATATTATCAACTGTAAAGTAAAAATAAATTCATTTATGATAAATATATAATTAATTTTTCAAAAAATATAATTACAAACAGTTTAATTTCTTTATTATGTTTATGAAATAATCATAGGAAACAAATTCCTACTAAATTTATACAATAGAATAATGTTTATTACATTTGAAGTAAATAATAGAATAAAAATAAAGTAGACATACAATATATGTTTCAGATAAGAAAACCATTACAATAAACCTTTACTCGGCTCTTATATATAAACTTATCAATAAACACATTAAAAATAATTTTAGAATTTTAAAAAATATTTCAATTTCAAAAATAAAAAAATTACAGATTCAAAAAAATATTTAAAACATTAATTGTGGGAATCCTCTTCACTATCTTGCTCACATTTATAGGGTCCAGGAACTATTGGAGGGGTGGAATTAAGCACCAATGCCCATTCTATTCCATTGAAGAAAGGGTGTTTCCTAATTTCAGAAGCTCCATTTTTGCATCCCAGCCTTTTTGCAGGATCTTTCACCAACAAATGTTTGATCAAGTCCTTTGCAGCAGTGCTCACCCTTTGAGCTTTTGGAAAAGCAAGAGACTTATCCCTGATATTTGCAGCTGTGCTTATGTCATCATGTCCTACAAAAGGTGTTCTACCATAAAGCATATCATACAAAAGAACCCCGAAAGCCCACCAGTCCACAGCACTTCCATAGCCTTTTCCCTCTGCAATCTCTGGAGCCATATATTCATATGTACCCACAGCTTTCATGGAATGGACACCTGTAGGTTCTGTCTGTAACTCAGGCAATGAAGATAGTAGCCTTTTCTTTTTCCTATTGTCGGATTTCATCTTTTTCTTGGTGCCACACATGTTTCCTAGGTTAAAACAAGAAAGAACCCTAGGGATGTCTTCAATGGAAGGGCATTGCAAGGGTAGGGAAGGAAATCTTGCCAAAGTTAGACTGAAATGGCCTTGTATGGCTAGATCAAAGTCTATGAGCATGATATGGCCATCTTCTTTTATCAGAATATTTTCCGGTTTAAGGTCTCTGTACACAATTCCAAGCATATGGAGGTATTCCAATGCTATCAGTACCTCTGCAGCATAAAACCTGTCATTTTGAGCATTTTTTTTTTGTTATTCCCAAATCACATGAAAATGTCGATGCATAAACTTGAAATCCAATCTGCAGACCTTAATGACGCTTAAAAAGTAAAGATTCAGACCTGTTAATGCATACCTAAAATATGAATCCTAAACCTTAAATTTGAATTATAAAATTATTTTTCTCCGAAAACCTAAGAAATTAAAAACCTGATCATAAATTGAATCCCTGAACTCATACCTTGTGTCTTTTTCAGAGAAGAATCCTCCAGGCTGTTTATTTCGAACATCATACAAGTCTCCTCCCGGGCAGTAGTCCATTACAAGAACAGTATACATATCCATCTCGAAGGAATAGTATAATGTGGGAAGAAATGGATGGTCCAACAATTGGAGTACATCAATTTCATTCTCAATACTTGTGGACTTATTGATGCTCTCCAGATGCGCTCTGTTCATCACCTTCAGAACAAAATACAGCTCTGAGTCCTCAAGTTGGGTTAGAAATATAAACCCTGCACACCCTCTTCCAATTCGCTTTATGATATTAAAGTGCCTCTGAGACAGGCATTTATCCTTTTCCAATACGGCATTTATCGCTTTCCAATGTGCAGATTTTCTGTGGTGAGGCCTCGGCTGTGTTATGCTCAGGGTATTTTTGACACCATTATTATTGCTGATGCCCATATTGTCACCATCACTACTGCTACTTTCCCCCTCTTCCTTATTAACATGGTGTGCAAAATCAATTGTTGGTATACTGCTATATTCTTGTCTGTTCGCATTACCCGCCATAGAAGATTTTGCTGTGACAGTTTCAAATGATAAGTGTTATTAAGGAAAATGTTGATGTTTTATATAGGGATTATATCTCCAAGGTTCACTCTATATAATATTTTTGAAACGTTGAGAGACTCTACATCCAGCCGACCAATTTATAGGAAAAATTTAAACTAACAGATCCGCTGTGGTTATTGGATCTGTGTATAAAAAATATTAGATCTTCTGTAAAGTTGTTCATTTCTTCATATAATTTATCTGTTCATTTCGGCACATTCCAATATATTTCTCTTTGCCTCATTCATAATAGATTTATATAATGATAAATAATATAATTTTGTAAAAATTGAGTTCATTCTTATGTACATTTTATCAATTCATTTGTACACGTGACAATATATTTATCCCTTATTTCATTTATATGTACACATATCTCAATATATTCATCTTATTTCATAATAATTATACCTATTTGTGCATATACCCCTATGTTCTTATTAGCCACTATGATATTATTTTTATGTATTGGGTCATTTACATGACCTAATACTTAAACCTCTCATTCAAAATTCAATTTCAAATCTTGACTCAACCTTAATTCCATAGGGCAAGCATTGATGCTTTTGTAGAGGCCCCCTAGTAGGATTTTAAATAGTTAGCCCTAACTATATAAAGGTGCCCAACTCTCGCCCATTCAATTCCCACTAAGAGTCAACTAAACACAAATTTGCATGATTTGTTGTCATGTCCTTATAGTTAAGACATTCAATATATTGAACATCACACACTTATTAATAATAGGATGTATCACTTCATTCATGATCCCCATGAAGGTAGTTAGTGTTTTACACAATCCAAAAGGAAGCACACACCACTCAAGAATTTCATTTCTTATCTTGAATGTCATTTTCCATACATGATCCTCTCTAATATGAACTTGATGCTAACTGAACTTTAAATAAAACTTAGTAATGCACCTTCCATGTTGCACTTAATAAATTAAATAATCAATATGAAGTATTGGATATTGATTCTTTGTCATAGTGTTATATAGTCAATCCATATGTGCCACATAACATCCTTCTTTAACACTGTCATAATAGGAGAACTGAATGATGAGATGTAAGTCATGATTATTCCCCATTGCAATAAATATTTTAATTTTTAAATACTATTTTTAGCAATTATTGTGTTGGCTCTATCTATAGTACTCTAGGAGGTATATGCATTTACAAATTGTTAAATACTATTTTTCCTCCATCAAATTTTGCATTACGAGTCTTGTACCGAAAGGATGATGCTAAATTACTAGATAATGGGAGGCACATATATTCTATTGGTTTTGATGTTGGTTTCCCAATCATATAGAAACTAATAAGACATAATGAAGAACCTAGATTTAGAGACCTAGATGTACCTTCCCATGTCATGCTATCTAACACCCCTCGTGTGAAAAGCAAAAAAAATTATATAGTTGACTTGGCGACAAGCCTAGAACACACTATTACTTCGCAACCATATAATGTTGAGCCAAGAAGAAGATCCCTGCAAAGACCTATTAGAATGTATTCCATGACCAGATCCTTTGCTAACATTCCAAGTATTATCACCAAGCCTTACATAGATTACAACCCAAAATAAGCCTCTACATCATATATAGATCTTCCTTTAAAAATATATAGGCATCTTTCAGCCATTTTATGAACCCTTATCGTTCTAAAGCTTTCATGGAAACATTGTCAGACATCAGTAGCAATCCCCACTTAATGGATGCTTTAGCAATACACGTCAACTTAAAACTTTCTCTTACAGGTCAAAAGAGGAATAGGAATAAAACAAAAAAGGAAAAAGAATAAAAATTTAAAATATTCCCGAAAGATCAATTATGATTAAAGAATTTGTTCCGTGTGTGCTAAATGAAAAAATAACTAAATTCCAACTAGAACTATAGGAAGGGAAAAATGAAAAAAGTTATAACTATGAACCAGTTAGGTGGTCAACCCCTAAGTCTTTCATAGCCATAAATGAAGACATAAAACATTGGGGTACATATCACTCTAGATTACACACCACCATTGATACAAAGAAAAAAATTCAGGCACAAAGAAATTGGTTTGCACAATGAAACATATCAGCTCAGGGCAACATTGATGATTTAGCCAATGAAAATTGGTCAATATTGAGTGCTCCATAACTCTTTGATGGCTTTGAAGGCTCAAATCTAAAACGCACAAGCTTGGGCACCCAACCCAAGACAACATGCTATTAACATGCAAGAACATGCACTTCTAGGTGATCCCCACTCAAAAGTTGGATGCCCAAAAGGAATATGCTCTTGAAATGCTCTATAACCATCACCGTAGTGGGTCCACCTCTTTGAATGCAATTACAATTTATCATAGGAAAATAAATAATAAATATTTTGCCTCTCATTTCCTCAAGAACACTTTTCAAAGAATGTGGAGACACATAAATCCACTTATGATAGCAATTATAATGTCACATATCCTAACAACCCTAAACTACCTTAGTCATTTTAGAGTAATTTATTATCTCAAAGTACTTTTCCATCTCCATGAGACAAGCCTCTGTAGCATCACCACTCACCATGCCATTGAGATTAGGTGGCATTACCTTTTTCATATCTCTCAATAACCCAAGAGCTAGTTGGTTCTTCTTTTCATTATTAATTCTTGTATCAAAATTATTTTCCCCTCACCAACTTTGAGTGGTGTGATCATACCTATTTTCATCTTCCCCTTCCTGGGATGCCTCATTTTCTCCTTCAGATTCACTTTGGTCCCTCACTTCTCGCTCCAAGATACCAAGTCTTTCCTTTGTTTCATTCAACCATGACAAAATGGTGCAGGGGCACCCCAAAGTGCATCTAGGAGGGTAATCAAAAGGTCAAGACTTAATAACTTGTTTAGTTAACATATGGCCAATCCCTTCCATTTCTTGGATTTGTGCCTTAAAGGAATTTGAAAACTTTTTTTGTGTTCATAAGGTCATGTTGACCATTTGCTAGATTGGGGTTTGGCTACTAAGATGTTTGTTGACCTTGTAGACCTCCCTAGGTGATAGTTTGTTTTCAAATTTTGAAAAATAAGGCTTATGGAGAGCCACAACCGGCCATGGAACAATTGGGGCTCGAGCCTAACTGAATTGGAGAGTCTATTTAGGGAATTCTTCGACCTATGAGCAAGGTTGGAAGGCGTTGGAAGCTTTTGTAATTTTGAAAGTTGATGAATGCTAAGAGTGGGCAGTGAGAAGAATAAGAAAATTATGTGTTTGCTTTTGATTTTTGTGTAATCAGGAGCAATCATGGCTCTATAGTTTTTTGTAGTTGGTATTAATTGTTATATTCTAAGCTTGTGTGGTATTATTTAGGGTGTGAGTTCAATTTATAGGTGTGCTTGTAGTTGTTTTGTTTCCTTGTGAGTTGCTGATCTGACTGGCAACCTGTCAAAAATGGGGTTTTAGTTCCCTTTCCCACTGTACCTAGTGTACGGGCTTTTGGGGATTGGGGCTAGACTCCATGTGTGTAAATATGGTAGAATTAGGAGTAGGTAGGAGTCATGAAAGCACTGTGGAAGACTTCTCCTAGGCGAGCTTGACAGTGCCCGACTAGGAAAGTCATGAAGTGTAAAGCACTTGGCTTGTAGGGGTGACCTTTCCCTGATAAACCACGTGGTAGAAAGGTAGATGGAAGCCTTGCAGAGGTTTGGTAACAAGGAGGAGGCTTCATCAGTCCGTTTGAGTGGAGAACTAAATAACAATTTGTTGTGTGGTCAGGAAAACCTAAAGAAGACGCCTATTTTGCAAAATTAAAGGTATGACTTGTGTACAGATAGCTAAGGGTTAAGACCTTTGAAATCTTGAAGTGGTAGGCATCAGGACTAAGAATCCATGGAAAATATTTGGGGTTCTTTGGAGAAATTAGGAGAGTTACCTCATTTCCTTGGAGAAAAGTCCTAATTTGGAAGCCTAGAATTAGGGAACTAAAACCCTAGATGAGGGTTTGGTGAGAGCGATGGACTAAGGAAGCAAGGTGGAGTTTTCAGAGACAAATTAGGATGGTGTGAACCAATAGAAACCATCCCCACACCCCTGCAGAGAACAAACTAAGAGATGGAAGTAATTAGCCTTTAGGGAAGATTAAGGGCTAAGGGAAGAAAATAAGCATTGCACCAAGATTGTCTTGGGAGTTTGGGAATGAGATGATAGTAGGGTTGGCCAGGAGAACCAAGGGTACCTAAACAATCCTTAGGACCTATAGGTTAAGGTGGTGGAGTGTGACACCACTAGGATCTTCCAAAGGAGACTCAGAGCATGGAACTGTGATCGTTCCATCCAACCCTACCCTATCAAATTGGTATCAGAGCAAGTTAAAGATTTGGGAGTGCATTTTGTATGTCAGACTTTGAATCCAGTGGTTCCACAAACATGGTGACCAATATTGAATTAGCAAAGAAGGTTGAAGATCAGGAGGAGGATAATATGAGGTTGAGAGAAAGACTAGCTCAATTAGAGCAAGCATTGAACAATGTGCAAATCAAGGCCGATGAGGTCACTGATAGATTAGAGGGCAGGGAACCAAAGATTGAAGAGGTTGTAGAGGAAGACAAGACCCCTGAACCTGACCCTGTTCTACAAGAGGAGCCTTTCTTAAGCATGTGGAGATGGTTCTTAGAAGATTACAAGAGGAGAAGCTAGCCATCAACCTATAGAAGTGTGAGTTTTTCAAATAAGAACTTGTATATTTGGGTTTTGTAGTGTCTCAAGGATCACTGAAAATGGATCCAAGCAAGGTGGAAGCTATCCTAAACTGGCCTACACCAACCACAGGGACTGAAGTAAGAAGTTTCCATGGATTGGCTCAGTTTTATAGGAAATTCATAAGAAACTTTAGTGGCATATGTGCACCAGTGCTAGAAAAAATCAAGGGTGGTTTGAAAACTAAGTTTTTGTGGACTCAAGAGGCTGAGAAAGGATTTGAGAAACCGAAACAAGAAGTGGAAACTCAACCTATTCTCTTATTGCCTAGATTTGACAAATTGTTTACTGTGGAGTGTGATGCTAGTGGAGTTGCAGTAGGAGGAGTGCTTAGTCAGGAAGGCAGGCCCATAGCTTTCTTCAGTGAAAATCTCAATGAAGCCAAGAATAAGTACTCTACCTATGATCTATAATTGTATGCTTTGGTTCAGTCACTTAGGAAGTGGAGGCATTACCTTCTACCCAAGGAGTTTGTGGTTTTTACAAACAATCAGGCACTTAGTTATATTAACACCAAGGAGAAGATGAGCAATAGACACTTGAAGTGGATGGATACATCCAAGCTTTTACTTTCACCATCAAGCATAAGAAGGGACAAATGAACAAGGTAGCAGATGCATTGAGTAGAATATTGCTGACAGTCCAAGAGATACAGATCAAGAGCATTGGCATAGAGAGTTTCAAGGATCTCTATGGGGAAGATGAAGATTTCTTAGAGGCCTACAAGGTATGTTCTAACTTTGAGAATCATTTTCATAGCCAATACTCAGAGTATACTTTGCAAAGTGGATTGTTGTTTAAAGGGAATCAGCTATGTGTTCCAAAAGGGTCAATGAGAGAAAACCTCATTCAAGAAAAGCATGTTGGTAGTCTTAGTGGACATTTTGGTATCAATAAGACATTAGAACTAGTGCAAAGGTTCTACTATTGGCCTAAGTTGGCAAGACATGTCAGGAGGTATGTGGAGCAATGTGTTGTGTGTATGAAAGCTAAAGGAGGAGCTAGTAATGTTGGCCTATATCAACCCTTACCCATTCCTAACATACCATGGGAGTGTGTGAGCATGGATTTTGTGGTAGGAATCCCTAAGACCAAGACTAGTTTTGATAGTGTGTATGTAGTGGTGGACAGATTCAGCAAGATGAGTCACTTTATTCCTTGTAAAACTACTCATGATGCTAGTTATATAGCTCACCTTTTCTTTAAGGAGATTGTTAGGATCCATGGATTTCCTTTAAGTATTGTTTCAGACAGGGATGTTAAGTTCATGAGTCACTTTTGGAAGACTCTATGGAGCAGATTAGGCACCAACCTATCTTTTGGATCAGCTTACCATCCTCAGACCGATGGTCAAAAAGAGGTGGTTAATAGGGTGCTAGGTAACCTACTAAGGTGTCTAACTAAGGAATATGGACAAACTTGGGATATGGTAATCTCACAAGTTGAGTATGCCTATAATGATAGTGTCAACCAGACCACAGGGAAGAGTCCATTTGAGATTGTGTATGGAATGCACCCAAGGGGTATATGTGAGATCAGGGATCTAGGAGCTATGGAGAATAGGAGTGGACATGTTGAAGACTTCACCCAAACCATGAAAGAGATTCAAGAGCAGGTAAAGAAGACAGTCACCGAGGCTACACAAAAGTTGAAAGACAAGGTAGACATGTCAAGGAAGGATTTACAATTTGCAGTAGGAGATCATGTAACGATTCACCTTAACAAATCAAGGTTGTAGAAGTATATTTCAACCAAGTTAAAAATGAAAAGAGTAGGACCATGCAAGGTATTAGCCAAGTATGGAAAGAATGCATACAAGGTGGAGCTACCTACAAATTTGGGAATTTCACCTATTTTCAATGTTGCTGATTTGATCAGATACAAGGGATTAGTTGATGATATAGCACAGACCAATAGGGAGATCTTCAAAGATGTCAGTAACATAGCATTACCTACTAAAGACAAACTACAAGCAGAGAGCATCTTGGAGTCAAGAGTGCAGAAATCTACAAGGAAGAGAGTGTACATGGAGCACCTCATCAAGTGGAAGGATAAGCCAGAATCTGAGGCCACATGGGTGGATGAGGCTCAGTGCAAGAATTAGGGCATAGATGTCTCACTACTCACTCCTCGCATTCCTTAGAGCTTGTGCAGAGGGGGAGAATGGTGCAGGAGCGCCCCAAAGTGCATCTAGGAGGGTAATCAAAAGGTCAAGACTTAATAACTTGTTTAGTTAACATATGGCCAATCCCTTCCATTTCTTGGATTTGTGCCTTAAAGGCATTTGAGAAAAAATTTTGTGTTCATAAGGTCATGTTGACCATTTGCTAGATTGGGGTTTGGCTACTAAGATGTTTGTTGGCCTTGTAGACCTCCCTAGGTGATAGTTTGTTTTCAAATTTTGAAAAATAAGGCTTATGGAGAGCCACAACCGGCCATGGAACAATTGGGGCTCGAGCCTAACTGAATTGGAGAGTCTATTTAGGGAATTCTTTGACCTGTGAGCAAGGTTGGAAGGTGTTGGAAGCTTTTGTAATTTTGAAAGTTGATGAATGATAAGAGTGGACAGTGAGAAGAATAAGAAAAATTTGTGTTTGCTTTGGATTTTTGTGTAATCAGGAGTGATCATGGCTCTATAGTTTGTTTTAGTTGGTAGTAATTGTTATATTCTAAGCTTGTATGGTAGTATTTAGGGTGTGAGTTCAATTTACAAGTGTGCTTGTAGTTGTTTTGTTTCCTTGTGAGTTGTTGATCTGATTGGCAACCTGTCAAAAATGGGGTTTCAGTTCCCTTTCCCACTGTACCTAGTGTACGAGATTTTGGGGATTGAGGCTAGACTCCATGTGTGTAAATATGGTAGAATTAGGAGTAGGTAGGGGTCATGAAAGCACTGTGGAAGACTTCTCCTAGGCAAGCTTGACAGTGCCCGGCTAGGAGAGTCATGAAGTGTAAAGCAGTTGGCTTGCAGGGGTGACCTTTCCTTGATAAACCACATGGTAGAAAGGTAGATGGAAGCCTTGCAGAGGCTTGGTAACAAGGAGGAGGCTTCATCAGTCCGTTTGAGTGGAGAACTAAATAACAATTTGTTGTGTGGTCAGGAAAACCTAAAGAAAAGGCCTATTTTGCAAAATTAAAGGTCTGACCTGTGTACAGACAGTTAAGGGTTAAGACCTTTGAAATCTTGAAGTGGTAGGCATCAGGACTAAGAATCCATGGAAAATATTTGGGGTTCTTTGGAGAAATTAGGAGAGTTACCTCATTTCCTTGGAGAAAAGTCCTAATTTGGAAGCCTAGAATTAGGGAACTAAAACCCTAGATGAGGGTTTGGTGAGGAGGATGGACTTATTTGGTGAAAAATCGCTGGTATGAACCATGAGAGGTTGCCAAGCTCTCACAACGCTTTTGGCCAACTAACAAGGACAATTGATGCAAATGTTCCTTCTACTCTTCAAGCTCTGCTTGACCTAGGTGGGTGCACCTATCTATATGTTGCAGATTTAAGATGTATTCTTGGTTGATCAATCTATCCACAATGGCAAAGGGAAGTGGACAGATAAGATTACTACAACTAATCCTACTCCTACTACACAATTGGAATGTTTCTTGAATAAGTTGTTTGATATGGATTTGTATCTCTGGGTTGTGGTAGATCAGTGCCTTCTATCCACATAGGCAATGGAGTCAAAATGATAAGTGTTTCTTCCTATTGGCTTAACTCTAGTTGTTAGGCACTCTGAAAATTCTATGGCTTGCATAAAAATTTACTAAGTCTATGTCTTGCATAAACTGTGCTGGAATGATTCTCTATCGGGTTCTTATTTAACTATCCAAAAGAAAAACTCAAAACCACTGTGATTAATCAAGAGAGTTTAATTCTGACTTGTAGACACCAGTTAATTAAATCACAGAAAATGAGAATGCATTTTGATAAACCAGGTATACACTTGATATGCTGATTTAAATGATTAAAAGATCCAAGTTAAAGACAACCAAAATAAAGAATATGAAATTTATTTATCACAACAACTGAACACCAAAAGAATTTTACCAATTTAACATATTTTCTCCATTGATTCTGTTTCAAGAAAAGTCTATCATTATTTACATCCCAGTCCCTTCTCGGGAAAAATCATCACTATAGTCTAATTACTGCCTTTTCTATCTATTCTTCTGATTTTTACAAGTATTTATATATTTCAGATCAAGGGTCAGGACCCTTTATTTTTTGGTTATGGTCGTCTACATTCTTCATAGTTTAAATGAAATATTTAATTAATTGCCTTGTCGGAAAATTAAATATTTAATACAATAGTTATGCCTTTGAAAATAATTTGGAAGCCTTTGATTTTACTTTTATACCCTTTAACTTTAATTATTCCTGCCATTCAACAGTGGTCAACTTTTGACCAAGCCCACCTCTGACTGTTGCGGCTTCCATCTCTCCTTACCGCGCTACCACGGGCTTTGAATTACCCACCCGCGGTATTGCGGTGTTTGACCACTGACGGCTATCTCCACCATTTACCGCCTTACCACGGTCTTCGCTTGAACCCCTCGCGGTACCGTGGTAACCGCTTTATAGACTGCTATCCTTCTCTGTTGATTGTTGACCACACCGTTGCATGTTAGACTTTTACCATTCTACCACGATCTATACTTGGACCCTCCGCGGTATCGCGGTATATGCCTTCCCTGCTACCCTCGTCGTCTGTCAATCGCTAACTGTCATCCTCTCACCTTTCGCCGACTGTTGACCTGATTGCTAACTACTACTGCGGCCACCGCGGTCTATGTTTTGACTGTGTGCGGTATAGCGGTAATCGCTAACCGCTATCGCCAACTGCCCCCTCGCTAGCCGCTACCATCAACCACTAACTGTTCACCGCACTACCGCGGTCACTGGCTTAACTTCCAGCGGTACCGCGGTAGCCGCTTCGCTAACTGTCACCTAGCCATCTATTGATGTTTACTGCAATCACCGCGGTCTTTGAGATGACCTCCTATGGTACTGTGGTAAAGGTTAAGTTGACTGCTTTTAAACTGTTACCGCTATACTACAGGTATGGATTGAATTGTATGTGGTATAGAGGTAAAGAATGAAAAGATGGGAATTTCAAAAGGATTAAGGTAGCGATATGAAGTATGAGATATTTTTAGCACTTGGATGGGGGATAAAATGAATTTTTTCATGAAAAGATAGGAAAATAAAATAAAATCCCTTAGGGTATTTATGGAATTTTTATGGCAATTTGTGAGAAAACCTTAGGGTTTTAGATGGAAAAATTTAGTTCCAGCGGGACTAAGGAAGCAAGGTGGAGTTGTCAAAGACAAATTAGGATGGTGTGAACCAGTAGAAACCATCCCCACACCCCTGCAAAGAACAAACTGAGAGATGGAAGTAATTAGCCTTTAGGGAAGATTAAGGGCTAAGGGAAGAAAAGAAGCATTGCACCAAGATTGTCTTGGGAGTTTGGGAATGAGATGATAGTAGGGTTGGCCAAGAGAACCAAGGGTACCTAAACAATCCTTAGGACCTATAGGTTAAGGTGGTGGAGTGTGACACCACTAGGATCTTCCAAGGGAGACTCAGAGCATGGAACTGTGATCGGTCCATCCAACCCTACCCTATCACAAAATTTGGTCCAATTTAGCTATTGGATTCTCATAAGGGTTTGATACCTCCTGACTTCCTCTTCGGTTAATTCAAGTTCACCATGATGGATTTCTACTTCACACCTAGAGTTCATTTTAAGTGTTTAATTAGATCCTCTAATTTTAACATTACACTTTAAATAATAAATACTATTTCTAACTATTATGGCGTAAAATTGTACCTAGTGCAATTTCCTATCATATTGAACCTCATTTTAGCCTTATAAACTCGACAATGCAAAAATTTGCCACCTTTTCCTTGCCTTTTGCATGTGCCTTTGTCATTTTATGTTGGTGAGGGAACTTTTGTCAAGGACTCCTACGTGTTGTGCAGATGTTTGTGCATTGCACTAGCATCCTTATAGGATTCTTGGGTTAGTGGACATTGGAGGCATTACATTCTCTGCCACCCTGCAAATTGTAATGCCCCCTACAAACCTTGAGCGCCTAAAAATGTCCTCTTACCTCCAAAAGCACTTTTGAACTTCATTTTATCCATTATATTAGCTCTCTCTCAATTCATTCACTTCTACTCACTCAACCTTCAGTATGTTTACTCGCATTCCACATTCTACACCATTGTTTCTACTTCTACACCATTGTCTATTACAGGTTATCAAGCTTCATACCATTGGCATGATTGTCTTGTTGTCTTCCTTCCTCTCTCGGCTTCTCCAAGCACGTAAAAAGGAGGTTAACTCATTTGTTTACTTGCAAATTGTCTTGTTCATAAAATAGCATCTAGATTATTTTTTCATTTTATAAGTTGTGTCTATTTCCATTTCCTTATCATTTTCTCTAAATTGTGCTCTATTGGTTTTTCATGGAGGTGGAAACACCAAAATGGGGGTTTGACTAAGGAAAACTCCAAAACACAGCCACAACACTTTTTCGTTGTTGTGTGTGTAGGTATGCTTTGTTCATGACACTGGTAGAATTTGGTAAATAAATGACTAGGTGACTAAAACTTTTAGTTACAACAACTAAAAATGACTAAATTCTACTATTTTTTTGCAACTCAACTACAAATGAGTAAATAAATGACTAATTTGGTCGTTGACTAAAAAATTATTTCATCACACAAATAAAAATGACTAAGTAGTTAGTCATTTATTTAGCAAATCATTTAAGGAATCAAGAATCAATAGCTCGTCAAAATACTCTAATAAACATACTCTAGAAATTTCATATAATCTTATTTTCAGGCATAGCCCACCAAAATGAAGTTTTCATTTTAATAAACATACTCTAAAACCTTCATCGAAACCTTATTTTTAGGCATAGCCCACGAAAATGGAGAAGTGTTTCAGTAAAGAATGACAGAGAATAGTAAGGAGATGTGTGTGATAGGAGGCATAAGATTCATTGTTGCTTATCTCATTCCTACTCTGCTCAACAAAGGTTACATTGTTCACGCTATTGTTTATAATCTAGGTATTTAATTAACATATATTTGCATAATCTCAAATTCTTTTAGATACGTTTGAAGTATCAATGTATCCTATATAGGGTTTAGAATGATTTCTTTTAATTTAAATAAATAAATAAATGATGTATTTTCATGTGATTAGAAAATGTTAGATATCCTAAATCTGCCCCAACTCACTATCCTCTTTGGCACTGTAATCATTACTCTAGCTGCTAGGGTTTTGCATGTGACATCTTTAATATCTTCATGACAGTGACTTTTAAATAGATCTCAATCTTTGCTTTAATCTTTATCATGGTAAACCTTGAGTTCCATAATCCACCTTCAATCTCTTCTAAGAACATTGTCTTAAGCTAGACTGTATAGTATGCATATAAAGAAAGTCCTTCATACCTACCATTGTTCCAAACCACCACTCACTACCTTGCTTAAAGTGTTGCCTCCATAAGCACAATAGCATGTTTTAAAATCATGGTTGCCAGTGATTGACCATTAAGGTCACTAATTTCATCAAGACACAATGAGATTTTTGTCTTCAAATTCAATGCATTATGCAAGATAACATTGTGAATTTTTTGTTGTGTAGGGTTTGATTTTCTTGCACATTTACTGCTTTGCTAATTTCCTTTAAGACTGGATATTGCACCCTCAGCTGCAATCTCAAACAACTCACTCACTATCACTTGAAGATTCCTTTCATGAACTTCCTTTTATAAAATCAAACTATGCCCTATAGACTACCTACTTACTTACTACATGGGACTCATTGCTTCATGGTATTGTGGGTCTTAAGATTTGTTATGCCTTGCATAACCACCCCATCTTGTGCCTTGGTCAAAATGGAATTGTTTTTTATTAAAGTTTGGAGTCATTTTGTTTCCAACACTTTGATTATTTTTATTTAGTCTGTCGGAATCGGAACTGGAACTGAATCAAGTTCTGAAAGTTCTTTTGAGGCTTGTTTTGGTTCCCATCCCGATATTCTTTTCTTTTGCTTTTGTTTTTGTCTTTAGCGGAACCGGAGCCGAAGTAGGTATTAAGTTGGTTGTTATCAAGAATTGCAAAATCACAATCTATTCCAACCCCGCCTCCGCTATTTTTATTTATGTTTTAGTCTTGGTCTTTATGTTTGGTTTTATTAGGTCGGTCTTTTACTTTACTTTTTATGTTTGGTCCTTTTTAGTGTTTTGTTGATGGAGTCAGAATCGGAATGAGAATTAGGTTTGGAAATTTCATAAATTTGAGATTCTGTTTCCATTTCAATTCCGCCTCTACCCCTTTTTGATCGTCAACTTTTTGAGTGAAGTGGCACTGGAGAGAAGTGTTTGTTCTCTCACAGTTCCAACTCTACCTTTACTGCACTTTAATGCATTAATGATAGTTACTCGAGTAGGTAGAAATCAACTTTTTTACCTTCATTAAGGGTTAGGCGAATCATGATTACTATTATTAAAAAATCAAAAAGCGCGAAACAACAACAACAAAGTTGGTTTTGAGCAAATTGATCGAGATAGAGAAGAGATATTGTTTGCGAATCAATTCAAAAAGTTAGCTCAACTTTGTTTGCGTTTGAGCTGGGTTTATTATCTTTGTTGTTCTTTGTTTAGTTACTATTGTTATTGTTGCGTTTTGCTTTATATCTGCTCGTGTTTTCAATCATTTTTTTTTAAGGCAAAACTATGATTATTGATATGATTGAATGAGTAGGTTCTTGCTTTGTCTCGTTTCTTTTACTTTAGTCTTTGATTTCTTGTACTGTTGTGGTTTCTTTCTATTTTTGGGCATAGTCGCTTTCACGTCTTAATCGTGATTGCGTCGTGCTGCTTTTGGTTTTGCAGTAGATTAGATTAGATTAAGGGTTTTTTTTAATGGCATTTGTTAAAGTTAGAGATTTACAGTAAGGTCAATTAATGATTTTACAGTGAGTTAGGGTAGATTAGATTTATTGTTTGATTAGGGTTTCGTCGTATGTTTTGGTCTGGTAAAAAGGCAAGGTTTAAACTCGTGCCCTAGTTTTATCAGGTTTGTTAGATTAGGGTTTTGTATCGCTTGATGATCATGGTTAAAGATTTAAATAAGATTTTCTAGATATAGTTGTTCCCCACGGTCATATGGGTGTAGTATTTTTAAATCCCCTTTTCCATTTTAAGCGACCTTAGTTCTAATCATGAAGTTATATGTTAATTAATGAAAAAAATTGAGGACATCTTGATTGACTTGGGGGGAGGCGGAATCGAAATCGATTATGAACTTGAAAAATCTATTTTATAAAAGTTACCGCTTTCATTTCCATCCTGTTTCTGGATCCGTGTACAATAGAAGTCTTCTTTGAAAAATGACGATAACTTGGATGAAAGCGGAGGCAGAGTGGAAATCGGATATGAAAATATGAAAATTTGAAGAAAGTCAAATCCCTTTTTTATTCTGATCCCGGTTCTGATTCCCATCCCAAGTCCGACTCCGAGCCCATGCAGTGTTAAGTGGAGTATCTATATCGGTTTTAGTTCTGAGTCCAGCAATGTTGTAAAAGAAACTGTTGTAGGTTGAGTTTTTGCCTGGTTCTGCCTCCGATAGGTATGATCTTTAAAGCATTTTTTATGATGATATCTAAAAATATAATTGGAGGTTTTCTTGTAGGAGAATTGAAAGATTTTAGGAACATCAGGAGAGACTGCTCAAAGGAACCAACTGGCAGGAACATCAAAGGCAGCACCAAAAATAAAGAAGGTAAAGCTAGAACAGCTACCTTATACCTTGAGGTATGATCATAGGAGCCTAGTGGTGAAAGTGAGCAAGGTGGAATCAGACTGGTCAGATATCACGGATACCAATCTGCGCCAGTACAACTTTGTAGAATTACATGAAGAAACCTTTGTTGAACGACAAAATCTAACTAGAAGGACACAAAGGATTGTTGATTCTAGCTTGGCACATATTACTGTGTTCCCTTTATCAGTTCATTGTCTAGAGTTGATATTAATAGTAGCTAGTACTTACAATCCAGCTACAAAACTATGCATGGATTTGTAGAATACTGTGATTGTTGATCTTACTCCTCAAATGTTCCAAAGTATGTTTAATGTTCTTGATCCCAAGAGCTTGGTATAGCTAACTGAAGCAGAGGCGTTGGAGAAATATAGCAAGCATAAAGACTCCAATAAGTCTCACTTGAACAAAAAATTGTTAAAAACGGAGAAGAAATCCTTGAGCAAACTTGCAGACCAGCCAAGGAGGGCAGATTTTAAGAAGGAAATATCTGATTTTATATTAATGTTGTCCAAAGTGTTTGGGAAGAGGGATACCTTCCACTTCAAGGAATGAATGTTTCATTTCATTCAAATAATCTTGCAGGGTGACTATCAGTTTCATTGGTCAATGATTGTTTCGGATGCCATACATGATCAACTCACAAGGATCAAGCAGACTAAATCTTTCTTCATGACTTCTTATGTGGTTTATGCTGCAGCAAGATTGGGGATTTTCCCAGGTTTAAATAGAGTGAGTATAATGGGAGCCTTGGATGGGCAGAAGAAGCTATGGGAACACTATGATCAATTCTCTCTTCAAGTTGCTGAGACTCATTTCAGAAGAGTCAATCATGCATTTTTATATGTGATCATCAACCAATTAAGTGGAGATGTAGGATACCAATTAAGTCAAGAAGCTATGGCTTTTATTGCTGAATGAGGATGTTGGTACATCTAGTACCCCAAATTTACATACTTCAGGTTGGTTGGTTTTGAAGGTCATCCTCATTTTCTTACAAGGTTTTGTAGTAACAGGATAGTGCTAATGGATTTTGTATATCAAGCTATTAGAGTCAATGCTCGGTTTGGGATTAAACATAAAACTGAATGTCATAAATTTCCCATGAAGTTGGGTGAATATAATTGTCAACACTTGAAGGGAGAAAAGGTGGTTTGTAATGATTTGATAAAATTGAAATTGGGATTGTATACAGCTTGTAAGTATTTTGATCCAAAGAAGAAGATGTATGCTTTATTGTCTTCAGTATTCACTAGGCATTTCAACTTGTTAGAAGACTTTTGGAGTGACCGGCAGGATGAGTATGATTTAAGGAAGAAGAACTATGAAAGATTGTCGGTTGCACTCATGGTAGAGTTAGGTGTTAAAGAAAATATTCCAGACACATTGGTGGATGATGGAATTGTATTGGATCCTTCATATGAAGCTTTAAACATTGGCACCAAGATTTTAGATCCAATTGACTGGGATACTGAAGAAACAATTGACATTAAGAAAATTGGAAGGATAGTCTTAGATAGAAGTATACAATGGTTAATGATAAGAACTCAAGCTCTTCAAGGACCAGACCTTAAAAAGGGAAAAGGATACAAGAGAATC
>CM021101.1:86067285-86079446 GCA_007115665.2 Sequoiadendron giganteum
CACTTGAAGGTATACCACTGTTTAGTGGGAAATTAGAGGCTGATCTAGTCCTAGATTGGATAGAAGGCATGGAGAACCATTTTGAATGTGATGGAGTCACTGAAGCACATAAGGTGAAGGTGGCCAAGTCTAGATTGAGAGGATCTGCCTTGACATGGTGGAAATTCATTCAGACAGAGAGGGAAAAGGAAGGCAATATGCCTATTTCAACTTGGAAAGGTATGGTGGCAAAAGTGAGAGAAGCTTACATACGAGATGACTATGAGATTTAGTTACACAAGAAGAGGCAAAGCTTGAGGCAAAGAGACCAGGATGTGAACACCTACACTGAGGAGTTTCAAAAAATTTGTATGAGGTCCAATGTCTCAGAAGATGAAAGTCTCAAAGTGGCTAGGTATTTGAACGGTTTGAAGTGGAACATCCAAGAATAGATGACTCTTCTAAGTCCTAAGACAGTGCATCAGTGCTATCAATTAGCCATCAAGATTGAGGAAAGAAGCAAGAAGAAACATGATCAGGCTTCTAAGAGTAGAGGCAAAGGCAGAGATCAAAGAGATCAAAGAGGACATAGAGGTGGCTACCAAGGTAGAGGAAATGAACAAAGAAACCAAGGTGAATCTAAACTCACAGAGCATGGAGGTGAAACACCTTCTAGAGGAGGTTATGGAAGAGGAAGAGGAAGAGGTTCTCAAGGAGGATCAAACAGAGGAAGAGGAGCAGGCAGAAGCAATTCATACTTTGCTACCATGAAATGTTACCATTGTGGTCAAGTAGGCCATCCAGCTTATAGGTGCCCGGAGAAAGCATCATCTTCAAATGTTGAGAAGAGGGTGGCATATGCAAAAGAGGACACCATGAGCACTAAATCACCTGAGGTCAGTCATATTGAATCTGAAATGGGAGAGAATCTGATGTTTAGGAGAGTTTTGATCAGACAACCGGTCAAGGAAGAACCAAAACAAAGAATAGCTCTATTTAGAGTGAGATGCAAGATACTTGGGAAAGTATGCAAGGTCATTGTAGATTCAGGTTCAACAGATAATATTATCTCAGAAGAGGCAGTAAAGAAGCTCAAATTGGAGAAGGTACCCCACACTAACCCCTACAAAGTGACATGGTTAAACAAAGGGCAGAGTGTTCTTGTTAATGAGCAAGTAACGGTGGAGTTTTCTATTGGAGGGTACAAGGATAAGCTAGTTTGTGATGTAATACCCATGGATGCATGTCATCTACTATTGGGCAGACCATGGCAATATGACAGGAGTGCCATGTATGATGGGAAGGAGAATACTATCTCTTTTAAAAAGGATGGGAAGACTTTTAAGTTGCACTCACTGTCAGAAGAAGATGAAGGACAGTCAAAGACACCGAGTGTTCTACTAAGTAGTGGCAAGGAGTTCCTTAACAACCTACATCAAGGGGGTGAAGTTTATGTGATCATGTTGCAGTCCAAAGAAGAAGATGAGGCTAAGAAAATAGTCATACCCGAAGCAGTCCAAAATTTGCTTGAAAAGTAAAAGGACATAGTAAGTGATGGTACACCTGCAACTTTACCTCCTAAAAGGGCCATTAGTCATCAGATTGACTTCATACCTGGAGCATCATTGCCTAACAAAGCAGCATATAAGATTACATTGCATTAGAATCTAGAGGTAGCTAGAAAAGTGTAGGAGTTGTTGGATCAAGGATTGATTAGGAAGAGCATTAGCCCATGTGCAGTACCAGTGGTCTTAGCAACTAAGAAAGGAGGAAACTGGAGGTTATGCACTGACTCCAGAGCAATAAATGGGATCACAATTAGGTATAGATTCCCTATTCCAAGGATTGAAGACTTGATGGATTGTCTTGGAGGAGCTCAGTACTTCACCAAGTTGGATCTCAAGAGTGGATACCATCAAATCAGAATCAAGGATGGAGATGAGTGGAAAAGAGCATTCAAGACAATAGATGGGTTGTATGAGTGGAGAGTTATGCCATTTGGCCTCTCTAATGCCCCTAGTACATTCATGAGGCTCATGAATGAAGTGCTCAAGGACTTTACAGGGTTATTTGTGGTGGTATATCTTGATGATATACTTATTTTTAGCTAGACAACAGAAGAATGCCTTAAGCATGTGGAGATGGTTCTTAGAAGATTACAAGAGGAGAAGCTAGCCATCAACCTATAGAAGTGTGAGTTTTTCAAATAAGAACTTGTATATTTGGGTTTTGTAGTGTCTCAAGGATCACTGAAAATGGATCCAAGCAAGGTGGAAGCTATCCTAAACTGGCCTACACCAACCACAGGGACTGAAGTAAGAAGTTTCCATGGATTGGCTCAGTTTTATAGGAAATTCATAAGAAACTTTAGTGGCATATGTGCACCAGTGCTAGAAAAAATCAAGGGTGGTTTGAAAACTAAGTTTTTGTGGACTCAAGAGGCTGAGAAAGGATTTGAGAAACCGAAACAAGAAGTGGAAACTCAACCTATTCTCTTATTGCCTAGATTTGACAAATTGTTTACTGTGGAGTGTGATGCTAGTGGAGTTGCAGTAGGAGGAGTGCTTAGTCAGGAAGGCAGGCCCATAGCTTTCTTCAGTGAAAATCTCAATGAAGCCAAGAATAAGTACTCTACCTATGATCTATAATTGTATGCTTTGGTTCAGTCACTTAGGAAGTGGAGGCATTACCTTCTACCCAAGGAGTTTGTGGTTTTTACAAACAATCAGGCACTTAGTTATATTAACACCAAGGAGAAGATGAGCAATAGACACTTGAAGTGGATGGATACATCCAAGCTTTTACTTTCACCATCAAGCATAAGAAGGGACAAATGAACAAGGTAGCAGATGCATTGAGTAGAATATTGCTGACAGTCCAAGAGATACAGATCAAGAGCATTGGCATAGAGAGTTTCAAGGATCTCTATGGGGAAGATGAAGATTTCTTAGAGGCCTACAAGGTATGTTCTAACTTTGAGAATCATTTTCATAGCCAATACTCAGAGTATACTTTGCAAAGTGGATTGTTGTTTAAAGGGAATCAGCTATGTGTTCCAAAAGGGTCAATGAGAGAAAACCTCATTCAAGAAAAGCATGTTGGTAGTCTTAGTGGACATTTTGGTATCAATAAGACATTAGAACTAGTGCAAAGGTTCTACTATTGGCCTAAGTTGGCAAGACATGTCAGGAGGTATGTGGAGCAATGTGTTGTGTGTATGAAAGCTAAAGGAGGAGCTAGTAATGTTGGCCTATATCAACCCTTACCCATTCCTAACATACCATGGGAGTGTGTGAGCATGGATTTTGTGGTAGGAATCCCTAAGACCAAGACTAGTTTTGATAGTGTGTATGTAGTGGTGGACAGATTCAGCAAGATGAGTCACTTTATTCCTTGTAAAACTACTCATGATGCTAGTTATATAGCTCACCTTTTCTTTAAGGAGATTGTTAGGATCCATGGATTTCCTTTAAGTATTGTTTCAGACAGGGATGTTAAGTTCATGAGTCACTTTTGGAAGACTCTATGGAGCAGATTAGGCACCAACCTATCTTTTGGATCAGCTTACCATCCTCAGACCGATGGTCAAAAAGAGGTGGTTAATAGGGTGCTAGGTAACCTACTAAGGTGTCTAACTAAGGAATATGGACAAACTTGGGATATGGTAATCTCACAAGTTGAGTATGCCTATAATGATAGTGTCAACCAGACCACAGGGAAGAGTCCATTTGAGATTGTGTATGGAATGCACCCAAGGGGTATATGTGAGATCAGGGATCTAGGAGCTATGGAGAATAGGAGTGGACATGTTGAAGACTTCACCCAAACCATGAAAGAGATTCAAGAGCAGGTAAAGAAGACAGTCACCGAGGCTACACAAAAGTTGAAAGACAAGGTAGACATGTCAAGGAAGGATTTACAATTTGCAGTAGGAGATCATGTAACGATTCACCTTAACAAATCAAGGTTGTAGAAGTATATTTCAACCAAGTTAAAAATGAAAAGAGTAGGACCATGCAAGGTATTAGCCAAGTATGGAAAGAATGCATACAAGGTGGAGCTACCTACAAATTTGGGAATTTCACCTATTTTCAATGTTGCTGATTTGATCAGATACAAGGGATTAGTTGATGATATAGCACAGACCAATAGGGAGATCTTCAAAGATGTCAGTAACATAGCATTACCTACTAAAGACAAACTACAAGCAGAGAGCATCTTGGAGTCAAGAGTGCAGAAATCTACAAGGAAGAGAGTGTACATGGAGCACCTCATCAAGTGGAAGGATAAGCCAGAATCTGAGGCCACATGGGTGGATGAGGCTCAGTGCAAGAATTAGGGCATAGATGTCTCACTACTCACTCCTCGCATTCCTTAGAGCTTGTGCAGAGGGGGAGAATGGTGCAGGAGCGCCCCAAAGTGCATCTAGGAGGGTAATCAAAAGGTCAAGACTTAATAACTTGTTTAGTTAACATATGGCCAATCCCTTCCATTTCTTGGATTTGTGCCTTAAAGGCATTTGAGAAAAAATTTTGTGTTCATAAGGTCATGTTGACCATTTGCTAGATTGGGGTTTGGCTACTAAGATGTTTGTTGGCCTTGTAGACCTCCCTAGGTGATAGTTTGTTTTCAAATTTTGAAAAATAAGGCTTATGGAGAGCCACAACCGGCCATGGAACAATTGGGGCTCGAGCCTAACTGAATTGGAGAGTCTATTTAGGGAATTCTTTGACCTGTGAGCAAGGTTGGAAGGTGTTGGAAGCTTTTGTAATTTTGAAAGTTGATGAATGATAAGAGTGGACAGTGAGAAGAATAAGAAAAATTTGTGTTTGCTTTGGATTTTTGTGTAATCAGGAGTGATCATGGCTCTATAGTTTGTTTTAGTTGGTAGTAATTGTTATATTCTAAGCTTGTATGGTAGTATTTAGGGTGTGAGTTCAATTTACAAGTGTGCTTGTAGTTGTTTTGTTTCCTTGTGAGTTGTTGATCTGATTGGCAACCTGTCAAAAATGGGGTTTCAGTTCCCTTTCCCACTGTACCTAGTGTACGAGATTTTGGGGATTGAGGCTAGACTCCATGTGTGTAAATATGGTAGAATTAGGAGTAGGTAGGGGTCATGAAAGCACTGTGGAAGACTTCTCCTAGGCAAGCTTGACAGTGCCCGGCTAGGAGAGTCATGAAGTGTAAAGCAGTTGGCTTGCAGGGGTGACCTTTCCTTGATAAACCACATGGTAGAAAGGTAGATGGAAGCCTTGCAGAGGCTTGGTAACAAGGAGGAGGCTTCATCAGTCCGTTTGAGTGGAGAACTAAATAACAATTTGTTGTGTGGTCAGGAAAACCTAAAGAAAAGGCCTATTTTGCAAAATTAAAGGTCTGACCTGTGTACAGACAGTTAAGGGTTAAGACCTTTGAAATCTTGAAGTGGTAGGCATCAGGACTAAGAATCCATGGAAAATATTTGGGGTTCTTTGGAGAAATTAGGAGAGTTACCTCATTTCCTTGGAGAAAAGTCCTAATTTGGAAGCCTAGAATTAGGGAACTAAAACCCTAGATGAGGGTTTGGTGAGAGCGATGGACTAAGGAAGCAAGGTGGAGTTGTCAAAGACAAATTAGGATGGTGTGAACCAGTAGAAACCATCCCCACACCCCTGCAAAGAACAAACTGAGAGATGGAAGTAATTAGCCTTTAGGGAAGATTAAGGGCTAAGGGAAGAAAAGAAGCATTGCACCAAGATTGTCTTGGGAGTTTGGGAATGAGATGATAGTAGGGTTGGCCAAGAGAACCAAGGGTACCTAAACAATCCTTAGGACCTATAGGTTAAGGTGGTGGAGTGTGACACCACTAGGATCTTCCAAGGGAGACTCAGAGCATGGAACTGTGATCGGTCCATCCAACCCTACCCTATCACAAAATTTG
Source organism: Sequoiadendron giganteum (assembly GCA_007115665.2). Taxonomy (NCBI): domain Eukaryota; kingdom Viridiplantae; phylum Streptophyta; class Pinopsida; order Cupressales; family Cupressaceae; genus Sequoiadendron; species Sequoiadendron giganteum. Next base: position 86,073,182 of record CM021101.1, read on the forward strand.
GTCCAATTTAGCTATTGGATTCTCATAAGGGTTTGATACCTCCTGACTTCCTCTTCGGTTAATTCAAGTTCACCATGATGGATTTCTACTTCACACCTAGAGTTCATTTTAAGTGTTTAATTAGATCCTCTAATTTTAACATTACACTTTAAATAATAAATACTATTTCTAACTATTATGGCGTAAAATTGTACCTAGTGCAATTTCCTATCATATTGAACCTCATTTTAGCCTTATAAACTCGACAATGCAAAAATTTGCCACCTTTTCCTTGCCTTTTGCATGTGCCTTTGTCATTTTATGTTGGTGAGGGAACTTTTGTCAAGGACTCCTACGTGTTGTGCAGATGTTTGTGCATTGCACTAGCATCCTTATAGGATTCTTGGGTTAGTGGACATTGGAGGCATTACATTCTCTGCCACCCTGCAAATTGTAATGCCCCCTACAAACCTTGAGCGCCTAAAAATGTCCTCTTACCTCCAAAAGCACTTTTGAACTTCATTTTATCCATTATATTAGCTCTCTCTCAATTCATTCACTTCTACTCACTCAACCTTCAGTATGTTTACTCGCATTCCACATTCTACACCATTGTTTCTACTTCTACACCATTGTCTATTACAGGTTATCAAGCTTCATACCATTGGCATGATTGTCTTGTTGTCTTCCTTCCTCTCTCGGCTTCTCCAAGCACGTAAAAAGGAGGTTAACTCATTTGTTTACTTGCAAATTGTCTTGTTCATAAAATAGCATCTAGATTATTTTTTCATTTTATAAGTTGTGTCTATTTCCATTTCCTTATCATTTTCTCTAAATTGTGCTCTATTGGTTTTTCATGGAGGTGGAAACACCAAAATGGGGGTTTGACTAAGGAAAACTCCAAAACACAGCCACAACACTTTTTCGTTGTTGTGTGTGTAGGTATGCTTTGTTCATGACACTGGTAGAATTTGGTAAATAAATGACTAGGTGACTAAAACTTTTAGTTACAACAACTAAAAATGACTAAATTCTACTATTTTTTTGCAACTCAACTACAAATGAGTAAATAAATGACTAATTTGGTCGTTGACTAAAAAATTATTTCATCACACAAATAAAAATGACTAAGTAGTTAGTCATTTATTTAGCAAATCATTTAAGGAATCAAGAATCAATAGCTCGTCAAAATACTCTAATAAACATACTCTAGAAATTTCATATAATCTTATTTTCAGGCATAGCCCACCAAAATGAAGTTTTCATTTTAATAAACATACTCTAAAACCTTCATCGAAACCTTATTTTTAGGCATAGCCCACGAAAATGGAGAAGTGTTTCAGTAAAGAATGACAGAGAATAGTAAGGAGATGTGTGTGATAGGAGGCATAAGATTCATTGTTGCTTATCTCATTCCTACTCTGCTCAACAAAGGTTACATTGTTCACGCTATTGTTTATAATCTAGGTATTTAATTAACATATATTTGCATAATCTCAAATTCTTTTAGATACGTTTGAAGTATCAATGTATCCTATATAGGGTTTAGAATGATTTCTTTTAATTTAAATAAATAAATAAATGATGTATTTTCATGTGATTAGAAAATGTTAGATATCCTAAATCTGCCCCAACTCACTATCCTCTTTGGCACTGTAATCATTACTCTAGCTGCTAGGGTTTTGCATGTGACATCTTTAATATCTTCATGACAGTGACTTTTAAATAGATCTCAATCTTTGCTTTAATCTTTATCATGGTAAACCTTGAGTTCCATAATCCACCTTCAATCTCTTCTAAGAACATTGTCTTAAGCTAGACTGTATAGTATGCATATAAAGAAAGTCCTTCATACCTACCATTGTTCCAAACCACCACTCACTACCTTGCTTAAAGTGTTGCCTCCATAAGCACAATAGCATGTTTTAAAATCATGGTTGCCAGTGATTGACCATTAAGGTCACTAATTTCATCAAGACACAATGAGATTTTTGTCTTCAAATTCAATGCATTATGCAAGATAACATTGTGAATTTTTTGTTGTGTAGGGTTTGATTTTCTTGCACATTTACTGCTTTGCTAATTTCCTTTAAGACTGGATATTGCACCCTCAGCTGCAATCTCAAACAACTCACTCACTATCACTTGAAGATTCCTTTCATGAACTTCCTTTTATAAAATCAAACTATGCCCTATAGACTACCTACTTACTTACTACATGGGACTCATTGCTTCATGGTATTGTGGGTCTTAAGATCCTTCAACCTTATTATCACTACTTCACAGTCCACAAGGTATTATTCACTATTCTCCCATCTTTGATGAGTCTCAAAACACTCCTCAAACATGCAATCCACTACCTCCATTATACAATGGATAAGAAGAAACATTGAACATGTGATTACCACTATTACTTCATTTGGAAAGTCATCCCCTGATTGCATTTTCCTTGTCTAACACTGTCAATAGCATTTGAAAAACCCTTAAGGTCAATAAGGGGGTAAGAAAGCTCACTGTTAAAATCTCCACTTTACTAGGTAAGGTTTGAGCTTTATTATCTTGTCACTACTCAACCTCTTTTTAACTGTCACACCTCAAGTGACTATTATTCTTCTTACCATAGATTGTATTTACAAATTTCACTGAGCTACATAGTGTGCTTGTTATTGGCTACAATCTTTAGATTGCAAGATTTTGTTATTGGCTACATTGTCTCAATCTTTATGGTATTTTAGCCTTACTAATCCGCTAGAGTTATGGTTTATGTTTCTATGGAGGCCTATGGTTTTTACCCTAGTCATGCTCTTACCAATGCTTTTGTTGGTATTAAAAAGTAACCTTAGATCTTGGGTCAGAAAATTAGTTGTCTTGACAGAGTGTGGTATCATCTTGGATTGTATCCAAGAGTGTGTGGGAAGCTTGTGTTTGATCATTAAGGTATGTAAACGTGATCAAGGAAATGTATCCTATATAGTATAGGTCTTACTTTAATACTTCCCATAATTTGGTTATTAGCTAATCACATTATTATAGTTTTTGGTAACCCAAGATTGCATTCAAGTATGTAACAAACTTGGTCTGTAGTTTAAGTTGTACACTTTTAACTAACATTCATAAGGTTTAGAAAATCTTGATCACTCTCTAGAATAGCCCATTAAACATGGGTTGTGATTGAATGCACTATATAATTGATATAACACAACCACTCTGCATATCAACCAGAGTTATAGGTTGTTTATTTCAGCAAGAGATAATCGCTCTTGGATCATGCTATCATTACATTGTAACCTGTTAAACTTGAGTCAACTTGAATGCACCCAATGATGATTGACACCTAATTCTGATGACAATGATTAATTTGTACATTAATTTTGCTCATATGAGTGCCTCCATTTCTATCACAACATAGCCACATTAAACTTGGGTCACACATGAATACATCATGTATTTGTTATAGCACAGTTATGCGACATGACCAATAGAGTTATGGATCACATAATTATAGTCACAAGAATTTGTTCCTTAGTTGTGTTCTTATGGTGATTCCATTACCGTTACATCATAACCCTTTGGACTTATATTTCCCAAACCATTACATTGCTTATTTTCTCTTTGGATGGATGGCAGTTCAATGGTAGCGATTTGTATGTAGGTCATGCGCATATAAGTGCCTTCATCACCATTACACAATAGTACATTGGAATTTCCTTTATTGTTAGGGTTTCTTAGTAATTGTTCCATTTCCATGTGGCATATTGATAAAATAAACCAAGCAAAAAATCAATTTTTTTGTTAACTCCTGCTAACATATGTTTTGGAATAAATGTTTTCCTACATTACTTCGAGTGTGAAGAATTTTGTTTTATGCTTATAATACATTCATTGAGAGTTGTAGTAGAAAGCTTCTTATGTTGAAACCGATCTTGTAAACTTGCTTTAATCTACATTTAGGAGGCTTCATGGATTTTTATGATTTATACAACTTTTATTTTGATAGTACATGACATCAGATTCTTTATGAAACTGAAATAATTTATTATTTATGGTTTTATTATGATTAAATGATTTATTTAGAAGGGGTTAATATGTGGCATTTTTATGTGCAAGAAGAATATATTGCGATGCAACATTCAGGTACGGATAATTCAAGAAAACTTGGATTGCTATGAGTGACATAACCAAGTTGGAGAGTACTTTCAACCAGTCTAAAACACTTCCGAGTGTTTTTGCTTGGAAGCAGAACCCAAGTATAGGAATACAAATGTCGATGGACAAAGAAAATTATAAATCTGCTTATCCAATTTTTGATCGAATTTAAGGTTGTGAATATCGAACAGAGAAAGTTCCTACATTCTAAAGATAAAATCATAAGTCTGTTGGTCCAATTGGAGATCCAATTTGAGTTCATGAAGCTCTAACATAGAAAGTTCTTATATTCTAAAGATAAAATCATAAACCTGCTTGGTCCAATTGTAAGGATTTGTCTTTTTAATTATATTTTTTGACATTTAGCTTGATACAAATTGTCTATGCTTCCACATTTTCATGTATGTCTAGCAGGGCACTTATAACTACAATATATGACAAAAAAATCCATGTTGTTATGCTTTGATGGATGTCCCATGATCAAGATCTATATAAAAATGTTGTTTTGTATACTAGGTGGTTAGGTGTTCTATAGTGTTATACAAGTTTAAGCTTTTCCTTTTGTTGATTTTTAAATAGCATTCTTATCTTTCAGTCAAGATTTTGTTGCAATCTCTCTTTTTGTTGTCTTTTCAGTAGTGCTTGATTTATAGATTGCGATTGTTGGCAGATATACCACATCTTTCTTATATATTTATGATTTACACCTTAATTGTAGTGCTAAAAGATCCATATATTTACACCTTATTAATTTTGAATTGGTTTAGTGGGAAGTCTCACATGCCATATTTGCCTAAGTGACTTGAGTCTGATACATGTGTATTTGTTTTGGACAATTTATGGCATTTACCTATTGGAATTTTGTGCCTCAAATTCATTGGTGGACCCCCAACTTGGTCATCATCAAGTCATATTACACCAAGTGAGATTTCAAGCCTTTACCGCCATCTTTTGGTGTCTCATGGAGTGACTGGTGGTTGAGCAATACTTACTACTACCCTGCAGAGGTGTTAGATTGAGTTTGCGGTAGTGTGGTGTTCCCACCACCCCGCAGTGCTTCCATGTTGACTAGTGTGGTATAGCAATGGTGACCACTACCCTGCAACAATGGTCAAATGTATCTTGTGGTGGTGCGGTATAGTCACTACCACACTGTGATGGTGTATGAAGCTTGGTGTGGTAGAGCAGCAGATACCGCCATACCGTGACAAGCTAGTTTGTGTATAGCAATGTAGTGATGGACAGTGGATGACTGGATGTCTTTGGTGAGACAATGCATTATTGACAATTAAACGATTAATGATGCAATGGAATCTACAGAGATGGTCATTGTGCAGTAAAATTTTACTTATTGCTTTTAGTATTTTGATTGTATTCTTTTGTTTTAATCATTTATATATTTGTCTCCTTTCAATTGGCGTTGATGACTTGTAATGATTATTATGTTAGCTTTGAAATAACTTTCTCATCCAAAGCTCCAATTCACACATACGAATGAAGGATGCTTTCAAAGGTTGAGTTGGGCTTTACACCCACTAGTTTCATTTTCTTACATATTTTATTTCTTGTTTCATGTGCCTTCGAATAGGTGCACCGGATCCTTGAATGGGATTAACACATATTTATTCAGCAGGAAAAAGAGACTAATTCTATATGATTTTGCTTTATAATTCATCCCAATCTTGATAACGATCAATCTCAGCTTTGTAAAAATTCTTTTGAAAATTTGGTGAGGCATGTCCCTTGGAAGGGTGCATCCTAACATTTTTTAAAGAAATTATTAGTTAATGATGATGTGTATTTTACAAAGCTAAGATTGATCGTTATCAGCATTGGGATGAATTATAAAGCAAAATCATATAGAATTAGTCTCTTTTTCTTGCTGAATAAATTTGTGTTAATCCCCATCAAGGATTGGGTGCACCTATTTGGAGGCACATGAAACAAGAAATCAAATATCTAAGTATATTCTAGAAGCCAAATATTAGCATATGGCTTTCTTTGGGCATATAAGCGACAACAAGATTCATATCTCCCTGTTGATACAAGATCTTCAGTCATAAGGTATCAGACAATCTAGTCCATGACTCAATATCAATAACATACTAATAGCATCCAAAGTTATTTTTTATCTTTAATA
>CM021101.1:86079546-86582130 GCA_007115665.2 Sequoiadendron giganteum
GTCTTTTTATTACTAGCAGAGGCCCACTTGAACATTACAGTTGCATGAACCAATTGTGTGACATCAAACAGTTGAGAACCAACTACCAGGACCTTGGGAGTTAGGCCACTATATGTTTCCTTTCTTTTTTAGGAGAAATAGAGTAGAAATATTCTATTTTAATGTTGTTTGTGTAATTTTAACTATGAACAATCCTTCAACCTTATTATCACTACTTCACAGTCCACAAGGTATTATTCACTATTCTCCCATCTTTGATGAGTCTCAAAACACTCCTCAAACATGCAATCCACTACCTCCATTATACAATGGATAAGAAGAAACATTGAACATGTGATTACCACTATTACTTCATTTGGAAAGTCATCCCCTGATTGCATTTTCCTTGTCTAACACTGTCAATAGCATTTGAAAAACCCTTAAGGTCAATAAGGGGGTAAGAAAGCTCACTGTTAAAATCTCCACTTTACTAGGTAAGGTTTGAGCTTTATTATCTTGTCACTACTCAACCTCTTTTTAACTGTCACACCTCAAGTGACTATTATTCTTCTTACCATAGATTGTATTTACAAATTTCACTGAGCTACATAGTGTGCTTGTTATTGGCTACAATCTTTAGATTGCAAGATTTTGTTATTGGCTACATTGTCTCAATCTTTATGGTATTTTAGCCTTACTAATCCGCTAGAGTTATGGTTTATGTTTCTATGGAGGCCTATGGTTTTTACCCTAGTCATGCTCTTACCAATGCTTTTGTTGGTATTAAAAAGTAACCTTAGATCTTGGGTCAGAAAATTAGTTGTCTTGACAGAGTGTGGTATCATCTTGGATTGTATCCAAGAGTGTGTGGGAAGCTTGTGTTTGATCATTAAGGTATGTAAACGTGATCAAGGAAATGTATCCTATATAGTATAGGTCTTACTTTAATACTTCCCATAATTTGGTTATTAGCTAATCACATTATTATAGTTTTTGGTAACCCAAGATTGCATTCAAGTATGTAACAAACTTGGTCTGTAGTTTAAGTTGTACACTTTTAACTAACATTCATAAGGTTTAGAAAATCTTGATCACTCTCTAGAATAGCCCATTAAACATGGGTTGTGATTGAATGCACTATATAATTGATATAACACAACCACTCTGCATATCAACCAGAGTTATAGGTTGTTTATTTCAGCAAGAGATAATCGCTCTTGGATCATGCTATCATTACATTGTAACCTGTTAAACTTGAGTCAACTTGAATGCACCCAATGATGATTGACACCTAATTCTGATGACAATGATTAATTTGTACATTAATTTTGCTCATATGAGTGCCTCCATTTCTATCACAACATAGCCACATTAAACTTGGGTCACACATGAATACATCATGTATTTGTTATAGCACAGTTATGCGACATGACCAATAGAGTTATGGATCACATAATTATAGTCACAAGAATTTGTTCCTTAGTTGTGTTCTTATGGTGATTCCATTACCGTTACATCATAACCCTTTGGACTTATATTTCCCAAACCATTACATTGCTTATTTTCTCTTTGGATGGATGGCAGTTCAATGGTAGCGATTTGTATGTAGGTCATGCGCATATAAGTGCCTTCATCACCATTACACAATAGTACATTGGAATTTCCTTTATTGTTAGGGTTTCTTAGTAATTGTTCCATTTCCATGTGGCATATTGATAAAATAAACCAAGCAAAAAATCAATTTTTTTGTTAACTCCTGCTAACATATGTTTTGGAATAAATGTTTTCCTACATTACTTCGAGTGTGAAGAATTTTGTTTTATGCTTATAATACATTCATTGAGAGTTGTAGTAGAAAGCTTCTTATGTTGAAACCGATCTTGTAAACTTGCTTTAATCTACATTTAGGAGGCTTCATGGATTTTTATGATTTATACAACTTTTATTTTGATAGTACATGACATCAGATTCTTTATGAAACTGAAATAATTTATTATTTATGGTTTTATTATGATTAAATGATTTATTTAGAAGGGGTTAATATGTGGCATTTTTATGTGCAAGAAGAATATATTGCGATGCAACATTCAGGTACGGATAATTCAAGAAAACTTGGATTGCTATGAGTGACATAACCAAGTTGGAGAGTACTTTCAACCAGTCTAAAACACTTCCGAGTGTTTTTGCTTGGAAGCAGAACCCAAGTATAGGAATACAAATGTCGATGGACAAAGAAAATTATAAATCTGCTTATCCAATTTTTGATCGAATTTAAGGTTGTGAATATCGAACAGAGAAAGTTCCTACATTCTAAAGATAAAATCATAAGTCTGTTGGTCCAATTGGAGATCCAATTTGAGTTCATGAAGCTCTAACATAGAAAGTTCTTATATTCTAAAGATAAAATCATAAACCTGCTTGGTCCAATTGTAAGGATTTGTCTTTTTAATTATATTTTTTGACATTTAGCTTGATACAAATTGTCTATGCTTCCACATTTTCATGTATGTCTAGCAGGGCACTTATAACTACAATATATGACAAAAAAATCCATGTTGTTATGCTTTGATGGATGTCCCATGATCAAGATCTATATAAAAATGTTGTTTTGTATACTAGGTGGTTAGGTGTTCTATAGTGTTATACAAGTTTAAGCTTTTCCTTTTGTTGATTTTTAAATAGCATTCTTATCTTTCAGTCAAGATTTTGTTGCAATCTCTCTTTTTGTTGTCTTTTCAGTAGTGCTTGATTTATAGATTGCGATTGTTGGCAGATATACCACATCTTTCTTATATATTTATGATTTACACCTTAATTGTAGTGCTAAAAGATCCATATATTTACACCTTATTAATTTTGAATTGGTTTAGTGGGAAGTCTCACATGCCATATTTGCCTAAGTGACTTGAGTCTGATACATGTGTATTTGTTTTGGACAATTTATGGCATTTACCTATTGGAATTTTGTGCCTCAAATTCATTGGTGGACCCCCAACTTGGTCATCATCAAGTCATATTACACCAAGTGAGATTTCAAGCCTTTACCGCCATCTTTTGGTGTCTCATGGAGTGACTGGTGGTTGAGCAATACTTACTACTACCCTGCAGAGGTGTTAGATTGAGTTTGCGGTAGTGTGGTGTTCCCACCACCCCGCAGTGCTTCCATGTTGACTAGTGTGGTATAGCAATGGTGACCACTACCCTGCAACAATGGTCAAATGTATCTTGTGGTGGTGCGGTATAGTCACTACCACACTGTGATGGTGTATGAAGCTTGGTGTGGTAGAGCAGCAGATACCGCCATACCGTGACAAGCTAGTTTGTGTATAGCAATGTAGTGATGGACAGTGGATGACTGGATGTCTTTGGTGAGACAATGCATTATTGACAATTAAACGATTAATGATGCAATGGAATCTACAGAGATGGTCATTGTGCAGTAAAATTTTACTTATTGCTTTTAGTATTTTGATTGTATTCTTTTGTTTTAATCATTTATATATTTGTCTCCTTTCAATTGGCGTTGATGACTTGTAATGATTATTATGTTAGCTTTGAAATAACTTTCTCATCCAAAGCTCCAATTCACACATACGAATGAAGGATGCTTTCAAAGGTTGAGTTGGGCTTTACACCCACTAGTTTCATTTTCTTACATATTTTATTTCTTGTTTCATGTGCCTTCGAATAGGTGCACCGGATCCTTGAATGGGATTAACACATATTTATTCAGCAGGAAAAAGAGACTAATTCTATATGATTTTGCTTTATAATTCATCCCAATCTTGATAACGATCAATCTCAGCTTTGTAAAAATTCTTTTGAAAATTTGGTGAGGCATGTCCCTTGGAAGGGTGCATCCTAACATTTTTTAAAGAAATTATTAGTTAATGATGATGTGTATTTTACAAAGCTAAGATTGATCGTTATCAGCATTGGGATGAATTATAAAGCAAAATCATATAGAATTAGTCTCTTTTTCTTGCTGAATAAATTTGTGTTAATCCCCATCAAGGATTGGGTGCACCTATTTGGAGGCACATGAAACAAGAAATCAAATATCTAAGTATATTCTAGAAGCCAAATATTAGCATATGGCTTTCTTTGGGCATATAAGCGACAACAAGATTCATATCTCCCTGTTGATACAAGATCTTCAGTCATAAGGTATCAGACAATCTAGTCCATGACTCAATATCAATAACATACTAATAGCATCCAAAGTTATTTTTTATCTTTAATAATATTTTTCATTAGAATTGGGCCATATGTACTTGGAGTATCCCCTACAATAGGATTTTATTAGTCTAGCCATAAAAAAATCCCTTTAAATATTTTCATGTATGTCTAGCAAGGCATTTGTAACTAAAACATATGACAAAAAAATCCATGTTGTTATGCTTTGATGGATGTCCCTTCGGATATTTGATGTAGTGCACATTATAATAGTGCAAGCCTATTTTTCAAATTGTTTCATTTAGCATCACCAATATTGTCCACAAGAACATTGTCCATATTTAAAATGATGGAAATGGTTCACATCTCTTAGAATAATTTCTCTTGCAACAATCTTGGAGATGAATTTAGATGCAATGTGAAAATCAAAACATACTTGAAGGTTCTTAACAACTATAATAGTTGTACCAGGGGCCATGTTTAACAAACCAAATGCAATTTATAGATTTTCACTATGGTGGCAAATAAATGATTTTTTTTTCTTCTATTCCACAACATTAAGTAAAAGTCTTGAATCTGAAAATACCTTGTTGTCTTCATTTGCCAAGCCAGTTTCGCATAGCTCTCCCATGTTTGTGGATGTGATCTATATCCTACAATTTTTTAATTGATTTATCTTTTTGTTGTGTTTGGACTTACTTTTGTAAACTTGCAATATACAATGCACTTTTATTCTTTTTGAATTGAGACTAATAGTAATTTTGTTGGTTATATTGAGGCACAACTTAATTAATGGTGGAAAAGGCAACACCCTGTTGCTCATATTAGATGGCATGTTGCATATAAAGGAGGAAAGATTCTAACTAGGTTATTGTTGACTGCATTGAAGGAGAGAGCTTCATGTATGGGGCACGATCAACACTCTCCTTCTTAGATTCTACACATTATAGCTTGCTCTAGGAAGATTGCCCATGTTGTAGATTTTTGAAGAGATGAAAGGGGCTCATGTGCTTGCATTGAAGGGCTTCAAGCATATGTTTCCATCATTGGAGATTTTTTTTGGAGAAGTTTCTTTCTTGCAGTCATTTTTGTGCAATATTGTAACTCAAATTTTCAATCTTATGACTGAAAATAACAATTGTAATACTTTATTTCTAAGTTGTAATTAGAAAACCTTTCTTTTATTAATAAAGTTCACTAATTTTTCCTTCTCAATGGTTGTCTTATTGTGTGCAATTGATGATTGGTGTGTATTTCTGTGTTTTATGCTTAAATCCTCAAATATCAGTCAATTAAAATGACTAACTATACTACTAATTGACATCAATTAATAATTAAATTGACTAAATATACTACTAATTGACATAAATCAGTGAACAGTGAATAAAAATGACTAAATAAGTGACCAGTCAACAACAATCAATGACTAAATATATCAGTGAATTAAAAAGTGACCAAATTACAATAATCAATGACTAAATCAATAACTAAATAAGTGGCCAGTTAAATATATTAGTGAATAAAAAATGACTAAATAAGTGATCGGATTATAGCAATCAATGACTAAATATACTACCAAATCGATCAATCAAAACAACCAATAAATGACTAAAAATGGTTTAGTCATCAATCTGTTCGCATTATATATGACTGGCAATAAACTACTAATGGTCATGTGACCAAGTTCGGTCATTTATAAGCAGTTTTTAGTAGTTTTTCGTTCATATATTATTGTTTATGTACTACTGTGAGGATCTTGCAGGAGGTTGGACCTTTTGTAAGTGTGGTTTCTTCTCATTTTCTCTCATCATTTAATTATTAGATAGTTTATCTTTCAAGTTATACTATTATCCTTTTTTTTTCCTTTCATTTCATACATTTCTTCATTTATTATTAGATTGTTAGATTAAAACTCTCAGATTGTTAACACACCCTATGAGTTTCAATTTGTGAGCTTTGTTCTCCATTTGTACGAGATACCAACGTGCCTTTGAGATGACAGTGTGGCGTGTTGTCATTCGACTCACGAGATAGCATCCTCTGGTTAGGAGCCAATTAGGTTATAGTTTGAAACCTATGTGGTGTGTTCACCCATTTCTCAAAAACCTCCATCAAAAAACATAAAGGAAGTAAAGCTAATTTTTCCCTTCCTTTTCAGCCTTTTTAGTCTTGAGGTAGTTGAGGGAAATTTTCTCCCTTTAGACTCTTATGTTTCCTAGAGACTTGGGAGTAGTAAATCCCCTCTACATTTTGGTGAACTTGATGTGAACTTTCTCCATTTCATTTATTTGTGTCAAAAAAATTTCCCTCGAGTCTTGGGTGTGTTATAGATTAGTGTGTCATGAAGATTTTATGAGAATTACAACCAACCTCCACATTTGTTGTCAAAAGAAGTCTTCAACACACGAAAATGGAATCTAGGAAGGTCAGTTCTGGTCAAACTAGTCCCTCTTTTGAAGAACTGGTTTTTAGGGTTGTCTACCATATTTCCCATCCCCTTTGAGGAAGCTACCGCTCATGTTCATAACCCCCCTATTTCTCCTTTTGCTTCTTCAGTGGAGGAAGAAGCTGCTCTTGAGGTTCCTGCAGAGCAACTCCTTTCCCTAGTCAAGAGGTCTGGGGATTTTAAGTTGTATTTGGAAAAATATAGTAGCCTTGCCCAAGCGGTTACCATTGTCAATAGATTGAGAACCATGTTGGACAAGGATCAAAGAGGTATACAACTTCTCTAGATATCATAGATATTGTGGATACACACATCCCAACCTATAACACTAACTTGGCTGTTACCCAAGATGTTGGCTCTGAGACCACCATGAAACAGTTGGAAGTCTCGATGCCTGAAGTGTCAGTGTATATGACTAAGATGAGTCATTCTTTCAACACTACCTTTGTGGTTGAGCAAACCCACACTATCAAAGTGAACAAGGTACCTCCAGGCTTCAGTTTGTCTACCCCCTAAGGTTTCTACTTCTAGTCCCGGTGTCAAAGGCTTTGGTGGTGGCTCCTTTGGTCATGTTTCATTTATTGACCCTATCTTAAGTGTTATGTTGCAAAACATGGGATGAATGCAGAACCAACTAGAAAACCTAGCCAGAGCTTCTTCATCTCAACCTATTTTCTAGCCTTTCTCTCACCATATTCCCTTGTCTATCACCATATTAAACACTCCTATTCCTCAGGGGATGGAGATTCCTAAGTTTAAGAAGTATAGTAATCATGGAAATCCTCAAACACATGTTTCACCTTTCAATGCCATTTGCACTGAAGTATTCCACCACGATGCTTTGATGGTGAACCCTTTTTCGCGTTCTCTTAAAGATGTTTCCCTAGATTGGTATTGTTCTTTATCAGATAACTTTGTTTTCTCATTTGATCAGCTAGTGAATCAATTCCTTAGATAATTCCAGACTAATATTATGTTGAAGATGACATTCATTGATCTTGTCCAATGTAAGCAAGGAGAGAATGAAAAGGTTTTTGATTTCATTTCTCATTATTAAGCCTTGTTTTCTTAGATTTCTTACCCCATGCTTGACTCCAATGTCCAAAAGGTTTTCATTGCGAATCTACTAAGGTCGCTATGAGAAAAATTTGTCTTAATGAATTACCCTTCCTCCATGTATCCATGTGTAGTGTTACATGAGTATCAACAAATGATTTCTCAGTTTGGGGATTCATCCTTGTGCTCTCTTCCAGATAACCTATCAATAGTGTCAATTTATGGTGATTCAAGGAAGAACAAGGCCATAGAAAACATAGTATATGTTCCTAAAGGCAAAATTATAGGATGCAATAGAACTTTTAAAAAGTTATTTGAATCCTATACGAGTATTCTACAAAATTTGTTAAAGGATAAAATTATAACATTACCAAAAATTTGACCTCTCTCTAAACCATATTCGTAATGGTACAAATCAGTTTTGTCAATTTCATCGAGTACACAGACATGATACCGAGTGGTGCGTTTGCTTGCATCATGAGATTTAGGATTGCATTGATGATGGGACTATCCATCTTGAAAAAAAGAAATAAAACTCTAGCAAATTTGTAGCTAAGCCTAACAACCAACTATAGATTTACACATATCCATTCCGTTACCATTCTAATAACTTGGTTATGCAGTCTTCCACATCTTCTAATCTTGTCATGTCTAAGTATGTGAAAATTGTCTCATTCACTCATATGCCTCTTGTGGATAATGTGATTGTTGTTCTTGATATTACATTTACCTTACACAATCTGCCCTTAAACAAGGAGCTCTCTTCGTTGTATGTTCTCGCCCATATTAATGACAACGTCGTAACTGGTGTTATATTTGATTCATCGAGTTGAGTGAAAGTGATCACAGAGGAGACCTTGTTAATTAACAACTTGCACAAGGAGAAGTACGATGAGTCACAGGTCAACCTTCATACTCATTATGGGTTTTCTATTGCCCCTATGGGGTCTATTTCTTTGTCAATTTTTGTTGGTCCTAATTTTTTGGATGTTTCATTTGTTGTGAACTTGAAATCAAAATGATTCAAAGCAAGGTTGGGAATTTTTTGGCTAGCCTCTATGAATGTAGTCACTTTCGTAATAAAAAAATGCTTAAAGTATCCCCATGAGGGTATAATGCATGTTGTCTAGGACACTAGATACAAGCCATTGGTAGCATGTGGAGGCTTCTTTCTCAATAATTTTTGGCCCACCCCAATTGGACCCCTCCCTCTTAGAGGAAATCTATTGTATCGAACTTCTTATAGATATAATATTGGGAGCTCAACATCGAAAGGTGGTTTTCCTCCATCACTTTATGTTGTGTCTTTGGAGGCTTGTTTATGTGCACAACAATAGGCTTCATCATCTGCCCCCAAAGGGGAATGGAAATCTTGCCCTTTCCCTCAAGCCTTCTCCTTCTAGTTCATCTACTTCTACTTCTCAGCCCTTGGTGGAATCTTCCATTCCTGCTCCTATGACTTCCATAGGAAAAGGAAAGGTGCCCATGCCTCAAACTTCAAAGCCTCAATTTTTTGATCTTCCTATTATTCCATGGTTCCCTATCCCACCTTGTATGGGAGGAGGATTTTTTTCTACAAGGTTTCTCCTACATCTCAACCTCTATCTATCCTTCCACCTCCCTCTATTCTGAGGCATGGGAAGAGGCTTGGTACCAAGACACCTCTTCTTGTTTATGCTTTTGTGTTTTTTGCTCCTCCTACTCCTCCTAAGGAGTCTTCCCTTCCACTGAAAACAATTTTGGAGGTCCCTCATGTGGTAGAGAAGCCTCAATTTCTTCTCAGGTTGTACCTTTGAGTTCCCATAACTGAAATAATTGGCTTGTTCTTGAGTGTAAGTGTCGACAAAATGATCTAGCCAAGGAGCATGCGGCTTTGCAATAAAGTGTCAAGGATTCTACTACTTTTGTATCTACTCCTCCTTTTGTGGTTTCTTCTACTCTCATTTTGTCTTTTGCTTCAATTCCCATCGCCTTCATGCTTCTTCCAGGTTCATCAGTGGACCTTAATGAACCTCACCCCAAAAGAGTGTAGGTGTTCATCGCTCCTTTGGCAGAGCCTCCCTTCTTACTTCTCTTCCAGATATTCCTCCTTTTTCAAATCCCACCGATATGCCTAAGACAAAGGTGGTGTCCTTTATGGCTATGTCTCTATCTTCTTTTTCCTTCTCTTCTTCTATGGGAATTTCACATCCCTCATTGAAGCGAAAGCTTAAGGATGACCTTGTTTTGAGAGAGGGTCATAAGAAATCAATGTCTCTTGTGGAGTCTTGTTTTATTTTGGCTTATGTTTTCCTCGTGACAAAGGCGACCCCTGCATCCCTAAATTTTGTCACTGCCCCTTTTGTTGAGGCTACCAGTGACTCTCGAGTATCTTGTCCTCCTCATTCTCTATTGATACATGACACTCCTAAGAAGTGCATATTCAACTCAGTGGAGGATATCTCAACTCTATCTTCGATTTTTGTAAAATGGATGACCTTAGCCTCATAGGAACTTGGTGATGAGGACCTGAAGGGGCCTTCATCCTTGTCTCTTGTTATAGGAGAGTTTGAGGGTACTTCCCTTGTTATCCCTCCCTTGCATACTTGTCCTCCTTCCTCCTATAATGATCTTTATTAGGAGTAGGACGATTTTTTGGTCGATAAGGACTACGTTGGTGCCTCCCTCTATATTTGTAGATTATATTTGTGTGTTTTCTTGTGTTCATTCGTACTTGTCTATTTGTGTTTTCTACTCTTTCCTCGAGGACCCTTTATATCCTTGTAGGTTCTTAAATATAGGTGCAATAATTTGTCATAAACTTCTTATATTTGTCTCATCATTCTTCAATATGTCGTAAACTTTTATTTTCCACATCAGGGATGATGCAAAGCATTGGGGGAACTTAGGCCTTATTTCATGTGCTCTTCTTCATTTTTTGATACATTTGGGGGTTGATGACAGTTCATACGTGTATTATATCTATCTATATATATTTATGGCAGTTCTAACCTCGAATTATTAAATCCCCTTGTCTCTTGATTTCTTCATCTTTGCCTATTTGTTTTGTGATGTTGTGGTTTTCAACGCATTGTCCCTCATGTGGGTGACAACATACAACAAATACATCTCAACATGTATCACATGCCACGATATCTCTCATCCTTATTTTCTCTCCTTAGAATGATATGTGTTATGTTGTGTAGAACACATCCTTCTAAGGGGGCTCTCATCTCTGCTTAATTTTAAACTTGTAGGAGTATTATTTCAAAAGGATTCCTTGGTGAAAGTGTCTTTCAAAAATATCCTTTGGTGAAAGAATCTGAAAAACTTCCTTTCAAAAAGGAGCATTCTTTCCCCCCCTTGGCAAAAGAATTTGAAAACTTCCTTTCAAAAAGCATTATTTCCAATGAATTCCTTGATGAAATATCTATCAAAAGGATTCCTCGATGACAAAATTACATGTAGTCTTTCAAAAGGGTCCCTTGGTGTCTTGATGTCTTATGAAAAGGGTTCCCTGATGAAAGGATACCTTTGTGAAAGTCTTTTTCACAAGAATTCTTTGGTGTCTTATAATTTTTGTCTTATTTTCAATATTTGGCATCTTGTGTCTTAGTGTCTAGATGTCTTATATCTTGGCGTCTAGCTTGGGGGCAGCCTAACTAGACTTGTCTTATATTTGATATTTGATATCCTTGTGTCTTGGTGTCTAGATGTCCTATCAACATTGTCTTCTTTTCTGATTAGAGTGTCTTATTGTGTTTGAATATTTTTTTGTGTCTAACACTTTTCTTTTTCTTCTAACATGTTTGTCTTTTTTTGGCATTGTTTTGGTGAGATCACAACAAGCTTTGCGAGAGTGAAGACTCGTGTCCTCTTCGCATCCTAGTGAAGCTCGTTCTACATTAGGTATACTAGATTGAAGGACTGCTTCCTCTATGTTTTTGGTATATTCTCTTTAATCTCTTTCTAATTTAGCTCAAACAAGCTTATACACTATGGCAACAGAAAAAGTATCCCTCTACATTTTCACAATTGTTTGGGCCCTCTTGTTAAATTAAGCTTAATTTTGCCTTGATTTAGTGTTTTAATGTGTATAACGCATTCACATTAGGTCTTGGGCCCTTGTAAACTAAATGGACTTAGTTGAGCCTTATTTAAGGTGTTGTAAAGTGTATCCTAACACTTTCACACTAATCTAGGGTTTACATTATTAATTATGCTTCTTTGTACCTTATTTGACCTTATTTTTCATCCACGAGCCTTAATTAATGGATCTTTCTAAAATTAATCCAGCTATAAACCAACATCCAATCATCAATTCAAGTGTTTTGGATTGTATGGCCCAGATTTAGTGATATGGGCCTAATATGCCACCTTGGGCATATGGTTCCCACCTAAGTTTTGGGGCCCCGATTTGGATTTCACATGAATCTAAGCCTTTCTTGAAAAATGTGTACCAAGATTAGCCTAATGGGACTCATACACCACTTCTGGTGTATGAGTCCTACTTAGCTTATACCCAAAATTAAATTCAAATTCTTGGCAGGATTTTATTCTCCTAGATCTGATGTCAGCTTGTAGTGTTGTAATTTTGAGAAATTTGGCATAAACAAGTATAAATACAAGGATATTTCACATATTTTCTCCTAGCAACTTGAGTATTCATACATTATAGTAAATTTGAGTACACAAGAGCATTCTAGCACTTACAAGAGCATTCAAGAGTTGATTATCAAGCATTTTAGAGCATTATTCAAATATTAAGCATCATGTCAAAGTCATCATGCATCATGTTTGCTTTTGAGCTAACATTTGTGATGTAGGGTTTTATGATTCAAGCAAGATTCAAGACCCACATCCTTTGGAGCCATTTCATACATGTTTGCAACACTTTATTCCTAGGGTTTTTTGAGTTGCAACATATCATTTTGTTCATTCATTCATCATTTCTCCTTTCTATTACATTTCATTTCAAGGTTTGATTACCAAAATAGGTTTTGACCAAGGCAAACCCCTTTATACTAACAAAACAACATTTTCCCCTCTCTTTAGTGTGTGATTTGCAGATCTAGGTTGAAGACATATTGAAGAACAAGATTGGAAAGAACTTGTCAAGATTTCAAAGTTTTCCAAGTTGCCACCTTGTTTACAATATCACTAAAAGGCCTCCACATAGCAAAATTTGACATTTCAGATCTGGAAACCAAGTTAAGAAGATAGAGTGAAGATTGAAGAGCATATTCATATCCCGATTCTCTAAAAAACCCAAGTAGGATTGATACGCCACTTTTGGCTTATGAGCCCTAATACAACCACTTCTCCATATTTCTAAAGATCTAGACTTGTCATCACCAGATTCATGTTCCAGCCCAAAAACCCTGATCTGGGACTAAATCACCTAGCTTGGCGTATGAGTCCTAGTGTGCATTAAATTCAAAAAAAATAGCATTTAAAGTCTTCATTCAAGTTGCTACAAATTTCTAGGTGTACCTTTCTGATTTCCCAATTTTCTATTATGTTTTGCATTCATTTCTAGGTCATTTATTGTAGTCTTGCATAGATCTTGCATGTTACTAGTCTTTCCAAGCCCTAGCTTGGTGGTGAACCCTTCTTTAGTCATTAATCATACCCTAGGACATCCCTATTGCAGATCTATTTCTCTCATTATATCCTTAGATTAAGATCCCCAGGGTAAATCCTTGAGAGAAACTAGGGGAAATAGGAGGAACCCTATCCTTGTACTCCATCTCCTAAAAGGTAGTGAGTGCCCCCTATTTTTGTTGTTTCAAACACATATGCTTGCTAAAGTGGGGGCAAAATTTTATGGCGTAAAATTGCACCTAGTGCAATTTCCTATAAAATCATCTTATTTTAGCCTTATAAACCTTACAATGCAAAAAATTGCCACCTTTGCCTTGCCTTTCACATGTGCCTTCATCGATTTCCGTCAGTGAGGGAATTTTTTTTGAGGAATCTTGTGTGTTGTGTAAACATCTATGCACCACGTTGGTGTCTTGACAAGATTCTTGGGTTGGTGGAAATTGAAGGCATTACATTCTCTACCACCTTGGGAATTGTAACGCCCACTACAAACCTTGACCACCCTAAAACGTCCTCTTTACCTCCAAAACCACTTTTGAACTTCATTCTATCAATTATATTAGCTCTCTTTCAATTCATTCACTTCTACTCACTCAACGTTCATTCTAGTTCCTCTCATTCTACATTCTACACCATTTTTTTTGCTTCTACACCATTGTCTATTGTAGGTTATCAAGCTTCATACCGTTGGTGTGATCGTCTTGTTTTCTTCTTTGCTCTCTCAACTTCTCCAAGCATGTAGAAAGGAGGGTAAATCATTTGTTTACTTGCATTGTCTTGTTTATAGAATGGCATCTAGATTGTATTTGCATTCTATAAGTTGTGTCTATTTCCATTTCCTTATTATTTTCTCTATTTTGTGGTCTATTGACTATCTATGGAGGTGAAAACACCAAAACGCAGATTTGACTAAGGAAAATTCCAAAACGTAGCCACAACATTTTTTTGTTATCATGTGTGTAGGTACGCTTTGTTCATGAGGATCTTGCAGGAGGTTGGACCTTTTTTAAGTTCATTTCCTTCTCCTTTTCTCTCTTCATTTCATTATTAGATAGTTTATCTTTCAAGTTATAGTACTTTTCTTGTTGTTTCCTTTTATTTCATGCATTTTTTCGCTTATTGTTAAACTATTAGATTAAAACTCCCAGGTAATTAACACACCCTGTGAGTTTTAGTTTGTGAGCTTTGTTCTCCATTCATACGAGATGTTAGCATGCCTTTGAGATGACAATGCGACATTCCATCATTTGAATCAAGCACTAGCATCCTCTTGTTGGGAGCCAGTCAGCTTACAGTTTGAAACCTTTACAATTTATTAGACTATTTCCCTAAAACCTCCATCAAAAAATATTAAATAAGTAGAGCTTAGTTTGCCCTTCATTTTCATCCTTTTTAGTCTTGAGGTATTCATGAGGTAGTTGAGGGAAATTTTCTCCCTTTAGGCTCTTCTATGTCCTAGAGACTGGGGAGTAGTGAATCCCCTCCTCTACAATAACATTATTTAATTTGACACATATTTGGAAAAATAGTAAAACTTTATTATATTTTTATTTGGTGGATTCTTAGTACATCCTTATTTAAGACAAAACTTCTTTGAATTTTACACGACTACAGGTTGCTATCAGATAAAGGTATTTCTTTGGGTTCTTCTTCACTGCTAGAATCTACCAGGACAAACTTGAAGGGCGTATGTACTCATAAATACTCCTCCATCACCTCCTTACCTACTTTGGGTGCATCACAACCACAATCTAAAGGTATATCATGATGTACAAATGGTTTAATCAATTTAACATAAGGGATAGGCACTACAAACCTCCTTTCCTCCTTAATACATTGTTTTCTTTCCAACCAAATATGCTTAAGAGCATCAACAAGGGTTTTAGAGTCAGCAAGCCATGCACCCCCTAAGTAGTTGATGTGCTCTTGGAATTTTACTTCTGGAGATGATTCATTTTTTACCACTAGGCTAGGTAAGTTCTTGGGTACAAATTTCCTTGTGGTTTTCCTTGTTCTTCTTCCTACCATTCTAGCACAAGCACACTTTCAAACATTATCTAACTATTGACGTTTAAGAAAAAAAATTGTAATGAGCTCATAGGTCCATATGTTGAACCCGACCACTTTGCTACCATATGTAACATGCTCAAATTTTTAAACAGGAAATACTTTATGAAACTTACCACATAAGTAAATA
Source organism: Sequoiadendron giganteum (assembly GCA_007115665.2). Lineage (NCBI taxonomy): Eukaryota > Viridiplantae > Streptophyta > Pinopsida > Cupressales > Cupressaceae > Sequoiadendron > Sequoiadendron giganteum. The sequence continues at coordinate 86,094,984 of CM021101.1, forward strand.
ATCACATGCTAAAAATATGAGTAAAAAAATAAAATTCATATAACATTCGTTTAACATGATCCATATTAAAATGAATACTACAACTTTTGAATTTGTAATGCAATAATTATAATTTGTAAAATAAGATAATCTTCCTTTTACAATACAAATGAATTGCATTTAAAGTAAACAAGTTTACAATGCACAATTAGTGTTATAAAGTCTTCCATATTTGGAAATCTGCATATGTGCCACAAGTCTTGGTGAATTCATCTACAAGAGGGAGAGCATCACCTAAGTGTTTTACCTCCAACCACAACCTGATAGTCCCTCGCACACCTTTTGTCTAGAAGTGGCCCTACCCTTCACAAAGAGTATAGACAAAGGAAACCAACAAATATATGACATTTGAGTCCTAGTGTTGTGTCCTACATAAGCAATCAACCATACAAATTTAGACATCTTCTAACTAAGTATGACCAATCTAACTGGATTATGCAATCTGGAACTCATGAACCAACTAATACAAGCAAAGACTTTTGCATTACTTTGGCCAAAGTATTCAAATAAATAAACACTTCCATATGAAATGTATTCATGAGTTCACACACCTCTAACTCAAATTGGAAATGACCTTTCACCTAAGGTTAAACACATGGTTGACTTGTTTGACTGTAATCTAACTTTTCACATGGATTTAAGACCAAAAATAATATATAAATTTCTATGGTCAATAAACTACTAAGGTCATGGAAACATATTCCTGACAATGAACATTCATATTTTGAACTCATAATATCTCGAACCCTAGCTATTACCACTTTTTTATAAGTTTTTGCATTTCTTTCCAAGAGTGAAATACTCTCTTATTTTCATACACAATACTTTTAAAATTCTTTTACAAGTTATAGTATTTTCGAGTAGTGACACTAACTTGTAACTCTTTATCTATCACTTGAGTTCTTTTCAACTCATAACATAAGAAAAATAAGTTTCATTCACTAATATCATTTAATACTTCTTCATAAATAATTTTGAATTTTCTATGTTTACCTCTTCTTTCTTCGTACAAGAACACATTTTATAATGTTGATAAATGTACAACATATTGCCAATTGTTTTTGCAAGAATAAGTCCATAATTATGGTGTTTAAACATTTTTAATAACTTTGAATATTAATTTGATTTCTTTCAGTCAGTGTAAGCTTCAAGCTTATCATACAAATTTATAAATATATTACAAAATATTCTTTGCATACTCTTATATATATGTGTATATACATATACATATATATACATGCACATACACATATATATACATATACATATACATATATATTACATATACACATATATACATATATATATCTCCATATATGTATATACATACATATATATATCAGCCTGCTTATTTATTTTCTTAAGTAAATAAAATACTTTACTCAACTTACCACAACAAAGTAGCAAAACTCTTCTTTGTTGTCTTATATAGTCCTAAATAGAGAATTTAAATAATTTCATGCACACGTCTATAAATTCAGACTATTTTATCTCTAATCCTTCAAAAATATTCAATATATTTAAATTCATATTAACTTCTCAAATCTAAAACTTCATATGCATAATACCAAAAATAAAGAATGAAAACATATTTTGTGTTCATGCCTATATTAATATTATACTTCTACACTTCTAGATGTTCAATGCACAACTATAATACTCCTATTGAGCTTCTCCAAGTACCCACAACTTTCTTATAATCCAAAAACTTTTCTCTTACTTGTATATTAACAACAATATGTATTCTCAATACACCAAAATTATGAAGAACTGCTTGCATAAAACTTATGTTCTTCTCTGGCAACAAAACTCTCTTCTCTTCCAAGGCTTATGCGTTGCTCTATTCCTCGTAGAAGATAATATGATCATAATAAGAATGATATTTTCCTTACTAAAACATTTGCCCCCCTTCTCCATAACAAAAAAATCTAAAAATAGTAAAACTAACAACTTAATGGCATGCCAAAACAATTTAAACTCACGCCTTCCATTATGCCCTCATTCAATGATATTCATATCACTTTTGAAACCTAGAATATAGCCTTCAATGGAGGCTTTTAGCATCAAATATAGGTTAATGCAGATTGATTTCATTTAATTCTCTTAACTTGTATTTGAATGGTATGCTAACTGCTACTTAACAATCGCAACCTCCCTTAATGCAAGTCGTTGGATTTAATGCAAACAATATAATATATATATGTATATATATTTTGAATTATTTTTGTATATAATCACACACATATATATATTTAAAAATTCATTTAAATAATAATTAGATACGTGTTTATATTAATCAATAAATTGAAAAGACGATGTTGATACAACATAACACTTTTTTATTGCAAAAGACTAGGCCAAAGACCAAATATAATGTAACCTAACGACTCGACCATACTTAGCCAAAACACAAAATAGACTCAACGATAATACTGGGACTACTTACCCATATTTGATACAAAATCCTATGTGACTGTGTGTTCGACTCAATTGACATTAACCCATTTGTTTAACCATGTCTATACTCTTCTCTCTGGTGATACTCTCCCTCTCTATCTAGGAGGGTAAATATACTCCTACATTCAACTTAGAAAGTCATCAACATAGTTTGTTATTAGCCACGATGTCATAATCATTGATTAAAAGTAATAATCATTAAAATTAAACACTTTTATTGCATTAATATTTCATCAAATATAAACTGACATATAATCATCCATTAATGTCAAAAACACATTTTTAAAGTAAAAGTTAAAAGTAATTTGCAAATCAAAATTTGGGGTGTAACATGACTCCTACACGTTGTTCCTAACCGACTTGTGAAAGTAGAATTTAGGGATAACAAAAACCTAGGCTATGTGTCACCCACAAAAATCTTTTGTAGATGAGGTCGCCATTCCTTTCTACCCTCCTATCTTTTGTAAGTGTTTCTAACTTGAAACTTGACCAATCATTGTCAATCTTCAAAGTGTGTGGCAACTACTATTTTATAGTTATCATTACATTCCAAATATATGTTGCAACCATGATTATAGTGATAATTAGCCACAACCCAACCATATTGTGTCATAAAGGTATCATTGAAACAATACTAGGTATAATTTCTCAAGTATATTTTCATTATAAGACAATAATTGTCAAAACAACTATAAAAACAATAGTGAAGTGTATGAATCAATCAAATAAAAACAATATTGAAGTGTATGAATCTATCAAATGAAAACACATTTTCCAATATCTCTTAGAAATATTTGACGCCTAAATTAAACATTAATGTTTTAAAATTAGATATGTTGATGAAGAGTGCTCCTTAATCAAAATTGATTTCATTGAATGTAAATTATAATTTTCTTATATAAATTTTAAATAAACTCCTTCCAATTTTTAATAATCAAACTTATTCAATTATCACTTTTTATTTAATTTATTTATTTAATAATAAAAAACAAATATTCCTTCCCCATTTATTATTAAATTTAATTACAGGACTAAGATTTAGTGTTATGGCAAGTTTAACCACGAAGGGAAGTGTAGGAATGGGAAAATTAAAAACATGACTATGTGGGGAATAAATTAAAGTTGGAGACCATTAGTAATTTAGGCTCGATGAATTAAAATAGTATTAAAAAAGCACATGGGGTGAGAGAGGCTCGAACTCTCGACCTCAGGATCACTCAACAAGCTATGAGACCTACGCGCTAGCCAACTGCGCCACCACCCCATGATGAAAAATCTTAAGTGACAAAATATAGATCGAAAATATTTCTCCACTGATATTTAGCTTCCGTTACATTTGTTTTCACTATACAATTGAAAAATGGAGAAAACGGAGCACAAACAATGGGAACCACATGCCCAACAGGGTTTTCCAAAATGATATCTAGATGGAAAGCTCAGCTGAGAGAAAAGATTATCTATCAGAGCCAGGTTTCGATCCTGGGACCTGTGGGTTATGGGCCCACCACGCTTCCGCTGCGCCACTCTGATGTACGGAATTCGTTGTCAAATCTAAATAAAAGACAACACACATCATAACGTCTGAGACCAGGGAAGGTTCAAACAGAAAAGAGGCCCATTATAATGTCTTTAGTGTGTGAGAGTAACGTGATAACCAACCGCAACACCTGCGAGCAATCACTCACCAAAATTTTGAATAAAATCTTGATCTGTGATAGTACTAAGCTAACGGATGTCATTCTTAGCAGTATCACAGATCAGTTTTTAACAGTAACGCAGATTAATATAGTTAACTTAAATTTTATTTTAAAAGTAGTACATTTTTTTCAACTTGCGTTTGTAGTCCAACGGTTAGGATAATTGCCTTCCAAGCAATAGACCCGGGTTCGACTCCCGGCAGACGCATGGCCTTTGTCCGGGTTTTTAACCGATTAGATCTAGAATCTAGAAAGCTACGCGCCGGAATTTCGACTACCATGATGATTGTCATGGGTGAGTATTTTGCGGGTTAGATATGAAAAGTTGTACGAACTACTAGCTGTAAGTTCTTCTATTAAAGAATCAAAATTAAAAAAAATTCCGTTGCCGGGACTCGAACCCGGGTCTCTCGGGTGAGAGCCGAGTATCCTAACCAACTAGACTACAACGGATTTGTAACATATATGTGAACCATTTCTACTCAGATTTTTCTCCTATTGAGTTAGCATTTTCTCTACGGAGATTAGAAAACAGAAAAAGACCATTTATATATACCTACATATTGAGCGAGTACTTGATTTCAGGCGCTCAGAAAATCTATCAAACTGTCAAAAAATCTTTAGACTTCTGCTAAATCGGATTGCTATCTTTACAGCCTGTGTAAGGACGTCAGAGCAAATTATTATTAAGTGACAGATTAAGATGGAGAGGTAGTTTTGATGCCCAGAATGCTCTGTTGAATCCAGAGGTTCACTTTGCGAGCTTCCTCATAAGATGAGAGCGCCAATCGATTTGGCATTTTCAAGGATAATTTCCAAAGGGCTTTGGAGCACCAGAAGCTGGATCCAAGCGTCGTCCATGACATCACAAAGTTTTTAGATTTGATGGAGGTCGAGTTCCACTGCCAATATTTGGGGCTTCGTGCCCATCCTTTCTGAAATCTGGCGCTCATGATGCACCCATTCTGCCCATTGATGATCCAGAGAAGGGGGCCATCACGAAGGTGAAGAATCAGGTGAGGAATTGGATGGAGGCCAAGTTCCACTGCCAATATTTGGGGCTTCGTGCCCATCCTTTCTGAAATCTAGCGCTCATGATGCACCCATTCTGCCCACTGATAGGGGGCCATCACGAAGGTGAAGGATTAGGTGGGGAATTGGATGGAGGCCGAGTTCCACTGCTAATATTTGGGGCTTTGTGCCCATCCTTTCTGAAATCTAGCGCTCATGATGCACCCATTTTGCCCACCGATGATCCAGAGAAGGGGGCCATCACGAAGGTGAAGAATCAGATGGGGAATTGGATGGAGGCCGAGTTCCACTGCCAATATTTGGGGCTTCGTGCCCATCCTTTCTGAAATCTAGCGCTCATGATGCACCCATTTTTCCCATCGATGATCCAGAGAAGGGGACCATCATGAAGGTGAAGAATCAGGTGGGGAATTGGTTTCGTTTTTAATAGCAAACTTTGTCCATGTTTTTTTCACTGTAAGTGGTGATAGCACAACACAATTTGTTCAGAATCTTGAGGTAAGTCACTTGCCATGGTTTCAGTGAATATTTTTCCCAATCTGTAGGTGCTCGGCTCATTTTTTTGGTGTTTTATTTCATATATGATATTATTGTACTACCTACTTTTATACCCCTATTTGTTTGTTTTCCTTGTCTTTGAAGTTATTTTTTTGGTAGAATGTGTGCAACATTTTATCAGGATTCATTGAAGTTCAACATGGTGGAATTTGACCAAGTTCATCCCCCGCTTAATGACATATTGATTGCGCTCTCTAGGGTTTCTCAACTCTCTCCCGACTTTGAGGGGAAAGTGAAGATGAGGGACTGGATTTCCAGGTTGAATATGACGACTGTTGTAGATGAGCTTGTTGAGCAATGGGCACCAACGATTCAAAGACAAGCGCTCCTCCATAGCAGGCACCCAAAATAAAAGCTTCTGAGAAGTTATTGTGTCAATTTCAATCTCCGAAAAAAATTCTTTGCTACCAAGTGTTGTTGCTTAAATTCACATGGGTTTTAAATATTTCCACAAAGAATCATCATCAGCTTTGCGACCCAAGTAAGACATATGTGGACAATCAATTTGTTACTATTTATTCATCACTTGCAATTGGGTTGTGTTTAGTTTATTTGAAATTGTTTCCTTCTTGGTTCTATATTTTCCCCTCAAAAAATGATTGGATTTACTATCTATTCATTCACTTGAAGTTGAAGAATGAGCTTACCACTTCAACTATTTGACCTACCTTATTCAACTTGTCATTGGTTAATCCAATATCAACATTGGAAGGGGCATAATACTTGTAAAACTAGATATGGTAAATGATTCGTACACTTGATATGGCCATGCCATTCGGTAGTCATCAACATAGAGATTTTAAATGAAGAAATTATGAAATTTTCATAAAGATTATCCATACATAACTATTGAAAGCAATAGTCTGTAGGACTTAGTCGATGACATATTCGTTAGTTTGACATATTTTAGAATTTCATCTCAATTATAAATAATATGTAGGGCCCATATTTTCATTGTTTTTGAAAGCCACTTACTGCACATAAACAACAATAATCTCGTCATTAGCTCATAAAGATTAAACATGATAAAAAAAAATTAAATAGATTCTTTCTTGAGTCACACATATCACAATAACTTTAAAATGTTCAGATCTACCAAACTCATAGAATAGTGTGGCAATCTTCAGATATCAAATCTCAAACCAACAGTCTACTTATTCAATTCAAATTTACAATAGTTCACCGAGGTGAGAATCAAAATTGCTTTGATAAATAGAATCTGCATCGGTTAGATCGTCAAAACTCCATGGCTACAGGGAGAACCAATACTTGCATACTCAATACTTGCATTCAAATCACCCAATGTCTTCTTGATCTCTTGTTTCTTGGGACTCAGACATATCCTTAGATATGACTCCATGGCGAAATCATCTAAATACTCAAGATTGCTATCAAATATTTGTAGGATTCCTATAAAATGGAGGCTCAACAAAGCTTTTGAAGTGATAATCTATGAGAGGTTTGAATTTTCTCAAAATCTTGGTTGCAACCCAATGCATGTCTTTGTAGACAGAACTATGAATATTTTTTAGAATAAATCCCACTCAATTTTCTTATGGTTGATTTATTGTGCACGAGTCATCTCATATTAATTGTTAACATGCTTCAGAGATGTAGTAATAAGGAGGGTATAAAAATATTGACCATTTAAATGCCAAAGAAAAGTAGCAAACTAAGTCACATGATGTTCACATGCAATGCTTGATGCTAATCCTAATTCTAAGGTTAAAAACAAAACTTAAAATGAACATAATGCTATCAATTATATGTTAGAGGTTAAGCATGAGTCGTATTATATGTTAGAGGTTAAGCATTAGTCATTGATTAAGGGTCAGTTTGGAAATTTGGAAAGAGTTAAAAAGAATAACTAGAGTTATGATAATAATGTATTGAGCTACAGGGGAGAGAAGTTGGGTGGGATTGTGTGCTAACATTTTTCTCTTGGTTTAATCTATTTTTATTGTAAAAATGCTTCTTACAATAAGTTACTGTTTACTGAAATTCATTTTTGTTTTAGAAATGTTTAATTTGATATTATAAACTACTAGATTGTGTAGCCAACCTTTGTATTGATTGTCTATACAATTTTTTTTTAGATGTTTTGATGGGTTTTTTTAATCTTTAAAAGCTTGTTTACAAAAAAATATGAACTAACTTAGGAAGATTGTATCTTTATAGGCAAAGGATTTTACAAGAATTACTGATATCCATGTGTATTTAACCTAACGTTGTGTTGGCTAAGCCTTTTCTTATACCTTGACAAGTAATGGATATTCAAGGTTATAGAACACATTGTTTTTAAGTTAAGAGGTGAACATGTTTATTATAAATTTGAGTACAAATAGTAAGGTTCAATAATAATAAGTGTGCAGCACTAAATTATGTGAAATTAGTTTTTTTGTATTTATAACATGCTTTCTCTTCAATTTTATAGTGATTTTCTTGTGAGGTATTTGAACTACATTGTTCTTTTGAGATCAATTGGATTTTTTAATTAGATTTTGATGCCTTAAATATATCTATTGCATTTGCTTTGATTCATTCCCTTAATCATGCAATTAAAATGAGAAGAAATTGTAATATATACTTCATCTTTTAGATGTGTATTCAAAATGTTGAAGAATACACAAAACAATTTTGAATTGTTTGACAATACAAAGTCTCTCCTTGACTTCAATGATTGTAAGATAAAAAAAATTGGATTTGTTGAAAAGGTATTGGAAACTTTTGCACAAATGAAAGGAGTAGATTAGAGCCTAATGCATATATAATGTATATTTAATATTTGTAATTTATTTGGGTGTAAAGCTTCATCCATATCTCATCATGGGATTTGATACCACTATTGAGAATTTTAATAGAAGAAAATTAATTTTAAAGATACAAAATAAACATAAAAATGAATAATGTAGGACTAAACTTAGATTGTTTTCAAAAGACCTTTATAAAGGCTTTCTACGAACTAACATACAGTCCAAAACCATCCAACCACCTATACTAATATTAATTAACGTATTAATATAATAACATCTAATAGCTCTAAAGTAAGTGTCCCACATGAGAAAGCATGCTCCAACAATATGTCAAAACATGTATAGATTTATATTGTTATATAATTAATTATGTAATGTTAAAATATATTTAACTTCTAATTTTAATTTCCTATTGGCGTATCCCTTGAACCTCTTATAGGTGCAAGTGTTAGTGTATTTTGTATTCTTAATTTTGATAGGAGAGTATAAAGTATTTAAAAAGAGTTATTTTAAAAAAATAAAAAATAAATTCATAAGATGAGTTTTATGTCATAATTTCATATGTTTTAAAATAGTAAATAATTCCAACAAATATATATACTTATATAAAATCCACACAAGATGAAAGAACCTTTGTAACCAATGAAATGGTCAGTCTTCACCATGTGTTATGTTTCATCCTTCATCGACTTGCATTGAAGTGACATCAAGTACCACCAGTGGATCATGTCCTCTAATGTGTTTTCTCCCAACTTATATATGATAGCCTACTAGCAAATCTACTTACTCCACATTTTTCTTTCTTTCTAATTTAGCCTACATAGTTTACATACATAGCCACATAGCATTGTGCTCACATGTTTAATAGCTTAGCATCATCTCTTTCTTATTTCTTTCATTGCTAACTTGCATGCGTGGATTTTAGGTTACATTTGGAATATTTAATGTTATGATTTCTATACAACATATTAGAATGCACATACTAACATGGACTCATACATTAGAATTGTTTTTAGATACCTAAGCATTGTGAAAAAATTTCTATATTTACTTGAGTTTGTTACTAATGGTAGTTGTTCAGATTTCATGAATTTACATTATTTCCATTATACTGGGCATGTGCTATCTTGATTTTATAACATACTCAAATAGGTAGCCAAAATTTAGTTTTTCAATTTAGTAATAATGTAACATATATCCCATACTATTCATGTCATACTTTGTAAAACTTAATAATCCATTGATAAATTACGCAACTCTCATAAGCATATAATAAGTATTAATAATAAAGATAACATCATTCAAAATTTTAAATATACAAAGGGGGCAAAACTACAACCCTCACGATGATAGTGCAATTAATAAGCCATAAGCCAACATCACATATACAAAGTGGCCATATATAAGGACATCAAAAAATTGAGTGACTCCAAGCTCAATTCTCTATAAGCTAATTTCTCCAAGATTCTACTACCAATGGAGATGGTTTGAACCCACCACAAGGATGTCCCTTTCCTCCCCACGATTAGTCTAACAATGAAGCATCCAATCAATTATCCAAGAGTGTGGAAATTACATACAAGACTAATTATTATTTAATAGTTCATTCCATCACTACAAATTTCCATTTGTAGAACTGTATTAAACACATAAATGATCACACCATCAAATACAAAATTTATGAACTTACAAACACTCATACAATATAGTCACTCGTAATATGACACTCAAGAATATAAAATACTTGAAAATAAGAGAATAATTTAATACAAGAAATACAACAACTAAGACACTAAAATAGAAAATAAAGAACATATAATCAAAAACATAGACACAAAGCCTCAATACCTCATCTAGATGCACATCTCTCAATTGTGTAGTGTACCCAAGTACTACTAACTCACATAAGATAAGCAAGTTAACTATAGCAACCATAGAGCACCCTAGCCAAAGGTAAAATAATATGCATATCAATGAACATGCCACATGACTTCTTTTAGAAATATAATAACTAGTAGTGATGGATGACATAGTCAATGCATAAATGATCTATTTGCCTTCTACCATTGAGAGCACTCTAGCTTAATCATGATGTGGTGCCTATAGAAAGATGAGAAAGCTCAATATTAGCCAACTTTCTTAAGGAGATATGTCTACTTGTGTTGGGACAAAGTAGATAAGATGATCTGCCATGATGTATCCATCCAAGACAAATACACTTATCCACTCCTACTCCTTTGACCTTGTTACTTCCAATAAAAATTAAGGTATCAATAATCAATAATCAAGAGTAATAATCCATCCTATGGTGAAAACCACCTTGTATGGAACCTTAGATAAGTACCATGGTGAAAACCTCGCAAACAAACACCATGTGTAGAAAGGTAATTCCATTATCTCACTCAGTCATTGCCTCATCTTTATGCTACTCATACATATTAACTTCATCTGAATAATCCCCCATCCTATCCTACATATAACTCATCCACCCATCCTATTTTATTCCCAATTGATTTTTGGGTGATTTAGATAACTATTTTATTCCTAAGCTTCATGCTTTGGCTTATCGACATATTTAATGACTCTAAGACATAATCCCAATCATGATTTTATATTAGGATATCATATAAACTCATCTTATGTAAACATTGTATATCACATGTCTATATCAGGTGTCATGCGTATAGTGCTAGTCTTGTGTCAACACCTAGGTTCACCCTTGTACATACTTGTTGATTTTCATCCTTGTGTTTTCCATCTAATTATGACCTCTCATATCAAGATGGTACTTCATCAAACTCCCTTAGCCTATTTGGGTTTCAAGTATCTTTATTGCCTCTTATCATGAGCATCCTAGGTCCTACATATCCACCTTTCATCTTTGCAGGATATATCGTTCCTCAAATCAAACCATATCTACCTCATCCTTTATCCTTATGACAAAAGGTACTTGAGATATCTTATTATTTCATTGGTCCTTTTGGATATCTTTTTTTTTATCTTTTTAAGAGCTTCCTACTTTACCTACTCAAGGTCACCATGATCCATCATATAATGGTGTGCTTTGACTAGTGAAAATAGGGGCAAGGGCTTGACTTTTGTTTGGTACATGTTTTCTTCCAAGGTGTCCTGCATTGTTCCCACCTAGATCCTTTATGACCTTGTATTACACTAGAGCATTCCTTCATGTTTGTGGTTTTTCAGCATTGTTTCCACCAAAATCCTTGTGACTTTGTGAGATGTTGGACTAACCTTTTTGTTTGTTGAGTTAGTCCTATGTATGTGATACGAAGTCACTTTGGTTCTTCATACCTTGGTGAATAGTATCTTGTACTAAATTAAATTAAGTACTCAGTACATGGTATTTTTAATTTGGCATTTCAAAATTCCCCCATCCACTTATCCTACATGTTTCTATTTATCTGTTATCCCTATCCACCCATTTATATATCTCACTCATTTTCCTAGCACACTTAATGTTGGATTTTGTGTGCACATACATCATATCTTGTATTTCCACATTTCTCTAGTTTTGTCCCTACAACTGATGTGTTATAGATTGAAACCCACACCCACATATCATCCTATTCATTTTTATTCATTATCATTTTGTTGTATTTAATTTGTTTAGATTTTTTATTCTAGTCATATTTTTGCACTATCATTAATCCATTTCATTTTTAATTTAGTTACATTTAAGCTGTTTAAATTTGCTAGTCTAAGCTCATCTTAATCCATTTTCATTTATCATTTAGTTGCACTTAAGTTGTTTAGATTTTTTATTCTAACATTTCTTTTGCATTATCATTGATCCATTTTGTTGTCCTAATCATCTTTTGCATTATAATCCATCATTTCATTATCATTTAGTGGTACTATCATTAGGTCCATTTAACTCATTATAGTTGTCCATCCATTGCATTTAATTAATTCATTTACATTAGGCTCATTTAGAATTAAATTGCATATATATATACACCATCATTGCATTGCACTACATGCATGTTATCCATACATCATACATCATCATAATATTAATAGTCCCATACATATTCTGTAATGCCCCACCACACAACCCTAGAGGAAGTTGCAATTAACTACTTAAACAGACTAAATTTTTTTTGTTTAAGTACAAAGAACATACAAGCTCACTACCCATTGCAAACATCCCCTAAGGTTATGAGACTGAGATTACTTAATAACCCACAACAACATAAATGAATCCATAACATTTATCCACTTAAGAAATAAGAATGCAAACATTCCATACAAGATAAACTACATCATCACAAAGGTAAGAGATACCAAAGGTTACCAATAACAATAATTTAATAAAGAGATTACATCACTCATTCCCTAAATGAGGTAAATTCGAAAGCGTGATTACATATTACAACTTTCTACCTCAATTACAAGAGGGGTAATAAATTACAATATTCAACTGAAATGAATAAAGCATAAAATAAGTAATTGGATCATACGAGCTCTCCAACTGAAAATCTCGTCCACATGAACAAGAAGAAATCCCAACGGATTAAAGTGCACGCCACCCAACCAAGTGGAACCCAAAGGCCCACCCCCTGTACTAGGAGATAGTAACAAGGAATCCTAGCCAAGACCAACACCTCTAGACACAAGCTAAATCATAACTGAACCAAACTAACACAACCAATCACATGCACCACACAAGTACAACACAAGTACATCACGAGTACAACTCTAGTACCACATAAGTACACTCTAACATGGTCAGATTGCTTCCATATATAAAGCAGATCAATTATGTTAAGAGAACCATTCCTTAATAATCGAATACCAACTATGGTCACATCAGGTATGTTAAGGGAACCATACCCATAAAATTGAATACCAATTGTTGTCCTAGACAGAGTGTCATCACATAGCTCATCATGGGTTGTCCTCTGGGAATCTTCATAGGCTCCGACCCCCACTAACGGTTATCCTGGTGACCTCTACCGAATCCTGGCCCCCATAATCACTCATGCAAAATCAAATACCTTTCGTACATACAAGATAGATGACCTTGCCATTCCAAGCTTTCCCACTCATCCCAAGTCTAAACGAGCCCTTGTGTCTATGAGTGAGGCATAATTATCTTGATTAGTGAGGAGTACCACCTAATCTTCTAAGTATTGTTTTAGTTATCACTTGATTAAACCACCCCCGTAGGTTATCCAATTTACCTCTTTGGGCTTTGGCCCCTACAGAAGCCACTCTTCTACTTGACAACACACATACCATCCAAACACCAAGGGTGCCAAAGTGCATACGAACAAGATATCATGGCCACTCCAACTATAGGAGGAAACATAAAAATAACTCACTCCAACTCTGGAGGTAACAATGATAACAACGCCACTCCTTACACAGGAGGCACAAATCATCCCCGTTCATGGAAATCGGGTAATTAATTGACTTAGACACCATGCACTACCCAAGGGAATTCACAACGGGTTGACATCACAAATGACAACCCCCAATCTCTAGGGTTTTCTGGAAGACTTACAGATTAAAGACACTTAACCCATTTCCCCAAACAAGAACCCGAAGGAAATGTTCACTGAAGGCACTCGAAAGAAACTACCTTTGGATATTCTAAATCCATTTCCTCATTACATTCAGTAATTTATTGCATCAATAAAACTGAATTAAAAATACGTTTTTTCAAATAAGGGAGAAATTAACACTAATCATTTAATTTCCCTACTTGCTTTTTAAATAATAATAAACTAACCCTTTATTTCAACTATTCAGAAAATATCATTTTTAAACAATACTATTGGTCCTTTGCAAAAATACATCATTTAAAATCAACCATCTTGCTATTAAACACATCTCTTTTAGATTCAATATTTATCTTTTCAAATATAATATTCCAAAATCATTGTGTCAATTCAACTATTATGCATTAATCTAAAATCCCTCAAATATATTTAAATCATGACATTAATCAATTCAACATTTTAAAATTTATAATCTCAACTATAGCATAATACTTTAAAATCTTTCCAATTACATTTGAAATGATGCTATTATTTCACTCATCCATTTTAAAATGTATATATTTAAAAAAATAAATATTTATTAAAATTATCTTCCCAACTATACAATTATGCAACTCAGTACATATTAAAAAACTAAATTAATATTACAATATTATATACCTATATTATCAAATATTAAATATATATATATATATATATATATATATTATTTTAATATTATAACACATAATATTTGATATTAAAAAAACAAATTTAATATTTATTATTTTTTTTGAACCTCCCATAAGGCCTCGAGCCATGTGCCAACACTAAGGGTTGGGCGGTTGTCTCGGGTCGTGCATAATGCAAAGGGCGTTGTTTAGAGCGTCGGCCGTGGATTTTATATAGGGCGATGATGCATTTTTTTGACAGGGGCAACAAAGGTTTTGGTGGGGCGGCGGCTACCAATCGACCCCCTTAAGGGCGACAGTTGTGCTCAACACAACCGTCCACCATTAGTGGTGGTGGTGCCATAGCCGTGAGGGGAGGTGTGGGGGTCGTGCTGGGCACGGCTCCCCCCCACGCGCCTCCCATGGGGGTGCGGTGGGGGTGAGCCCCCAGCGCCCCCACAATTTCATTTTTTTTTTTTTGTTTTATTTATTTATTTTTAATTTTATATTCCTTGAACCTACGGATTTCAAAAAAATCCGCGCCTCACACAAGGGCTTTTAAAAAAAATAAAATTAACAGCATGACCTCCCCATTGAGTCAAAATAAAATTATATATATATATGAACAAATTTAATTATCTCCACTTCAGAATTGCTAAAGAAATTGAGTAAATAATTTCCAATACAATAATTTGTAGCCAAGAACACAATTTATTTTCTTGAAGAAATCTATTTCCAAAGAAGGGGTTTTCTCAAATTTTGAAACAAGACTTAAATTGGGTTTGTTTTACAACCAAACAACAAATTTCATATGATTTTCCATCAACACATATACCATTAAAATCTCAAAAGCAACTAATTTCACAGATATGAACTTGGTTTATTTTGAGTTTGAGAGGAGATCCAGATGGTGCTTAGCTTCCCACTTCAGCTCCACCAATTTTCACAGCTTTAATCCAAAACCCACAAAGATGCAAACCATTCTTTTTCCTCCATTCTCAATTTCTCCAACTTGTTGAAAAAAACTTGTGAAGAAAATTCCAATAATAATGAAAATTCCAAAATATCTCAAAATATCTATGCAACACCCCTCATCAATTTCTGAAAATAGAAATGGAAAATATCTCTTTTTTTTTTCAATTTTTTGAATTCAAATTTTCTAAAGATGCAATTTAAAACCTTTTCTTTCATTTTTCAATTTCACATAATAAAATCCATAAATTTCAAAATGAACAACTTATCTAATTTCAACACAATCAATTTAATTTATTAATTAATAAATCTAATCCACGATTAAATTATTCATTAATTAAATTAAATTAATCAATAAAATAAATTACATTATTAACATAATACCAGGTCAATTTCAATTCACAAGTTAAATGCATACAACCATTTAATTACCCTTTTCAACTTGCAATTAAATAATCGAAGAGAGAGAAAAATATAAAACAATTAACCTCAACTAAGACCTGACGACATGTTATGACTAGGGTGACAACTTGGCATGGAAAACTTAGCTACTATCTCCCAATCAAATACCGTTGGCCAATGGACACACTCAAACCTGTAAAACCAGGTGGAGTCGATGTCATGTACTTGTCAACCTGCGAACAAAGAGTATATCCACATGCATTTATATGTCATAATTAAAACACACCATGAAGAGGGAATCACAAAATCACAGGGTGCTCGCATGCGAGTGGTGCAATCTCGTCCCTTTCACCAATACAGTGAAACTAACTGACAAATCTAACATAATAATGTAATCAAAACATAAAACATCATTAATTCGAATATCCACTTATGCTAATCTAAAGCATGTCACAATGATAACATCAGAATTAACTACCAGCACATCAAAATATCACATTCACATCGCTTTACAGATAGTGATCAAACATCATCCGAGTACCATAGCCAAGGTACTAACAGAAAATAAGGCATAACTAAATAAAACACTGTTCGATCAAAAGAGCAAAACAGAGGGGTCTTACATATTCCTAGTCATATAGACACAAACAACTTGCATCACACATGGTAGAACAATAGATATCCATCACATATATAAACTAATCATCCACATCTTGCATCACAATTGTTAGTTAAATTTAAATATAAACATACAATCATATACCATACTAAACAACATAGCATCAAATCACAATGCCCACAATCATAATTCATCAAATATCCATCACATCCATATATATCAAAACAATAGTAATGTCCATGTACATCAAAGTGTCTATAATCATACATATATAAATAAATAAATACATCATATATAGCTCATCACATGTACACCATATCTTGGTGTAAACATTAATAAAAAAAGGTCAAAATTGTCTATGCTTCTATGGCTAGCTACTACTAGCTCCCTCTAAATGTGTTGGAGACCTTGGCACTCGTCCCCCTCCTCTTGTTGTTGGTGGTGATGGTGGCCCCATCAATCTAGATCTCGTGGACCCACATCATCTTGATTGGATCCACTCCCCATCGATTGAATCCACTCTAAGAAGATTAGTGGATGCTTCTCTATTAAAATGATCTGCTCATACAATTTTTGATAGTACATGGTCTCACTAGTAGCTCAAGATAGTTGCATGACTATCTCTACTATGTATTTCCCTCTACCCATACCTTGTGATGCATCTATCTCCTATTTCAACCTATTTCTCTCTATAGATAAGGTCCCCCTCTCTGGTTCCTAGGCATCATGAGCTAGTCACAAGCTATCTCTCTTTATTGTAACAATATCCAAATCTCCCTACATGGTCACCACTCTCCCTTGTAGCTCATCAATCTGGCTAAGATTTGTACCAATCTCTCCTTGCCACCATCTCCACCTTACACTAATGCTTGTCCTTGTCCTTAGGGCTAATCTCCACCTCCCCCTCCTCCAACCTATAGTGTCCCATCACCGCCCATATCTATGTCCATCTCCCTTGACCCTAAGGAACTAGAGGAATCATTTTTTTTGTTTCTCATGTTGTAACCTTGACCTTCACAATATCCTCCTTAATGATGTCTTCCCCTCACCACTCTCCCTCCCTTTGCCTCCCCCTCTCCCCCTATTGTCACTTGTCCCTCCTCATTTGGCCACTACTACTCCTATCCCTCTCCTCCTCCTTACTACCTATATTGTGGCTCATACGGTTCACTCCACCAAATCCTCCCTACATAGTTGAGTTAGTAATGCTATTTTATGGCCTCTCCACCATTTTTCACATGTGGGTGACATACCCGTGTCATCTACACTTTTGTGCATGTCCCAAATCACCTATTGTAATCCCCTCCAATCATCTATCTCCAACCTTTGATTCACTTATGCCCACCACTCTACCACCCCTTTGGTCAATCACGTTAAAACATTTTGGTGCAGTGTAAAATTCTAGATAGTCCCAAACTAATAAGCCACCCTATCTGATTTTTACCTCCCTATCAAGTACTCATATCAATTAATTATGTAACATGGGGTGAGCATTTAATACTCTACCCATCAATCCTCCTTCCATCTACTATCAAATTTATATGGCCATACCATACAATATCTCCCTCATCAAGGTCATCCAATAACCTTCGCTAGTTTAGTACCCCTTTGATCTCCTGATAGTACAAAATGTTAGGGTTAGAAGGTAGATATCTAAGAAGTTAAATGCAGATTTGATCAATAAAATAGAGAAATAAAACACACAAAATTATACAAGACAACACAAAGAATTTAACGTGGTTCACCTAATCTGGGCTACATCCACAAAACCACAACCATCCAATGATTTTATTATCCAGTGTAAAACATATTACAATCTCACGAATAATGCCATACTACAACTCTCCATCCCCACTACTTATAACAAGCTTTTAGAAGCTTCTAGAAATTAAGGTTCTACAAAGAACTAGCCTTTTTCTTTTTAGTGTACAGTATAGCATGATCAGTCACCACATACCAACACAAAAAACCAACCCAAATGTAAACCACTGACTCCTTTGAATTTTGTTGCACCCTAGCACCAGTCGATCTAGCTATGTCTATATGCTCCCATGCCCAAATCATAAGGAGCATGACATGGTTCATGCTTCATCCCCTCCTACAATAGACTACATGAAAATCTCTATACAAATGGGATAATATTCATGCCCCCCATGTGAATTCCTTTTCTTGACCATGTCATCCACACACTCTCTCAAGGTCAAGGTGAAGAATTTTACACTCATGACTAGTAGTAGCATGCTACTCACTAGTGCTACAAGGTATAGTCCCATACCTAGCACTATCAACCTATTGGTGTCTTGGTCCAACTATATCCCAATAGTTGATACATTTGTATGTCTGAATAATCATCGTAAAACTACATCCACCACCTATTTTTTTCTATAAACTAATCATCCCCTAATCAGGGCTTGTAGCATCCTCCACATGTCCTCCAAAGTCACAACCATCTCCCCTGTTAAGAGATGGAATGTGCTAGTATTTGATCTCCATCTCTTTGACAACATAGTCAACACCACTCTATATGAGTGAATATTCAACATCCACACTACAAACTCCAATCTACAAGCATGCACCAAGGCCTAGTTTAAATCCTAGAAATGGTTGCTCAATCTCAACATTGACGGAATCCACTCAATTGTCATTATTGGCCACATGATTTGCATATTCAAGCCACACCATCAATCTTCTCATCACTTTCTAATTCTTCTTCCTAGTCTAACCCATTTTCCCTAGATGTCTACCCATGGCAAATTCACTCCTACATAGGGTGCATTCTCCTTTTCATTCTTGAATATGCCTTTTTGGTGAAATCACCCAAAACTGGAGTGCATTCGCTCTTTTTTTGGCACATTTATCTATGGAGAATTTTCCTATACCAAACCCATCAGTT
The DNA here is from genome assembly GCA_007115665.2 of Sequoiadendron giganteum. Lineage (NCBI taxonomy): Eukaryota > Viridiplantae > Streptophyta > Pinopsida > Cupressales > Cupressaceae > Sequoiadendron > Sequoiadendron giganteum. The sequence continues at coordinate 86,114,581 of CM021101.1, forward strand.
CCATGCCTTCACTTTTGCACTTTTGTAACCTTCATTGCCTTCACCCGTGGAATTTTGATTTGATTTAGTAGCCCTTTTTTACTAATATTTCCTTAGTCAAAAAATTCCTTTTGTGGAGGTTTGAGGTCCTAATAAACCTTACGAACCACCCACATCCAACTCCACTTTCATTTCCCAAACTTGGCCAAATTTTCCTTTCCCCTTTTTAATTTCGTGAAAACTCGACCTGCTACTAAACTACACCGTTTGAAACTATTGAAGTGTTGGAACGGTTTAGTAACAAATCCTCATGAAAATTGGTAGGAGACCCAAAACCTACAAGCACATAACTTGGACAATTTTAACCTAATTTTCATCAAATTTGGATTGGAAATACCCATTTGGGTGCTCAACAAGGTGGAAGACTCAAAAAACCCTCCCACTTAACCAATTTTAGGATTTTCATTTTGGGTAATTGAATAAGATGAAGAGAAGGGGAAGCCACAACCATAAGCAAGATCACATCATTTACCCACATAAATCTCTAAGATTGGTTATCGTTAGTGGGAAAATATAAGGGTGCACAAAGTGATAATAGGTACAATATCTTGGGGAGAAAAAAATAAACCAATCTTTCTCCCTCTTCCACAAAGGTAAAATATTGTGTTGTAAGGGGAGTTGTTTATGAGGTTTAATTTGGTTATGTTTCTTTTTGACAAGAATGGGTGTTCTTAACACAAGTCCTACCACTTTGTGTTGTGATAATTAGAGTATTTTGAAACTTGTTTTCAATCCTATTTTTCATGAGTGTACCAAGCATATTAACATTTGGTGTCACTATATTCATGAGCATGTTTAACAACATAATATCCAACTCTAGTTTTGTTCAACTCAAGAGCAATATGCTAACATATTTACCAAATCTCATATAAATGTGAATTTTGAATCTTTTTGAACTTTCTTTTTTTGTTGTCTTGATCATTTAATGCAATAATGTGAGGATTGTTGGTTTATTATTACATCTATGATATATCGTCTACAACCAAATTCTGGGCATTTTTGGTAGTTGATCATTTGTTATTATTTGGTTAGTTTCTTATCTAAATATCAACCTTATCTATGTATTTATCTTTAGAATTCTTTCATAATAGAGATTGCTCATTTCAGTTTGATCATTCACTTCACTCCATTATAAACTATTTTTTTGGAAATATTTAAATGATTTTAAAAAAACTACAAATTAACCATTTGACAATGGAAAAATCATGACATTTGCATTTTATTCTAGCTATGTTTCCATCTACTTTCTAGATCCATCAGTGACCACACTTTTTTGGAAATCTCTCTTTCTTCTTGACATACATCGCAAAGAAAGGTATTTACATTTGAAAACATCTTATTCACTATAATTTTTTTTAGCAATCTAAGTACATGTATTGGACCTTAGTGTAATATTTATACCATGCTTGAATCACTTCTGACAACCTATTCAAATAAAATCTAGTGTTATGCAATGAATGCCAATTTTTTTCTTAAATTTATTTGGCTACAAAGAGAAGGACTATGATTCATAATTTATTACAAGTTTCAAGGATATAGAAAGGTATACATACATTTTGTTGTAGGTTATTTTTAACTCTAATTTTTATTGGTGTTTTTGTAGTGCTATTTTGAGGAGAGAGTTTTGATATGGTGAATTTTGTGAAGATAGTCCAATAAGGGGATTGTTGTTGTATATTGAAAGAAAGATATTACATAGATTTTTCATTGTTATGCTTTTTAGGCCTTGGGAAAATGTGGTAGTCAACCAATTCATTGACCCAAACATTTTGCTCGAGAGTCATAAGGTCACCATAATTGCTTAGATAGAAGTAGAAAGTGCCCATGTATCCCCCTCAATTCCTTGAACAATTGGAGTGCTTCAACTATGATAGATTTATGTTTTGCAGTAGAAGCATAAAAAATGCCCACAATACACTTTCCACATGGAGTCACTGCCATCCTTTCAATGTCATTCAAAATATTTGGCCACACATTTGGTTTGAGCAAAGCTGAAACCAAACCTACAATGAGTTATTTTTTCCCCATGGCCTCCACCACCATGCAAAATAAGGTCTCATATATTTCTTAGTCATGGATATGGCCTCGAGACTGTTGTTCAAAGCCAATCACACCCAAGATCGCCTTTATCTCTACATCATCCATTATCTGAAAAATCTTTTTCACTTGGTCCTTGGGGCTCTCCTGGAGACAACGACACTCAATCTTAGAACTTTCTCCCTTTTCCATTTTATAGGAAATCGCCAGTTGATTTGGGAAAGACACCTTTAATCACTGATTATCCTGACATTCGACAAATTTATCGCCAACAATTTACCGAAGGAAAATTCGCCACCAACAATTCACCGTCATGGAAAATTCACCACCAACAATTCACCACCATGGAAAATTCACCACCAAGTAAAATTCACCATGGCGAAAAATTAACCGTATTAATATTTTTAATAAAATCAGTTTATTTGAAATATATATTAAAAAATATTAATGCGGTTAATTTTCTGTAGTGGTGAATTTTAATTGATGGTGAATTTTCTGTGATAAATTGTTGACGATGAATTTTTATAGCTTGATACTAATGGCATTTGGGTGATACCATTCATAGACCAACTCTTGCCACTTCCTACACCCGTGAAGTTTGGGTTTTCCAACTTAATCTACACTCCTAGATTTTCTTTCCTTTTTCATGGATTCGTTTTAGGCCTATTGCAGTAAACAATCAATGGTATGTATCACACCTGTCCTATGTGTTTATCCCAAAGCCTAGGGAGAACAATTAATCATCAACATTTCTTGTCGTTGGATTTGTTCCCTGACCTTCCTATACATATTTGTTCAGTTTTGACCATGCCTCACATGCGTTCAATATTGTTTTTGAAACTATACTTTCTATTCTAGTATTCGCAAAATAATCCACCTCTTTGTTGGCTTCTCGATATATATGATTTATTGTGTAATATCTTGTTTTTTCCAATTTCTTCTAGATTTTCATGATCCAACCTTGAACGCGCCGCCAATTGTAGATGCTTTTTAATTTGATAGCATTATATGTATGAATCACTTTCAATTTCTATGTTGTTTATATCTTTTAAGATGATGTATAGTCCTAACCCAACATCAATGGCGGCCAATTTTGCTTCATTATTCATTCCATCCTCTAATTTTTTAGAGAGAGCCCACATAATTTTTCCATTATGACCATAAATTATACATCCCATCCTCGAATTTCCCGTGTTACCATGTGTAATACCATCAAAATTTAGTTTTAATCATCTACTAGGAGGGCACGCCCATCTTAATCTTTCCCTTTTGTCTCGTGAGGAGGGTCCTACATGATTCATGTAATTTTTAGGCATTTTCAGACCAACCCATTTTTTCATTAGATTGTTGTCTCAATTTATAAATACATATTTCATATATCATACCGTCCTAACATTTAATATCTCAAGTATATCGTCTTTTATATTTCTTTGGATCTTCACAATACTCCTCTCCACATCTTGAAATATTAGTTTGTTTCTCTCCTTCCATAGTTGCCATAGCAATATTGAGGGGCTAGCAATCCAAATATCACGGCAAAAGGAGTATGGGTAGAGATTCAACCAACTCTATAGAAATGCATATAAGTCATATTATCTTGCCCATTGCCATCCAAGTTTCCCACAACACCAATCCTAACATTGCAAGGCCACCTTGCAATTAAGAAAAATATGGTTGGCACTTTCGTCTCTTTTCTTGCACATAAGACACCAATTAGGACCCACCACCCCAACCAAATGTAGTCTATCACCAATTAAGATTCGTTTATGCATAGTTATCCATGTGAAAGCCCCCACCTTAGGAAGAATTGCATTGTCCCAACATAGCTTGGCCGACCAACCCTTAATCTGTTGTTTCAATCTTTGAATTTGGTACCCAAGTTTAACTATATAATTCCCCATTTTTTCCCTGCAGCATATGATTTGATCAGGTTTAAGAGAAACCAATAGCTTCCTTTTCTTTATTTTTGCTACAAGCACCCCTCTGGTTTGTTCATTCAATCTGATATCATTTAAGAGGTCCCATCTCTAATTGACATTCTCGTTGAAATCATCTACCTCAAGAAAATCTGTAACACACATATCTCTATATTCTTCCATTAGTACATTGCACCCATCCAGATTTTCTATTTCTATCAGGGCCTTATAATCGTTCCAAAAGTCACTCCAGAACAATACAAATATTCTATCATTTATTTACCAGGTTATATGATCAGTAATTACTAGTTTGCATTCCCACATAAATCTCTGGATATACAATCTCAGACACAAATTGGCAATAGTCAAAATTCTATTGGATTTGTCATTGTCAAGATATTTCTGTCTTAACACCCTGCACCAGAGACTGCGATTTTTTATACATCTGTCAAACCAGTTTGGCATCAAGCACCCTATTCTGTATGTCTATGTCTTTGATAGCGGCCCCACCATTCTCCTTCCCTTCATAGACGATATCCCAATTGATTAATGGGAGATGTTTGTTCTCATTCGAGCCATCCCATGGGAATTTTTTCATTGTTTCGTTCAATCTTTGCTCTACTTTTTTTTTGTGAGTCTCATGTATGACATTATGTAAATGGGGATAGCTGCCATAACTAATTTTATCATTGTTATTCTTCCCAATAATATGAGCCACTCACCCTTCCAATTTAGTGTTTTATTTTGGTAGACCTCCAACATATGCTTTTGGTGCTCAGTTTTGGTAGCACCCTGAAAGATTGGAACACTCAAATATTTGCATGGGATAGTGCCAATTCCAAATCTAAAGTGGTTTTCTATCTTTCTTTGTTTTTTCTTATCGGTGCTAAAGAAAGATAGACAAATTTTTCCTAATTATTCTTTTGCCTTGATATTGAGGAATATAGATCTAATGTCTTTTTGATTTATCTTGCTTCATGTATAATAACTTCTTTGAACAATATTGTGTCATCAACAAATTGCTATTGTGTGAGTTTATCCATATTGATAGCCACCTTGATACCCAACCAAATCCCATATGCTTTTTTCTACCTTATCAATCTGCATGTTGCTTTTGCCATTATTATAAAAAGGAAAGGAAATAAAGGATCCCTTGTCGTAGGCCTCAAGAGCTCTCGAAAACCCACAAGGAGAGCAATTGATCAACATCGAATATATCACATTGGATATGCACCCAAAAATCCAATTTAACCATATGCTTCCCCAAATCCAAAAGCTTCCAAAATTTTCATTAAAAACCTCCAATTTACTCTATCATAAGATTTGCTTATATCCAACTTGAGTATCATTGCTTTTTGTCTTGTAGATTGAATTGAGTGGATTGGCTCATTTGCAATAATGATTCCTTCCAATATTTCCTTTCTTGGAGTAAAACCACTTTGTTCTTGTGATATGATGTCATTCATTACTTTCTTTAATCTATTTGCCATTGATTTGGAAATAATTTTATATATTGTATTAAAAAGCGATATTAGTCTAAAATCAGCAAAGGAGGACGCTTCATCTTTCTTTCTTATCAACACAATAAAGGTGTTATTAACTTTCGTTATGAGTTTCCTCTTCTTTATATAGTCTTCTACTACTTCCCATACTCCATCACCATTAAAATCCCAACACTGTCGATAAAATAAGGCTGGAAAGCCATTCAAGCCAGGTGCTTTATCCATATCTAATTCGAAAGTAGCATTTTTCACTTCTTCTTTTGTGAATGGGGCCATCAATTTTTGGTTCTCCTTCTGCGTTATTAGCTTTGGAATTTACCTTAATTTCTTCCATGTTTATTGGCATTGCCTCATCCTTAGGTGCCAATAATTGTTTGAATAATTTTACTCCTTCCTGAATATCCTTCTCATTTTCCAATTGTGTCCCATTGCAGTTCTTGATTCCTTCAATCTTGTTCTTTATGCATTTTGCCTTGGTTGCATTATGAAAGTAGCAAGTATTCATGTCACCTTATTTCAACCACAATTCTCTTGACTTTCTTTTCCAATATATTTCTTCTCTAGCAAGTATTTCAGCATGTTAAACCATCAATCTTTTCTCTTTCATGTATTCTACATTTTTCATAGCTTGTACATTGTTACTTTCTAATTCAATACCTCCATTTCACCTTCTAATTGAGACTTCTCCTCAAATATATTTCCAAAAACTGTTATATTCCATATCTTGAGTTTTTATTTTATTGCATTTAATTTCACCATAAATTATGTTCCCTGACCTAGGTTTGTCAAACACCACCATTCAATGATAGCAGGTATTAATCCTTCATTTCTTAACCACATTTTTAAAAATTTGAAACTCTTGCGGATAGGTTGCTTGTCAGTTTGAAATTCCAATGAAACAAGGAAGTGATTCAAACAAGAATATGGTAACATCGTTGCTTCCCACAGAGTGTCTGAGTTGTACCAATTTGTAGACAAGATGAATCTGTCTAAATGCTTAGCAATGTTGGCAAAGTCCATTCTTCTGTTGTTCCATGTATGCCACCCATTCTTTGTAATCACATTGATCAAATCACTATTCAACATGAAGTATTTGAATTTTTTCATTACAACCATTTCATTGGTCAACCCCCCACCTTTTTCTTTAGGGTCCAATATATAATTAAAGTCCCCACCCCCAATACAATTTTTTGATTATGAAATTGGTGTATTATTGATGCTATATCCTCCCATAAATTGGATTTTTCATCTATTTTGCTTGACCCATAGATAAATAAATAAAATTGTAAATTAGAGGAATAGTCTCGTACCTTGCATGTAATGTGTTTTTGTGAGGAGGAGCACTCTTTGATCACTGCCTTTGATGGGTTTCATAGTATGATTAGTCCTCCTGAACTTCCTTGCGCTTCAAACTAGGTTCCAAGCCATTTTCTATAGTGTGAGAAATATTTTTTCATCTTTCCTTCTCAGTTTGGTCTCTTGCATTATCAATATATTTGTCTTCAATATCTCAATATGACACTTAAAAAGTGTCATTTGTTAGGGGTGTTTAAGCCCCTAACATTCCATGTAGTGATCTTCATTGTTCCATAAGGGAGAGGGCTCCTCCCTCAGATCTCAGTAAGTATTATTTTATATTAGAGAGGCCTTTTTCTCTTGCTTCTTCCTTTCTTTTCTATTTATTGGTTTTTCTGCTCGACTTCCTACTGCTTCTAGCTTTGAGTAATTTGTGAATAGTTTGACTTATGTTCTAAGTTTTCACAATGTTTATTTCTCCCTCTTCTCTTTTTTTGTCCTTTGAATTAAAAAATGACTCTATTACTTCCATTTCTTAAGAAGCCTTCATTTTTACACTTGTCTCCATGTGATCTAGTTGGGGTATGGCATCATTGTTGGGTTCTTCCTTGCCCAACACAATTTCCAATTTATCCCTTTTAGTTTGGATGTTATTCACATCCATGGTCTTTTCCTCATTATTTTCTTCATTGTTATCCTTTTTGGGATTGTTTTTCACTTCAACCAGTTTGTCATCTTTGTTAGACTTTAATTCCTACTCTTTATCTTTCATTGTACTTTCTATCATTTTTCTTTCCACTCTTCTTTGAAATGTTGGGGGAATCTTCGACAGTTTTGTTTCGAATGATTCTACTCTCTACATTTTAGACAATAGAACTTTGGCGTCTCAATCTTGATGAAGTGTGCCCACTTATTTTTGCCAACCTTTAAATGCACTTTGTTCTAGATTTCCTTGATTGTAACCACCATGATCTATGCATATATTAAGGTTTCACTTTCCCGTAATTCAATTTCAACCATCCATCCAATTGCATCAGCTACTTTGGCCAACCACTTCCTTGACCAATATTCATATGGTAAATTATATAGTCGTAACCATATAGGTCCATCTAGTGGATGGCACGCTAAGGGGTTGAAGTTGTGCTGCCATTTTTGTAGGTCTAGATAACAACTCTCATTCTTCCATCCGCTTGCATTCAGAATTTTGTCTCTTTCTTCTTCATATTGAAAGACAATAACGAAAAAACCCTTTAGCATATAGTTCAATACTAGATCAACAACCCAATTTTGGATTACCCAATCATTGATGATGTCGCGCCTATTGAATTTTCTACCGAGGAATCTTCCAATTAGTGCAGTCAATTCTAATTCTTTCGCATCTTTCTCTATAGGATTGGTAACATCTATGCACATTTCCTTAAATTTCCCTTTGGTGCTTTCATCTTCGTCTGTGAAATTACTCTTTTCCTCGCCCTCACGATACCAATTCTCAGACCTTGTTTTGTTTTGCCCTATTCGCTGCCTTGCTCTACAATTTTTGGAGTTTTGCGCCATTTTTTCCCTTCTATTTTAATTTAATTCTTATTTGTACTTATTTATTTATTTATGTTTTGAAGTTAATAAATTTTGAAAAATATTAATAATAATGCTTGTAATCAAATTGTTTAAGATTTAATTTTAATTGTGTAAAATCAAATCTTAGAGAAGATTATAAATTTTATTATTTTAATAGTGTGAATCAAATCTCTATAAAATAACTAATTTATTTTATTAATTATATTTTAAAAAAATTATATATATAATGTATGTATTTATATAAAAAAATCACTTTGTTACAATATTATTAATAAAAGCCATTTAAAAAAAAAATTTAAAATAATCATTTATTTTTTAAATATAATTTAAAAAAAAAACAGACACCTTTTAGACCAATAATATTGATGAAAAATAATTTTGAATCCGAATACTTTAGAAAATATAAACATTTTTTTCCCATTTTTAACCTCTCTAGGCCCACCAAAAAACATCAAGACCAATACATTCTGTTTCTTTTGGGGGACCCTTTAACCTTTTGTAGAGCTGATATGATGGATTTAAAAGCCCAAAATACCCAGTGGCCTTGATTACGATCCGAACTTGCGATAAAAATTAGAATAGATCCATGGCTGCTTTTAGGGCAGTTTGTCGTCCACATATGGTCGCATCCTTAATTTGCTGCACCAGGCAAATGACCTTCCATTTGAGGACTCGTACATCGAAATTCAGGCCAATTAATCTTTTGCCTAGGCTGCAACACAACGACAGGCAAAGATCTGAATTGGGTTTTCGTTTAACCAGTAGGGGAATATCAACCAAGGCATCCGCTTGGAATTCTCAACAATCACCATATGAAACTCTTGGTAAGTTCATGCTTCCACCCTCAACTCAATCTGGTTGCAACCCCATTCCACTTTTGCTCTACAATTCAATTTCTACCTTGCCAATGAATTGATTTAAGGCAACGTTTTGGCCAAGAATTCACATCCGAGTTTTTCCCTTTCCATCAAATTCTTAAGCAATAATTGTTTCATTAAAATAGGAAAAGATTCCAAATTATCCTTTCCCAACAATAAAATTTATGCATGGGAACACTCCCGTTGCTTAAATTTAAGTAGAAAATAAAATTAAGCAGTCAGATAAGAACATGAGGTTTGACTCGGCCAACTCTAATAGCTGGTTATAACCTCATTTTGGTATTGTCCCATAATTCAATTTCTGCCTCAATCACAGTTGAACTTTCGGCTAACAAATCATGGGAATTTTACGCCTTGTAATATCTGCTAGCGAGCATCGAAGTCCACTTGGACTTGCACCTGACTTTGTCCTACACCTTATATAAATCTGCTTAGTCAAAATGCCATTTAATTACAGGTCAACAAGCTCCAGAGGGTTTGTACCTGGAACATCATCATGGAAAGTGTACCCACTTACCACTAGATTATAGCTTGCTAGATGCCTTTGAAATTTTGAATTCAATTGGGCATGTAGTAGTTTATTGCCTATGCTTAGTTATATATTGTTTTATATTTTGACCGAGGCCAAGACCTAAGGCCCTTTAGACCTGCAAAACGATGGGTATTTGAATGCACCTTTTTAATGGTTTACTTCATGGAATGTGCAGTATTTATGTTTTATTTCTAGAATCACCATGTAATGGTTTAGGTTTTCATGTTATGCATATTTTTATGGTTTATTTCATGCTATGTGCAGTTTTATGGTTTACTTCTAGAATCACCAGGTAATGGTTTATAAGATGGGTATTTACCAATTAACCTGATACAGTTAGCAAAACAAAGAATCATTAAAAAGACATCTAATCTCATTTTGTAGCGTTATATACTAATCAACCCAATAGAACTGGCACAACAAAAAAACGAAGAATTGTGAAAACATGTCAAATTTGCACGGGGAATTACAAACCAATCCAATACCATTGTCAACAGAAAACAACTAAGAATCATAAAAGGTCACGAAATCTCATTTTGCGCTGAGAATATACTATGTATATATATGCACTTGATGTGGTTGAATAATTTACACTCAATATCTTCATTACCTGCAGTATTCACGTATGCTTGGCCACAGTACATTTTTGGCCTCTTATGCCAGCTTGATTATTCTCGAGCTATCTTAAATATGTGATTTAGAGGTTGTTCGTGACAGTCTTTCCAAGCCATGCTGCATTAAGATGGTTATAATTCTGATTTCCTTATCAGAAGAATGGCACGTAAGTTGTTTCATCAGTTTAAATATTAATAGCATATTAACAATCTTGAATATAAAATGGGGTTGAATGACTATTTCATGTTTCTTCATTGTTTTGTGTGGGCAATGTATAAGTTTGATTGGTAAATACCCATCTTATAAAACATCAGATGGTGATCTCTGAAGTGAAGTATTTTCTTTTGAAGGGCCTTTGTGGCAGTCTTTCTCACCTTGATCTTTGAAAATTATATCAGTTCTCCTTATGAATACTGGCGGGTGATTTCTCAGGAAGGACATATGGTTGTAGTTTTTGTTCAGCAATCACATCAGTGTAGTAAGATGCTTATTCAGTAAGATACAAAGACCGTTGAAATTTTTTTCATCAAAATATGCTGTAGTAAGATGTTTATTTCTCTTCTATGAGAAAAAGGTGACAACAAATAGTGCTGCATAATGCTGTTACCTGCACTGGCAATCACACTTGTAGCAGACAGATTTTTGTTTCATCCACCAAGTTTCTTTGGGCATGGGTTGGTTTGGTTTGAGCATAAGCTTGACCATTGCTATCATGAGATCCCTATACCTCATTCCATCTTCAATCCAACCTTGAAGCTCAAGGATTCTGAGTTTCTTTATGTTGCCGGGTTTGGCTATCCCGACCTGTACCTGGCCTGAACAGGTAAAATTCTGGGTTCCCTGGAGGTCCAATTTGGGTATGGCTCGGGCCATAGAAGCAGATATCTTTAAAATATTGTGATATATCCCAATATGTCTTTGCTCGGCAGGGTTCCCAAGATTCTCCTGAAAATATCCCAAGTTTTTCAAAATATTGTTGACCACAACATTGATTGAAATTTCACCAAAACATTGCAATATTTTGCTGGTAATATTGAGATAATTTTTTTTCTAGATAAGCCTCAGATTGCGGTTTTTTGATCTTTCTTCTCTGGAACTTTTATAAAAGGGTTATACACCTTGAACAGTGTAAGTGATTGTCAAGGTTTCCAGCTGCCATTATTGAATAGCAATTAACAGTCTATCACCAAGGAACAATGGCAATTATTGGTGTTGTTATTTCAAAAATTAATGTAGTTATCTACAGTTGTGAAGACACTTGGAATAGGTGGGTTTGAAAGCCTTGTGAACAGGGAATATGACTGTTGTTATTGTGATTAGCAATTATGACCATTGCCTTTGATAACAGCGAGCACTGTTGTCATTATTTGCGATTCATAAGCATAATTCTTACTAGACAAAACTGTCACATTATTGTGCTATCCTTTGACTTGTCATTATTTTTGCACCGCAGATGTTTGTCCTGTTGTTGACTTGCTGTCATTTCTACTTATCAACGGATATTGCTGTCATTACTTCATTTGTAAACATAGTTGTCTTAGTGAGGTCATTGTTAGGGAATTATCATTGTTACATATCAATTATTAATAATGTTGTATCAGTTGAGATTGTTGGCCTCATTATTGTCTTTTGACATAACTATCCTCATGTGATTAGTAATCTTCTTATGATCACTGATCAGCTGCTTTCTGTCATTACTGCAATCTGTATCATTATTGATCAGTATGGTGCTCAGTAAAATCATTGTTAGTATTCTAATCAATTAATATGGGTGTCATTGCTGCTGTCATAACATTATAGGAAATACTGCTGATCATAAGGATGTTATAAAACATTGTTGTTAAGATGGGACATTGCTGTCATGAAATGATTAAGTGTGATTGTTTCCACTGCCGTAAACTTAAGAGGCATTTGAAGAGCTTCGAGAGCCAATTGTCAATTTTAACCCTCTGGTTACCATTTTGCAGTGTTCCACGGGCGTTGGAAACGGGGGGACAAAGGGCCTAAGTTTGGGGACGGCGGGGGGACGACTGCGGGGGGGTGGCGGGGTGGTGGTCCTGATATAGTTATACATATACTTATAGTACTTGAAAAACTAGTTTTGAAAAGATGTATAACAGTATAACAGTATAAGAATTACATTTCAATTTTCAAATGAAACTATAGGAAATTTCAAATTAGTAAAATTATAACATAGTAAAATTTGAAATACTAAATCTAAATATGATGATTATCAAATAAAATTGTCAAATTGGAGATTATCTGATGTCATATGAGATATCACAAAGTCTATAAAGATGATTACATGATTCATCATTACAATGAGTAGCAAATGCCAAATAGTAAATACAGATACTAATAGCAATAGCATTACAAAAGACAAAATGCCAAAATGTCAAAACTCAAAATTTAGTGAAGGGAGACCTCTAATCATCTGCAAGTGCAAACTCCTCATCACTGGAACTGCTGGACTCCACAAGGTCAAGATCCCTCAAGCTCACACCAACCAGCCCTGCATCTGAAGTGGTAGGGATCATCCTTATCAATCTGTGGAGGCTCCTCAGGCTCCACATCCCATCGTGCCACTGGACTCTCCTTGTACCCAAGTGTCTTGCGGTCTATGAGACACAAAGCACTGTGTACAACCACAAGCTTCTCTGCTCTCTTAGAGGTAAGTCTGTTCCTCTTCAGAGAGTGGATGAAGCTATATGTAGACCAGTTCCTCTCAACAGCTGAAGAACTGGAAAGCTGGGATAGCAGACGGATAGCTAGAGTGGTGGTCAAAGATTTTGTACCATGACAATTCCACCACAAAAGTGGGTCCTCCTGTGCCATAGATTCTATATCCATCTTTGCTGCATCTGAATAGCCTCTAAGAGTGGCAAATTTGGTCCACTCAGTGCGAATTGTGCCAACATCTCTAGAATCATACATCTTCTCTATGCACCTAAAGAAACCCGCCTTCACCTCATCATCCTAAATCGGTTTCACTCTACCCGGTCTAGCCTTGTACCACTTAGGATTAAAGGCAAAGGCAGCCATATGCAAATGAATGTTCAACTTGTCCCATCTGCGCTGAATGATTGGCTGAATGTGCTCATTGTAGAATGCTAGAGAGGGGTCCTTCACTCGCACAACAACCCTCATCTGGTCAAGCATAGAGTCGATGCACTCATACACCTCTCCAAGGTTAGGTGCATCCCCATCTCCATACCTAATAACCTGGAATACAAGAGAAATGATGGAGACAATGTATTTCGCATCAGTCCAAAACACATCACTCTTCACTATCTCCTTCACCCTTCTCCCTTGCGTTGTCTTGGCCTTGGCCCACCTATTCTAATCATTAGTCATAACCATGAGTTGCAATGCCTCTTGCAACTCAATCATTCTCTCCAAGAGAATAAAATATGATGCATATCGAGTCTCCACCGGTTTCAAAAACTCCTTCGTGAAGGTCCTGAAGAGTGCATGTGAAGTGTGGTGGTTGCAGATAAACATCTGCACATCTCTCGCATCGGTGACCACTCCTCTAATCCAATCAATCTTACCCATGTCCTTGAGTGCATTGTTCATGGCATGCACACAACATGGGGTCCACCAAATATGTCTATAGGCTGCCTCAATGAGTTTCCCTGCTGCTCTACACACATGGGCTGCATCTGTGACTACTTGGACCACATTTTGTGGCCCAACCTCCTCAATAGCCTCCCTGAGGACCTGAAACTGAAAATCAGTATCTTTGCGATGCCCTGTACAATCAACTACTCTAAGGAAGTATGGGCCCTCTGCACATGTGACCATGATGTTGATGAGTGGACGATGACTAATGTCCGTCCACCCATCCATAATTATGGTGCACCCAGATGCCACCCAACATGCCTTCATCTTCTCCATCAAAATATTGATCTTGGAATAGCACTTATCCAAGATTGAAGTCCTCATTTTCGTCTCACCTGGTGGCACATATGATGTTCCTCCCTTCGCCACCATAGCCATCATCTCCCTATAATAAGGAGACCGTGTAACATGAAATGGAATGCCATTGGCAAAGAAGAACTTGCCAATGGATTCATCTATCTCATCTCTTAGTTGCACATTAAACATATCAGCAATGGGGTTACTCTGTGATGTATGCAACTTGCGTTTCCCCGCAGTTGTCCCCCTAGCGGCACTAGTAGTGGAAGTGGATGGAGATCCAAACATCATTCCTCCCGTTTGTGAAGCATGAGGAAAAGTATGTGGCACATCATGGATGCGCTGAAGGGCTGCCCTAGCATACAAAGTAGTAGGGGCTGTAATATTTGTGTCATCTGGAACGCCCCAAAGCCTGTTAAACTCAATTCTATAACGTATATTTTTAGTTTCCTTTAGAAACTTACAAGGCTCCACACCTTTTCCTGTCCAAAAAAGAAAGTGTGCATTCACTCTAGTGATGCTACCAAACCATTCAACCTGACAAATGTTGCACTTCCACTTCCTTGTTCCCCCACCTGTACGTGATGTGCCTTGTATTCTTGAAGCAAATTGTTTGAGAGGAGACTTAGGATCAAAAGGACCCCTAGCATACTCTGCCAACAACTCTAAAGGGCAACTTGTACTACCTGGTCTACTCGCCATGGAACTAGAATGGGCTGTAGGATCAGCCCCATGGTCATCCCCCTCATTCTCAGGTTCAAATTCTGAATCATGTTCACTATGGGAATGGATTTCCATGTCATCCCCACTCATGTTACTGCTCATTGTAAAAGTGACACTGCATTTCACAAAATTAAAATAAAATCAGCCTAGTTTAACAAATTGAAATTAAAATATTAAATAATAAAATTTGATGTTGAATCTTGAGGGCAAAATGATGAAGATGAATGAATCATTCATCATTTTGCCCTCAAGATTCAACATCAAATCTGATTTTGAGATGAAATCATGAATAAGATTTAAAAAAAAAAAAACAAGTTTTAACTTTAGTACTATAGTTTACTATTAACTATTAAATAATTTAAATTTTTTAAATTAAAAACTTGATGTTGAAGCTTGAGGGCAAAATGATGAATGAGTCAATCATCTTCATCATTTTGCCCTCAAGATTCAACATCAAATCTGATTTTGAGTCTTTGAGATGAATAAGAAAAAAAAAAACAAGTTTAAACTCATAAAATTAAAATAAAACAAAAACAACAAGAAATCTGAAAAAAACTTCAAAAACCCTACCTTGTGCTTGATAAATCTCTCCAAAATGCTGTAGAATCCTCTTCCTCCTCTTCTTCTTGCTCCTTCTCACTCCTATAACACTTGCAATCACTCTTTTAACTCCTTCAATCAGACTTCTTCAAGTTTTTGAACTGTTTTTCTTCCTCTTCAACTGGCTGCAAAAAAAATCAGTCAATACAAATGTGAGTGAAATGATAAAGGAACATTGTTTTGTGTTGTTTTGGAGGAAGAGGTGGGGCCCACACCAAATTAGGGTAACCCCAAAACACTAAAAAATATCCAATTTATTTTATTTTTTTACTTTTTATGCCTCCATGGACGTGGGCTTGACGGGAGACGGCTAGGCGTCTCTCCGTCTCCCGAGAAATGCCTAGGCGTTTCCCCAAGAAACTTGGAGACGTCTCCATGTCTCCTGGGAGACGTGGAAACGTTTCCCCGTCTCCGGCGAAGCACCGGTGGCGATGGTGGGACGACGAGAAACGCCAAGTACCCGTTTCCCCATCCCCGAAACGTCCTCGTTTCGGAAACTTGCCCAAAAAGGGGGGAAACGCGTCCCCGTGGAACACTACCATTTTGTGTATAGATTAAAATCTTCAACCTGATAATTAAGGAGAATGGTAGGGTTAACAGGTTCTACTTGTCTTAGTTGTGTTTTATTGCATAAAGGGTTCATTATCATTCTGGTAGAGTTATTTATGAATATTGTTAATTAGATTTACATTACAATTGCCTGTGATCAACAATCTCAAAATTAATGAGAAAAATCCATATTTTAAAATTCATGGTGTAGGCTCTTGTTTACTTTCACTCTCTCTCTCTAAGCAATTAGGATGGTATTAAATGTAAAAACATTAGTTGTTTCTTTTTTATTTTAATCTTTTTGCATTTTTTGTGATTTTGATATATTCCTATTTTTTTCCTAATAAGATTTTGAGAAAATTGAAGATATCTTTATCTTTTCGTATGCCAAGAGATTCCCAAGAAAAATATTTGCTTATATGGCCTTGACAACTTGGACAAACCTATGGGTAGAAATAAACATTTATACTTGGTTTTTCTCTCCTATCTTGGTCACCCATGGTTTCCTCTTCTCTTTCCTTTCTTCTCTCCCTCTGATAATATCTGAGTCTTTGCCACTTTTGTAATGGACCTGCTAATTACTTGTTGGGTAAAAGAATGTGTTTAGCCAAAAGAAACACACACAAAGGCAATAGTACTGACTACACAAAGATGAATATATTACAATATTATTTATATTATTTATTTAATGGTCAAATGTTGTATTATAATCTTCTTGATAAGATCATTTATTTGATCTCCTGTAGTTTCTTTTAGAAACTTGCTAATTGTGTATCTTTGTAAATTCTAAATGAAGCGTTCAACTTCTTGTAAATAATCAATCAAATTTTTACCATATTCGCTTGTATTATGGTATCAAAGCGAGTTCATTTTGGGCGCCAATTTTTTTTAGATTTTTTCGAAAGGAAAAAAATCGTGTTATTTTGAATCGACCCTCTTGTTATTTTGAACCAAGGGTTTTCTAGCCACGTCTGTCTCTAAAATATCCTTCTTTTTGCACGTGACCTTCTATCGCGTTTTGTGTGGTTTTCGTGGGTTTTTGAAGCACGACTTCATGCTTTTCTTCTGGGCGCGATTTCCTCTCTTCTTTGGGCGTGCGATTAAACCCTTCTAGGTGTCACTTTCAGTTTTCTTTGAGCTCGTTTTGAATTCCCAGCTCGTGTTCTTTCTTGGCACAATCCTCTAGTTATTTTTGGGCGTGTTTTGTCCATTTTCTGTGCGTTTTGCATGAAAATCCGTGCCATTTTTGTGAGTTTCTCACTTGTTTTAGACGCAATTTTTTGGCATTTTGCAGGCATCTTGGTTGGCGCACAAATTTTCTGCATTTTGTAGAGGAGTTTTGGTTGATTTCAAGGGTTTTTGGACACGTTTTTTAATAAGCATGGGTTTCCCTAGCTCTCAAAGTTTTTTTGATAAATCTTGGTGGCTAGGGTTTTTGAATAACCCTTTGTTTTTCAAGCCGATTATTTTTTTTTGATCACAGATTCTTTTTGGGTTTTTCGAGACAAATTTTGGGTTGTCATATGTTTTTTTTGGGTGTCTCGAAATCTGTGCATTGAAATTTGTGCAAGCAGATTCGTCTTGAAATTTGTGCCTGAAATTGCCTTAGCATTTAGTGCATTGGAATTCGTGTCTTAGGTTTCGTGTATTCAACTTTTTGATCCTCTTTTGTGTACCTCATTTTTCATGCCTTGAAAAGCGTGAAAGATGGCATCTTTGACCAACATTATGTTGGAAGGCTGTCAACGATTCAATGGTAGAAATTATAATACGTGGAAGCAACGAATGATGGCTATCTTTGAATATCGCTGCCTTGATCAGATTGTTCTAAGTATTGCTACTCATCCCACATCGTCGGGTAAAGACTAGGAAAAGTTTGACAAGCAAAATTGTGAAGCGGTGATGCTCATTAAGCTTTTAGTTATTGATAATCAGCTTCCACAGGTTCCATCCAACAAATCAACTATTGAGATTTGCGGAGCATTTGAAAACCTTGCATGAAACCTCCGACAAGAGCCGTGCATTCTTTCTGAAGAACCGACTGTTCTCCATCATGATGGATGAGAGATTGTCCTTACAGGAGCATCTAACAAAGATTCAGGACATCCGTGATCAGTTGGAGGCAATTGGTCAGAAGATGGAAGAAGACATGGTAGTAATCACCTTGAAAAGTCTACCGAAGTCTTATGAGCAATTTGTTGAAACCCTCAACATTACATCAACTAATGTTGATCTGAAGTTTTCAGAGCTTTGTACCATCCTCTTGCAGCAAGAATGTTGGAAACAACAGTTTGGTAGTAGTGCCTCTTCGTCCTCTACAAAACAAGATTTTGCAGCTAAGTTTCAGCCTAAGAATAAAGGGAAAGGTTAGTCTTCGCAGCAAAAAGGCTCAACTCTCAAGTCAACCTCCGGGCAGCCCTAAGGAAAAGAACATTCAGTGTAATTATTGCCACGAATATGGTCATATGAAGAAGGGTTGTCGTCAGCATTTGGTTTCTGAACATAAAAAGCAGGGAGGGTCTCAACAAAAAGCGAATGTTGCCAAGCACATTGAGCAAAAGGAATCTACCTTTTATGCTTTTATGGCTAAAAGACCTACAGATCATGTGAAGTCCTTTGCCTGGTACATTGATTCAAGTGCTTCGCGACACTTCACCCATAGGCGTGATTGGTTCACAGACTTTTCTCCCTTCAGTGACTCAGTTATTTTTGGAGGAGGTAAAGAGTATACCGTTGTCAGTAAAGGCTTTGTTTAGATTCAATCTAGTGGGAGGAATCTCATATTCCTCAGTGTATACTACGTTCCTGGCATGGAACTGAACCTTCTCTCTGTCAGTTAGATTATGCGGCACTCTCCTCAGTTGGATGTGGTATTTAGTGCACATAAATGTTCGATTGTTGATCAGGAGACTCACACCACAGTGGCTGTTGGTATTGAGGATCATGGTCTATACAAACTTGTGGATATAGGTGATTCTCCAAAGTTAGCCATGGCAACCAAAATTTTTGCTATTACCAGTCTTTGGCATCAGCGGTATGGGCACTTAAATGTGCACTATCTCTCTCAGCTAGCTCGAGAGGGACTTGTAGCTGGTTTACCTGAGATCCAGACTCAAAATCATGGAGTTTGTGGAGCTTGTCAGGCTGGGAAGCAACACAGGACACCGTTCATGGATGGTGACTCATGGCGAGTCTCCAAGGTACTACAGTTGGTTCACGCTGATGTATGTGGGCCAATGAATACACCTTCTATTATTGGTTGTAGGTATTTCTTGCTTTTTGTTGATGTTTTCAGTCGTAAAATGTGGGTATACTTTCTTAGACAGAAATCAGATGTGTTTACTGTATTTCAAAAGTTTAAGGCCTTAGTAGAAAAAGAGTCTGGTTGTTGCATAATCACTCTTAGGTCAAATAATGGGGGGGAATTTTGTTCTACTGCTTTCTCCAACTTCTGTGATACACACGACATCAAACGCCAATTAACCACACCCCTACACTCCTCAACAAAATGGTGTTGTAGAGCAGCGCAATCGCACAATCACTGAGATGGCCCACTCCATGTTAAAACACATGAGTGTTCCTAAAAAATTTTGGGCAGAAGCAGTCTATACTGTTGTCTATCTTCTTAATTGGTCTCCTACAGAGGCTGTTAAGGGGAAGACTCCTGAGGAAGCTTGGATTGGTCACAAACTTAGGATTAGTCATTTGAAAATCTTTGGCTCTTTAGCATATGTATGGATTCCAGATGCCAAGCACTCAAAGTTGGATTCCAAGAGTCAAAAGCTTATGTTCATAGGGTACAATGACAAACATAAGGCTTACCAGTTGATTGATGTAGACATTGATCGTCTTATCTTCAGTCGGGATGTTGTCTTTGATGAAGAACGAGGATGCTTTCTCCTTTCCTCCTTTGTGTAGCATTTTGAGGATCAACCTCTGAAGGCATCTGATTTGGGTGTCCATCTTCCGTTAGGTCCACCTGATGGGAGGGATGATACAAATTCTGTTTTTGATGATGCTCAACCTGATTTTCCTCCGGATGATGATGATCTTCCACTTTCTGAACTTGTTCCAGATCCACTACCAGTTCCAGCTCCTCCTATTACATTTGATGTTGGCACTTCTCCTCTTCGGCCTAAATGATGGGCTAAGACTATTGGTGACCTTCATGATGATGAGCTCATTGATGGTAGATCGTCCAAAAACAAGAGCAAACAACAACATACAGTTAATTTTTCTCTCATGGCCAACATTCACAGTGTCTATGAGCCTCAAACATATTCAGAGGGTAAAGGAATTCTTGAGTGGGAAAAGGCTATGGAGGCTGAATATCATAGTCTTTAGAAGAATCACACTTGGGTCCTTTTTGATCTTCCTCCAGGGAAGAAGCCCATTAGCCACAAATGGGTGTATAAGGTTAAGTACAAAGTTGACGGAACCCTTGACAAGTACAAAGCTTGTCTCATTGCTAGGGGGTTCTCACAGAAGGAAAGCATTGACTACGAGGAGACTTTTGCTCCTATAGCCAAGATGAGTACCATTCGGCTCGTCCTTGCCTTAGGAGCCCAGTTTGGTTGGAAAGTCCATCAGATGGATGTTAAGAGTGCTTTCCTCAATGAAGAGTTGAAGGAAGAAGTCTGCATGACTCAGCCTCCAAGGTTCAAGGTTGTTGGTAAAGAACACAAGGTGTGTAGATTGGTGAAAGCACTCTATGGCTTGAAATAGGCTCCTCGGGCTTGGTACATCAAGATTGACAAGTACCTCACAGATCATGGCTTTCAGAGGAGTCCATCTGATTCTAATCTGTATGTCAAACACACTGGTAGTGATATTCTTATTCTTGTTGTCTATGTAGATGACCTGATCATTACTGGCAGCTTGACACATTTGATTGCTGCGATCAAATAGGATTTGTGCAACACATTTGACATGACAGATTTGGGACTTTTGCATTATTGTTTAGGTGTTGAGGTTTGGCAGACAAAGAGTAGTATCTTCATCTCCCAATCCAAATATGCTTGAAGTCTACTGGATAAGTTCCAAATGCAGGATTGCAAACCTGCCTCCACACCCATGGAAAAAGGATCGAAGTTGTTAGCTAAATCAGATTCACTTGTAGTAGATGAATCCTTGTTCAAGCAACTAGTGGGCAGTCTCATCTATCTCATCGCCACTAGACCTAACCTCAGTTTTGCAGTGAGCTACATTTCATGCTTCTTGACAACCCCCAAGGTTGATCATTGGGTAGCAACGAAGAATGTGCTGCGTTATGTGAAGGGCACTTTTGATTATGGACTTCTTTACACTAGGAGTCACGATCCTAGACTTTCTAGTTTCACAGACTTAGATTGGGTAGGTTCAATTGATGACAAAAAATTAACATCTGGGTATGTTTTTAGTTTGGGATCAGGTGCAGTCACTTGGACTAGTAAGAAGTAGCAAGCAGTGGGTCTCTCCTCGATAGAAGCAGAGTATCGGGGAGTAGTTAAGGCAGGTTGTGAGCCAGTTTGGCTTCATCGGATGCTTGTGGATATGCAAATATCTCAAGCAGGTCCGACTCCCTTGTTCTGTGATAATCAAGGAGTTCTTAAACTTGCCAAAAATATAGTCTTCCATGAAAGAACCAAGCATGTGGAAACTCATTGTCACTTAATTCGGCAGCTTGTTGAAGACAGATCAGTTCAATTGCTGTATGTTCCGACAGAGGAGTAGATAGTAGATATTCTCACCAAGTCGCTTAGTCCAGATAAGTTTGTAAAATTCAGGGGGCATCTTGGTTTAGTTGATAGATTGACCATTAAGGGAGGGTATTCAAATATTATTTATTTAATGGTCAAATGTTGTATTATAAGCTTCTTGATAAGATCGTTTATTCAATCTCTTGCAGTTTCTTTTAGAAACTTGCTAATTGTGTATCTTTGTAAATTCTGTATGAAGCATTCAGCTTCTCGTAAATAATCGATCAATTTTTTACCATCTTCTCTTGTATTAGAATAGGTCTCTGAATTCTAATTTTGTTGTATAATGACAGTCTAGATATTAAACAGCAGTGCACTCAGAAACAGTTCTTTAAGTTTAACCCTTATTTCTAGCTTTATACCTAGCAGTTACAGATCTGATTCTAACATAAATCACAGTGATACCATATACAATTCCTCAATATCATGGAATAATGGATTGACAAAATTTTCCAGCAAATTGCAATGAATTAGACCACAATAATGTTCACTTGTAGATCATCCAAGCGTTGCTTAGTGCCGAGAGTATAATTACATTAGTTCGTTTGACTACCAACTTATAATGTCGCTTTGAGTCTCCTTGCTTAGGGATATTGTGGCTTCAGACCTAGATTGGCACTATAGGAGTGGATCAAAATGTAGCTGCTGCTTGGAGGCTTTTCTTTCCATGCCTTATCTGCTGTGATGTGGTGGTTTATTGTATTCTCCAATGATTTCCAGGCCTAGGAAAGTCTAGGAATAGGGTGATTTAAGATCATACTCTTCTTGGTTTAACTCACCACCTTGATCAAGCTCAAACTTGCTAGTGATAGTATTGGGTCTGTTTAAATTCAGCAATCCAATTTCCTTTGCAGTTTATAACAATCCAGTAGCTTGCTAAACTTGAATGCCGAACCTGAAATGGATCAAGATCTCCAATTAGCAAGACTGCAACCCCTAGAGAGGATTGCTAAATTGAGGTGAGGGTCTGAAAAATTCAATCAGTAGTTGAGGGATTTCGTCCTCATTAGCCTGATTGTTGGAAATTCTAGTTGCCAAATAGAAAATAAAATCCAATGCCAAATGAGAAGTGGGAATTTGCTATTAAACCTTCCTTGTGTTGGGGCCATAGGTTCCATTTTGGTGCCCAATTTTAAATATCATTTTATTTATTATTTATTTTTTAATTAATTATTTTGTATTATTATATAATGTTATATAATTAGAGTGTTGAACATCGGTACTTTTAAATTTAACAACCACTAGTGGGGAAGAAGGGACATGACAGTCCTCCCTTCCCTGAATTGCTTGCCCACAAGCAATTTCAGACTTGGCTGATAAAAAATCTCCACTCCTTTCCATATAGCATTCTCAAGTGGTAGATTCTTTCATTTTACCAAATACTTTGGAATGACCTTGTTTTTTAGCCTCCTCTCTCTCATGTTGATGATAGCCTTCGGCTTCGAAATCAATTTCCCTTCATCTTCAAGTGGTGGCAGCTCTAAAGATAGTGTGACTTGTTGTTGAAGAGCCCTCTCAAGGCATGACACATGAAAAATATTATGATTTCTGTTCCTTTTTTGACAGTTCCAACTCATATGCAACCTCACCTATCTTCCATATGATCTTATAAGGCCCATAAAATCGCGGCTTAAGCTTTTCTACACCACTTATCTTGAGGGAAGATTGCCTATAGGGCTATAACCTCAAAGAAAATCATGTCTCCCACCTCAAAAGTTCTCTCCAATTGGTGGCGATCAACATACATCTTTTATTGATTTTGGACCTATTGTAGGTTTTCCTTGAGTGCATGTAAAATATTTAGACTTTGCTATATCAAATCTCTAACTCCAAGAACTCAACTATCTGAAAGAATCACATCAATGAATGAAAAGAGACTATAACCATATAGTGCCTTGAAAGTAGTAATACTAATCATAGTTGAAAAACTCGGACTCGGCAATAATTCGACAGACCCAATTTTTTTTAAAACTCGGGACTCGGCAAAAACTCGGGGAAAAACTCGGCAATAACTCAGCAAATTTATCGAACATTTGAAAATACACAATTTTAAAAAATATAGAACATATTACTGATTTCATCATATATAAGTCAAAATTAGAGTTCAATACATATCAATCATTAATGTATCAACTGATTTCATCACATATAAATCAAAATTAGAGTTTAAAACCTTAAAACATATCAGTCATCAACGTATCATAGACCAAAAAACAAGTTCGACTTGTCAATACATATCAACTTCAAGTTTTTGTATCAATAAAAATTATCTATCCTAAATTTCTTCTACGACTGAAACTCAAAAGTTTTTGTCGCTGCTGTGTGGGTGGTATTGAAGTAGATGGTATAGCTGCAATGTCCTCAATAGAAGCCTCAACAGGTGCCCCAACAGGTGCCTCATCCATAGGGATAGGATCAAACTGCGTGTGTGAAGAAACAACCTCTATTGGCTGACCAAGCTCGCCTTCTTCCTCCTCATATGCTGCCACCTCTGCTTCCCATTCAGCTGCCTCTCCCTCCCTCTCCATCTCAACAAACTCATCATCACTCATCCATGGTTCCACATTGACCTCATCAGGCTCAGCAATCCAATCTAAGTATGGATCAATGTCATCAAGGTCAAGTGCTTCATGTGAACTCAACCCTTGTACCTTCTTCTCATGCAACTGAAGGTTGTAGCGCACGTAGACAAGGTCATTCAAACGCTTTTGAGTCAACCGATTGCGCTTCTTTGTGTGAATGGCCTCAAAGACACTCCAGTTGCGCTCACAACCAGATGCACTACAAGGCTGAGATAAAATGCGAATGGCAACTTTTTGAAGATTAGGCGTTGTGGCACCATAATCTTGCCACCACAAATCTGCAAGGATAACATTTGCCATTTATAACTTAGTAAGGATTTAATAAAATTAAACATTAACATAATGTTATAAATAGTAAAATAATATTAAACACATGAATTTGTTACCTGGTTGTAGAGTGTCTCTCCTACGAATGCAATCCTTGGAAGAAAACAATGGCCCTTTAGCCCTCTTATAGCTCTGTATCTCATCAAGTATGAGATCTCGAAGGTCATCATCACTAACCAATTTCTCAATACATGT
Organism: Sequoiadendron giganteum; assembly: GCA_007115665.2. Lineage (NCBI taxonomy): Eukaryota > Viridiplantae > Streptophyta > Pinopsida > Cupressales > Cupressaceae > Sequoiadendron > Sequoiadendron giganteum. The sequence goes on from CM021101.1 coordinate 86,139,603, forward strand.
ATTGAGGCCAACTTGAACCTCTGCATCTGCTCTGAAAGTAGGAGAGAAATAAAACTTGAGGTTCAAAAAATAGGCAGCTGCATGAATATGTTGGTGGAGTTGTCGGTTCCACCTCCGATCTATTATGCGCCATATGGGTTCATATTTGGTCTTGTTTGACCCATATAAATGTTGAATTGCCTCTTTGGCCTTATCCATGGCCTCATATAGATACCCCATGGGGCTTTTATCCCCATCCACCAATCGTAGAACTCTAACCAACGGTTCTGACACCTAAAATATAAAAAAATTAACAAAATCAGCAAGCTGTAATATTAGAAAGCAAAAACATAAATCATCAATAAATGTTTGAAAACTTACTTTGATGATCTTCTCCATTTGTTTGGCAAATCTATCATAAAAAATGGTCTTCTTGACCTTATCTGCTTCAGGCTTCTTGGAATAAGGACTCTCAAGCCATTTTTCACTCACAAACATGCGCTTGAGGTTGGGCAATGTAGCTAAAATGCTCTGCAAGGTGAGGAAATTAGTGGCAAAGCGTGTGACTCCTGATCGCACGAGATCCTTACCATCAGTGTGCTCTCTCATGAGACTGAGGACCCATGTGTGATTGTAGATGTACTTTGTAATATTCCTTCCATCTTCAACCACATTCTTCACCCAACTTATTTTCCCTATGTCCTCAAGGAGCAAGTCAAGACAGTGGGCAGCACAAGGGCTCCAAGATAATGTAGGATGCCTCGCCATTAGAAGTTTACCGGCTGCCACATATGCAGCTGCATTGTTGGTCACAATTTGAATTACATTTTGAACTCCCACTTCCATCACCACCTCATCCAACATGTTGCACAAGGTCTCTGCATTTTTTGTTTCATTGGAGGCATCAACTAATTTTAGAAATACCAATTGTCCCCCTAAAGCCACTAGAAAGTTGATGAGTGTCCTATTTCTGCCATCCATCCACCCATCATATATAATGGTGCAGCCATTCTTTTCCTAATTTCTCCTCTGTTCCTCCAGTAGTTTGTATGTGTTTTGGACCTCATTTTGCAGTAATGGCCCACTTAACTCTTAACGACTTGGGGCCTTGAACCCCTTACCTGCCACAGTCAAAGCAGTGACCAACTCTTCCCAATAAGGACTAGAAGCAACATGGAATGGAATATTGTTGTAGTACCAAAATCTAGCATATGCCAACTTTGCCTCATTTTGCAAGTCTCTATTCCAAGAAGTACCTTCCAATGAAGGTTGTGCACCAGGAGTATTACGTGGAACAAAAAAATTAGAATTGAGGCTGCCCACACTTCCAGTTCTTAATCCTCGTATCCGTGGCCCAAGAGAAGAAGAGCCTCCCATAGCCCTTTCTGACCCTGTAGAACTGAAATCTGCATATGGGGCTGCCATTGCCTCTGCTGCTCTCTTTTTACTTTCCTTCCTTTGGTCAAATGCTGCAAGGAGTGCTTTGGCCTCCATCTCAACCTCTACGGGTGCCTTTTTACATGGTGTAGCATCTCGACAAGGGATTCGTGCAAGGTGGTATTTCAGCCGGTTTATGCCACCAAAATAAGACTTAGTGCAATGGTTGCAAATAGCCTCTCCTCGCGCTGTACCTGGTGTTCCATGTTTCCAGTAAGGATCTCTTGGTTTGCCACCACTCTTTTTACTTGCAGAAGCCATATTCTTTTAGCAAATTATGAACGTAAACCTGGTAAAAGGAAGACAACATCGAAAATTAAAAACAAGGTAATCCATGATTCCATTTAAATTTTAAACTTTTTTTCATAATGCAATTTCATAAAGAGATAAATTAATAACAATCATTCTCTTGTCATTTTATTATGGAAACAAAATTAATTTTCTTGCTTTGAAATGTAATATTTAATAATAATATTTTAAGTAGGAGGTTTCTTCCACAATGTGTCAAATTATGATATTGCTATCAGGATTCAACCGTGTAGTTTACGAGTCAAACTCATTGACCCATGATTCATGAGTAGTGGTTCACAAGAACCCATCTCTCATGATAATGAATGGTCCACTTAGCACTCATTGCATTAATTATTTTTTATTTATTGATTTATAAACATTAAAAGATTTATAAAAAAAATTTATATTATATATTTTATAGACGGAAGTATTTAAAACATTGAACTTTTTAAATTTATTTTATTTTTTAGAACTTATAATTTAATATATTTGTTAAAAAAAATATATTATATAAGAATCAACTTCAAGTATTTAAACTTTAAGTTTAATATTTTAAATTATAAGTTATAAAAATAAAATAAATTAAAAATTTTCTATTTTTTAAATACTTGAGTCTAATATAAAATATATATATATTTTTTACACATATATTAAATTATAAGTTTTAAAAATGAAATAAATTAAAAAAATACAATTTTTTAAATGCTTACGGGACTACGTCTATAATATATAATATTTTAAAATGATATTCTTTAAACCTTTTAAATTTTTAATGTTAGATATTTTCAAATGAATAAATTAAAAAATAATAAATAAAAAACCTAGGGTCGACATGGTTAAATTTTTGCAAACTCAAAAAAAAAAATGAATTCGCGGAAAAAAAAAATGCAAAATACCTACCTGCGTAAATCTTCTACCGTCGACGATTTTCTTCTCCCCGTGGCCTGTTCTTTCAAGTTTCTTTGGCTGCGTCGTTTTTCTAAGCGTCGCGTTTTCTTTCTGTGCGTCGCATTTCCCTGAAACTTTGCCCTCGTTTTTTACTACTCACGTTTTCCTTCGCGTTTTGTGTTTTGCGTTTTGCATTTTGCGTCGACGGTTTGTGTTTTATATTCACAAAAAGATTAGGGCAAACAAAATGAAATTTAGCTGTATTTTTTAGGCACGTTTTCTGGCCACGTTTTCGTTTGAGACACGCGATTTTTCGCGTTTTTTAATGATTTAATCGCTGCGAGTTTTTATCATTACTCGGTGGTGAGTTTTTAAGCGATTTACTCGCTTGGCTATTTTATGCGCGATTACTCGCGAGTTGTGCGAGTTTTAAGCGATTTTTTCATCTATGATACTAATAGACATATGGTGAATGGAGTTGTAGCAATATTCCCCAAGGTGGAGCCACTTAATCCATGTTGTTTGCTGTCCTGTGACATAATTCCTCAAATACCCTTTCAAACCATTTGTTCACAATCTTTCTTTGTTGATTTGTTTGAGGGTGCTAATTAGTGCTTGGAGTTAATATGTACCTATCAACCGAAAGAGTTCTTGCCAAAAGAAACTAATAAGTTTGTTGTCCCTGCCACTCACAATATATCTTGGCAGCCCATGTAGTCTAAATATCTTTCTAAAAAACAAATTAGCCACTTGTGGAGCCTTGTATTTTGGGGATATAGCATAAAAATGAACATATTTGGTGAGTCTATCCACTACCACAAATATATAATCCTTACCTTGCACTTTTGGAAGACCCTTGATAAAATCCATGGAGATGCTCTCCCATTTTTGATTTGGAATGGGTAAAGGCTGCAACAAGCTAATTGGAAATGCATGTTCTTTGTTTTATTGAAAAGCCAAATGCTCCCTAAAATGTGTCAAAACATCACCCTTGAGTCCCTTCCATGCAAAATGCTCTCTTACTTGCTTGTATGTGTTAGAGTAAAAGGTATTTCCTAATTAATTATTTATTTAATTATTAGGTCCCTTTTCCTCTAATCACTTAAGCTTACTTAGGTTATGTTCTTTTTATGTCCCATGTCATAGGATGAGGACACATGTCATGATCTTGTTTTATCCTCACATAGGGTTTATAGGTTTATTATCCTTTTATAAGGATTCTCTATTGTATAATCATTAAGATGCACATTAATTATGATTCATGCTTTTTTGGATCAATAGCTTTGATACCATGTAGAAGTTGGGAAAAGTCAACTCCACAACTCACACTTTTGCAATCCAGTTTCTGGAGGCAACCTTCCATTTTCACTCGATCAGTTCTTTAGACTATTGGTACCTGTGCCATTTGTATCTTTGAGTTCCAGATGTTTTGGCTTTGTTTTCCATATGATTCAAGTAGTGTTGATGGGGGCACTCATGCAGATTCTTGTCTTCTTGATCTTGATCATCATTTGTTTTAGAGGAGGTTCTTCTTTCAGCATTATAGCAATCATTCTTTGACAGTGTTAGCAGCTTCTTCATGCTTCAGTGGTGTTCTTCATGTTCATCCTTTGTTCCTACTCTTTTGGGACAATCTATTTTTGGAGGCTTCTTCAGTCTTCACTTGTATTTCTCTCTTTTGGAGAGGAGTTTTCTCCCACAAAGTTTTTCTCCTTTTTCTCCGGTTTTGAGAGATCTTTTGTTTGTCCATGGGTACCTCACTGGGCCTTGTTTGTCGAGACCCATCATGCATTCATATTTAGAGTTTTGAGCTTCTCCCTAAGTTTCACTTAAGGGGGGTGTAAGAGTAAAAAGTATTTCCTAATTAATTATTTATGTAATTATTAGGTTCGTTTTCCTCTAATTACTTAAGCTTACTTAGGTCACATTAATTATTTATGTAATTATTAGGTTCGTTTTCCTCTAATTACTTAAGCTTACTTAGGTCATGTGATTTTATGTCTCATGTAATAGGATGGGGACACATGTCATGATCTTGTTTTATCTTCACCTAGGGTTTCTAGGTTTAATATCCTTTTATAAGGATTCTCTATTGTATAATCATTAAGATGCACATTAATTATGATTCATGCATTTTTGGATCAATAGCTCTTGGCCTCCATAGCTTTGCTATTCTCTCTTTCCGTGACAGGTGTTTGATTTCAGGTGAATTTTGGGAGTTGTGGAGTTGATTTTTCCAACTTCTACAGTATGTCTTGTGGTACCCCGGATTACCAGCTAGTGGTGTGTCATGACTTGCCTTAAAGATTTTCTCCTTCATCTTTGATTTTTGAACGAAATACACTCAATCCTTATAAAGGATGAGCTCATCAACTACCTTGTACTTGCCATCTTTGTAGCTTGCCATCCAAAATATTAATAGCAAATGTCTTCTTGGCATACTCAACTATTATAGAAACCTTCCTATCAACAAACATATTGGTCATGGAATACAAATAATGTTTTCTAGATAACATATCAACCACAACATAATTCTTCCTTTTAACACACTCAATGTTAAAATCATAGGCTTGTAGCTTACTTAACCACTTTTGCTATCTATCATTGAAATCTTTTTGATTGAGGAAGAACTTCAAACTATTATGATTTGTTTTCACTACAAATTTCTCACAAACCAAATATTGCCTAATCTTGGCTAGTGCACACATGATGGCTAGTATCTTGTTGTCGGTAGAAAATATCCTCTCTAACTCCTTGTGCTTCTTACTCTCAAATGCTATGGGGTTTTCTTTTTGCATCAAAACCACTCCAATCCCCTCTCTTGAATCATCACACTCTAAAACGAAAGGAAGTGAAAATTCTAGAATAGCCAAAACAAGACATGAACTCATTCCCTCCTTGAGCTTAACAAAAGCTCTTTGTGTTGAATCACTCCAAGAGAAGGCTACCTTTTTTGTCAAATCTATCAATGGGGTTGCTAGGTGTTAAAACTCTTTGACTAACCTCGTGTAATAGCTGCAATTACCAGAAAACTGTCTCAAGTGTGTTATATTTTTAGGTGGAGGCCAATCCATAATTGCCTTAATCTTCTCATCATCCATGCTAACCCCTTGGGCACTAATCGTATGTCCTAGATATAATAACTTGGTCAAACCAAACTCACATTTTGATGCCTTGGCAAAGAATGACTGTCGCTCTAAAATATCAAGCACCTCATTTATTTGCCTCAAATGATCCTCCCATGTCTTACTGTAGATCAAGATGTCATCAAAGAAAGCTAGAACAAATTTCCTAAACCGCTTAATAAATACTTGATTGATGCAAGATTGAAATGTAGTGGGTGTGATAGTCAATCCAAATGCTATGACCGTGAACTCATAGTGCCTATAATGACACCTAAAAGCTGTTTTATGCACATCCTCTTCTCTTACCCTTAGTTGATGATACACTAACCCTAGATCAATCTTGGAGAAGTACATTGCCTCGTGAAGCTCATCTATCAACTCATTGATCATGGGAATGAGATAGTGGTTCTTAATTGTCTTCTTGTTGAGGGCTCTATAATTGATGCACATCCTCATAGTATCCTCCCTTTTCTTGACCAACACCACGGAAGAAGCAAATGGGCTAGAGATGGGCCATATGTGTCCCATATCCAACGATTCCTGAATCACCTTCTCAATCTCTCTTTGTGCCTCCTAGGATGATGATAAGGTATAGTAATGATTGGTTTTGATCCTGCCAACTCAATCACATGCTGAAAACCCCTATCTAGTGGCAATCCTGAAGGAATATTGCTAAATACCTTGCTATTCTTATCCAAAATGGATTGGATGTCAACATGGTAAGATCTCTCATCCTTGGATGAACTTTTATTTGTAATCAAACACTTTGCTGCCCAAGCCACTTAGTCTCCATGAAAAACTCTTTCCATCCTTTTTGCCGAAACAATCTTGGGAGCCCCATTGGATAGGCCTTGAAAAACCACCTTCTTTTCTTTAGATTTGAATCTCAACTCTAGTTTGATGGTTTTGCATAAACTTGCCAAGTGAATGCAACCATTGCACACCCAAAACCAAATCCGTTTCACCAATGCCAACCGCATAAAAATTATGCCACACTCTTTGCCTTCTTAAGATCATCTCAAGATTTTGAATCCTTTTGTTGCACAAAATAGCAAACCCATCAGCCATTGTAACATTGAATCCCTCAAAATCATCTATTCTCAATCCCATCCTAGTCACCAAACCCTCATCGATGAAGTTGTGGGTAGCCCCCACTATCAATCAAGCTTTTCACTCTTTATCCCTACGAGACTCGTCTGACTTGAAAAGGATGATACCCAGGTGCTCTTGAAAATGTAGCAAGTGTGCCTGTTGATGATTTTTCTCCTCCCTTGCTCTCATATACCACCTCATCAACTACATCCTTAGGCTTGGGTTCCTCTACCTTTGAATCCTCATCAAACATCACCTCTATGTAGTATACCTATCCTTTTTGCAAGCATCTATGTCTTGGCTCCCATGGTTCTCTACATGAAAAGCATAATTTTTCCTTCAAAGCTTATTTTTGAACTCTTTCAACTTGCTTGGCTTAGGAGGTAGTGTCTTAGGTTTAGGGAAGACCTTATGGAAGGGTTTCTTATGTTGTCTTGATGGTGCACCCTTAATGTAGAACTTTTTCTTAGTCATTGAATCCTCTAAATTTAGTGCTCTCTTGATGACATCTTGTAGGGATACAGGGTCAAACTTTTTGACTAAACCCTTGAGTGGCTTTTCTAGTCCCTCTTCAAATAAAACAGTGAGTCTCCTCTTTGTCACATCTTGAACCATGATTGACACTCGTTGGAATTTTGCTACATACTCATCCACTGTGCCATGTTGTCTCAATTGGGCCAACTCCCTGAAATGTATCTCAGGGTCTTTCCTGCCAAATTTATCTATAAGTCTTTGTGTAAAATTAACATAGATGACAATGTGACTATGTCCTTGGGTAATCATCTTGTGATGTCACCACTCATGGGCTATACCCTCCAAATGAAGAATTGCAAATTTGATGGCTTCCTTTTACAACATAGGGTTGAGTGAGAGATAGGTTTCCAACTTTTGGACCAAGCTCGTGTAGTACTTTTTCTTGATCCATTAAAAGGGGGAAGGGTCAACTTGCTCAACTTTTTGCTGCAAATGGGGTTGTTGTGTAGGTCTTCTATCTAGTTGGTCCACTCCTAGATCTGAAATTGCAATAATTTGCGATTGTAATTTGATTTCTGAAGTTTGGATCAAGGCCCATGTACTCATCCATGCAAGCATTGATGTCATATATTGTTGGATTCTACTCTTCTACTTCAGGATGAGCCTTTTCCTTGGGTAAAAAGGTGGGTTGGAAAGGTCTAACTGTTGATCCAGCTAAAACCTTGTTATGATTGCTTGGACCATCTGAGTTACTCCCTTTCTAGAGCCCTTAGATCCCTTTAGCTCAACTGCATGCAATCAGAAAATTTATCCATGGGCTGGCAGGATTGTGGCTCTGGTACCAATGTAATGGTCCTACTGATTACATCTTGTGAAAAACAATGTGTCTTGTTGGAAAAAACACACACACAGGGAATAGTACTGACTGGACAGAGATGAATACGTTGCTGAATTCCAATTCTAGTGTATAGTGACAGTCTAGATATTAAGCAACAGTGCACTTAGAAACAATTCTTTAAGTATAACCCTTATTTCTAGCTTTATGCCTAGCAGTTACAGATTTGATTTTAACATAAACCATAGTGATACCATAGATAACTCCACAATATCATTGAATCATGGTTTGACAGAGTTTGCTAGCAATTTACAATGAATTAGACCTCAATAATGTTCACTTACAAATCATCCAAGAATTGCCTAGCATTGGGAGTATAATTACGTTAGTTCTTCTGACTACTAACTTATAATGTTGCCTTGATTCTTCTTGCGTAGGGATATTGTGGCTTTAGACTTGAATTGGTGCAATAGCTGCCACTTGGAGGCTTTCCTTTCCACATCTTGTCTGTTGCAAGGTAGTGGCTTATTGTATTCTCCAATGATTTCCAGACTTGCAGAGTATGATGTCCCCCTGGGGTTTGGTTTTGAAATTTTTGTTTGTTTTGTTTTTTCTGATTTTTTTGTTTTTTTGCTAAATATGTTGCCGGAAATAATATAATTGCAGGAAAGCAAAATACTAAGGAATTTCATAAAATAGAATTGAACTCAGTAATTTTATTGCATCAAAAAACAACTTAGAATCATACCCATTTGGCAGATGGAATTGTTACAGGTCTGATTTTCAAAGCAGCAGTCTGATTTTGCATAAACCCTAGTTGTCTCTTCACCAAATGCCTCTCATACGCTGCAGATCTGATACTAGCTTTTTGATAAACTCTAGGCGTCTCCAAAAGGATGAAATTCTGCCTCCAATTGCAAGCGACCTGATCTGAAACTCCCACGTGCCTAGCTGATGATGTATGGCCAGCATAAAGGAGCCCCATGTTCCAGATAAATGATGTCTGTTTGCTGTTGCGGACCCTGATATGACTGCAGATTTGTACGGCCAGGGTAAGAGGGCAGATCTGATCCAAAAACCACACTCCAAACTTCACACGTGCTTTCAAACTTATACAGCCCCTGCTACAACTCTTATGTGCCAGTAAGAAGCCTACCTTATCACAACCAATTTTTTCCTCCTTGCTGGCTTAATATCTTGATGTAGATAAAAAGATTCAAATATAACATAAACAGAATTCCAAATGATGAAGTTATTATCAACTCAATCAAAACATGAGCATGACATACCCAAAAAACGATGATGGCTTCTTATTGATGATGGCTTCTTATTGAATGAACAATCTGATTACAAATAGGGGATTGATTGTAGCTTACAATCAAATAGTCTGATTTAGAAAATCAGATCACATACAATATGCAAAATAGTCAAATATGTATACCAAACCCTAGCCAAGTGATTGAAGAATGAAACCCTAGGTAGTCTTGGTGGAAACCCTAGGTAGTCTTGGTGAGGTACCCTTCAATCCTTGATTGGAAAAAGCCTGTAGCAGCACTGCTGGTGGTCTGATATGACCGAAATAACTCTGTAACAGCTGATATGCAATCTGAAGATGACCCAAAAATGCTCCTATGTTTGAAAGAAGATGAAATATGACTGATATCAAGTCTGAAACTTGATTACCAGCAACTTATGAAAGCCCGTTGTGGATTCCCAGCCAATCCACAATGCAAAAACTCTTCAAAATAAAACCCCAATATGCAAGGAGGAGCAATTTGTTCCCTGAAGTCAAAATACAACCCAATTTACTTGTTTCCTTTTTGGAGCTGTAACAAAACCAGTATGCAAGGAGGAGCGATTTGTTCCTTGAAGTCAAAATACAACCCAATTTACTTGTTTCCTTCTTGGACCTGCAACAAAACGAGTCTTCAAACCCATATCTCTCAAAGTCCTAACTCCTCAGAAACATGTCAATTGAGGTCTTTGATGAACTCTATGCGAATTCACCTCTCATGGTGGAATGGGGCCATCACCAAACCATAGATAATTCAAGGGAACAGCACCTTGAATCAACTGAAATTCATTTCCAGCCAAGAGAAGACTTTCTTTACAATGTTTTTCAAAATATCAATACAACATAATAATTTCACAGCTCTCCATGCCTTTAATAAGGCTTCTAGTCCAAACCACCCTTAGAAGAGAATTTGATTTGTTTTCAATAAAATATTCAATAACTGCATGGCTAAGGCACCTAAACCATCCTTAGGGAAGATCTGATTTTATTTTATTAAAATATTCTTTGCCTTCTTCTCCAAGGTACCTAAGTCATCCTTATCCAAGGATCTGATTTTATTCATTAAAATATTCTTTGCCTTTTTCACCAAGACACCTAAGTCGTACTTATCCAAGGATCTGATTTTATTTATTAAAATATTGGCTGCCTTCTCCCTCAAGTCTCCTAAACTGCCCGAGGAGAGAGAATTGACCTTCTAGAAGCAAATCAGATTTGATTTGATGTGGTTCGACCAGTCAAGGAAGATAATATTATTTTATCTATTTTAAAACTCACCTCCTTGTTTGCTTTGACTTGCAAGTAGATCTCCTTGTTTGCTTTTAACTTGCAAGTGGACCTCCTTGTTTGCTTTGACTTACAAGTGGACCATGAGATATTAATAAAATATGATCAACATAATGCTTTATTTTTTGTTAAGGATAATTCTTCTCCAAAATTTATGATTCTCATGGCCAATATCATTCCCTTATCTCGCCATCTAACCCACAGGAATGCTGGATGGGTTAGAATCAAGTCACCAAGATGTCACTCCGAGAATGGGGACATTACAGTCCTCCCTTCCCAGGATTGCTTGTCTTCAAGCAATTGTATGCCAATCCGCTGCTCCACTCTAATATACATGCCATATAATCATAACACCTGTAGCGACTCTCCACGATCACTGAGTACCAATGCATTATCCATGTCAATACCTGGATCCCAAATCAACCTATCCATCCGGCTATAAGAGTAGAAATAGATAACTATCATGACACAATATCATCGCATATCATCCATCTATATGAGTAGACCATCAAAAAGATGTGAAAAGCAACTCCCAAATGCACAAAGATCAACTCATTAGGCCACCAAATGCCGTTGTCGAAACTCAGGCCAGAAAATAAAATGAAGTCATAAGTATCAACATACCAATATATGTCAAAGAAATCCATTTCATACTCCATGTCCATCAAATAGATATGCGTCCACACACTCTAAGCAACTAATTAGTTGATGTACGTCTTGAAAAATCGGAAAGTGCCATGGAGTTCCAAGTAGGACAGCTATTAATCCATGACGAATCAATGAAGATGAAGTCGCCAATCAACAAATAGAAAGCTGCCATATCATAATAAATCGGTGACATAACCAATGATGAGCTATGGATGTCTTCAACACCCATCAAAGACAACTCTTGAGTGGCTGGTCCACTATGGGTGTCACCAACAAAATCACCAACTGAAAATTCTGAAGTCTTCATTAAACCATCCAAATGACATGTCTCATCAATCTCATCACTACAAACATATGAACAACACGAGTTTTCTGATTCATATAAATTTATTTGTTCATTGTGTTTGGCTGTCATAAGAGGCTTGTTCATGACATGATCAACTTCATTAACATCATTCTTTAGAAAAAGAGATCTAAGATAAGCCTCCCTTTGTTGTCTTGTTTGATCTATGCGATGAATTTGTTCTTTGACTTGTAGTAGATGCTGTTTTGCAAGGGCAACCACTAACTTAGCCTCCTTGGCCCTTTGTGACCATATATCGCACAAAATTTGTGTCTTTTCCACATCCTCCCAAGTCTGATATAAAAAATCAGAATTCTTATGATTTGAATTTATCCCACAAAACCCATGTTTAACACCCAATTCTTGAGTGCCATTTATAGAAGACTCCATGGTATTATCATCCTCATGTTCAAGGAGTGTTCTCTCATGATGGAGTAAAGAAATATGATTGCTGTCATAAAAATCGGAATACCTGTCATATTCTTGCGCCATGTCTTTAAGCTTCGCAAGTGCATCTCCATTGGAAATTTCAAGCCCAACACTTCCGCAAGAATAGCAAATGTAAGAGTAGCAATCTCATAAGAATGAGGAAGAATATCATTGTCCCAAATCAAACCTTTGGAATCTTCTTTTATGCTTACATTGTAGTCATCAAACACCATCAAGTCTTGATTGGTCTCATCTTCTTACCAAGTGATTAGTGGTGGAAGTGGCTCAAAGAAGTCTTCATCTCTAAATGTCACAAGGCTGCAAGGTACCTCATTGTATGATTCTTCAATCCTTTCCTCAACTTGTTCAACTCCTACACCATTTGCCTTGCCATCTTGTACCCTAGGAGTAGCTGCTATAAAGGACTGATTTTCTAAATTATGAAAGGAGTGATTAGAATGGGATAAGGCTGCCATGATCATATCCTCCTTTACCTTCAGTTGATTCATCAAGGGACATGAATGATAGGACTTGCCTTCCTCACGCAAGATCTCAGCTGTACCATCATGTTCATCAACATACTCAAACAAGGGATTATCATGATAAGAGTGAAATGGCATCATATCAATAGACTCACACCTCTCTACATCTGCTGATATAGGATATTGGCAAAATGAATTTCCATTCACATACTTATCTTCCCACTTAGCATGACTAGGATCATTATCTCCACAATCTTCATTGGATTCAAACTCACATGAGGACACTATACTGCTGTTCAAACTAAGAAAATTTGAATGCTGATCGTACCTTTCCAAGGTGCCTTGGTTGTCTTCTCCTGCTTCTCTCTTCACAGTGGGTGACTCCTCAAGAAATGCTGGTCTAGGAGGAGTAGCAAGCTGAACATAATATGTCTCCTTAGTTGGTTTAGGTGTCCCAAACTTGCTAGATGCCTCCATCTCTATGGCGGCTCTGTTTTTATATTCCCACCAACTCCATGGTGTAAGGTTCATGACGAACCACACATTGTCAAAGTGGAGTATCTTTCCATTTGGCAACTTCTTAACCTTTATGAACAGCTCTTCAATGCAGTGAATCTCAAACATCCTCATCAAATGCTCTTCTATTGTAAACATGTGTGCAAAATTAGGGGAGCCAAGGTTATTATAGGCTGCCATACCATGTACAACACTGGTAATTATGATCTCTCCTTCATGCTTCTTGACGGTCAGGGATCCATAAGTTGTTCCATCATCATCAACCAATGGATGTGATGTCAAGGTACATAGAGGCTCCTTCTCAAGCAGCTGATCTTCGTGCTCAACATGGAAACCATGTGATTCTTCTTCCTCCAAGCTATGGTCTTCACATGATGACTGAATTTTGCTCTTCTTATCCTCACAGGTAGACTGAAACACATCTTTGTTCTCTTCTTCCACCATAGGGCTGTTATAAGCTAACTGATTTTTGTTCTCCTTAGGATGCAAATCAAATGGTAACACATCTTCTTGCCTTTCTTTTGCATACCCTACAAGTGGCTGATCCTTTTTGGTGTCTTCTTCAACTTCATGGTCCTTATGAATGTCAATACCTTCATCCATCCTAGGGCTTCCACATGACTGAATTTTGACTTTATCATGAACATGGATAGGCTGAAACAAATCTTCTTTATTTTGTTTTTCTTGTTGTGCAAATGACATGATGGTTGACTTTAAACTTGTTGACAATTGTTGTTGGGATTGCATATAAAACTTTTTGAAATCATTTATGCCCTTCATAATCTCTTGCATAACTCTATCATTAACCTTCTTGGATGAACTTGAACTTCTACCTGTTGATCTTGTTGAATCTCTAGAATACTTAGGCTTCCTTGGTACTGAATCTTCATACTGTTGTGAACTATGAGTTAGGCTTTTTGAACTTTTCTTATTTGAAACCCTTTCCTTTGTTGGTGAAGTAGGAAGGAAGGTAGGTAGCAATCTGCTGTTTTTGATTCTAGCCATGAATGTAACCTGATAAAGAACTGAAACAAATTCTGATTTGTAACCCACAAGCTGGCAGAAACTTGGCTTTGATACCACTGTAAGAAGCCTACCTTATCACAACCAATTTTTTTCTCCTTGTTGGCTTAATATTTTGATGTATAGAAAAATATTCAAATATAACATAAACAAAATTCCAAATGATGAAGTTATTATCAACTCAATCCAAACATGAGCATGACATACCCAAAATGATGATGGCTTCTTATTGAATGAACAATCTGATTACAAATAGGGGATTGATTGTAGCTTACAATCAGATAGTTTGATTTAGAAAATCAGATCACATACAATATGCAAAATAGCCAAATATGTATACCAAACCCTAGCCAAGTGATTGAAGAATGAAACCCTAGGTAGTCTTGGTGAAGTACCCTTCAATCCTTGATTGGAAAAAGCCTATAGCAGCACTGCTGGTGGTCTGATATGACTGAAATAACTCTGTAACAGCTGATATGCAATCTGAAGATGACCCAAAAATTCTCCTATGCTTGAAAGAAGATGAAATGTGACTGATATCAAGTCTGAAACTTGATTACCAGTAACTTATGAAAGCCAGTTGTGGATTCCCAACCAACCCACAATGCAAAAACTCTTCAAAATGAAACCCCAATATGCAAGGAGTAGCGATTTGTTCCTTGAAGTCAAAATACAACCCAATTTACTTGTTTCCTTTTTGGAGCTGCAACAAAACTAGTATGCAAGGAGGAGCGATTTGTTCCTTGAAGTCAAAATACAACCCAATTTACTTGTTTTCTTCTTGGACCTGCAACAAAATGAGTCTTCAAACCCGTATCTCTCAAAGTCCTAACTCCTCAGAAACATGTCAATTAAGGTCTTTGATGAACTCTATGCGAATTCACCTCTCATGGTGGAATGGGGCCATCATCAAACCATAGGTAATTCAAGGGAACACCACTTTGAATCGACTGAAATCCACTTCCAGCCAAGAGAAGACTCTCTTCACAATGTTTTTCAAAATATCAATGCAACATAATAATTTCACAGCCCTCCATGCCTTTAAATAAGGCTTCTAGTCCAAACTGCCGTTAGAAGAGAATCTGATTTGTTTTCAATAAAATATTCAATAACTTCATGGCTAAGGCACCTAAACCGTCCTTAGGGAATATCTGATTTTATTTTATTAAAATTTTCTTTGCCTTCTTCTCCAAGGTACCTAAGTTGTCCTTATCCAAGGATCTGATTTTATTCATTAAAATATTCTTTGCCTTCTTCACCAAGACACCTAAGTCGTACTTATCCAAGGATTTGATTTTATTTATTAAAATATTGGTTGCCTTTTCCCTTAAGTCTTCTAAACCGCTTTAGGAGAGAGAATTGACCTTCTAGAAGTAAATCAGATCTGATTTGATGTGGGTCGACCAACCAAGGAAGATAATATTATTTTATCTATTTTAAAATTCACCTCCTTGTTTGCTTTGACTTGCAAGTGGACCTCCTTGTTTGCTTTGACTTACAAGTGGACCATGAGATATTAATAAAATATGATCAACATAATACTTTATTTTTTGTTAAGGATAATTCTTCTCCAAAATTTATGATTCTTATGGCCAATATCATTCCCTTATCTTGCCATCTAACCCATAGGAATGCTGGATTGGTTAGAATCAAGTCACCAAGATGTCACTCCGAGAATGGGGACATTACATAAAGGAGCCCCATGTTCTAGATAAATGATGTCTGTTTTCTGTTGCAGACCTTGATATGACAGCAGATTTGTACGGCCAGGGTAAGAGGGCAGATTTGATCCAAAAACCACACTCCAAACTCCACACGTGCTTTCAAACTTGTACAGCCCCTACTACAACCCTCACGTGCCAGTAAATGAGGAAACAACAATTAAAAACTGATATTTATTTCTGATTTTCTTCTACTGAAATCTTGTGAAACTCAGATAATGATCTCTGTGTGAAATCAATCAATCGAGAGTTCTTGGGTGATCTCTCACACTTGCAAACTCTGTCCTATTCGAGGGTTTTCGTCCTCAAAATAGCTTGAAACTCCATGTCTGCAAACCTTGTTGCTCAACTCTCTCCATTTTGCAAATAACAATCTTGAATGAAAAATAAACATTTGTTTTTGCCTTTTAACCTCCTCAAACCCTAACACCCATCTTTTGGTATTTTACTTTTAATTAAAATATAAAATATTCCTTCTCCAAATCCCAATGCCACCTTTTGCAACTAGCTTTTAATAATAATATTCTTTTTAAACATAAGCCCCTTTTAATAAAATATTCATAAAGTAGCTTTAAAATATATTACTTTAATAAAAAGTTACTTTATCCCCTTATAATGCCAAATTATAAAGTACTTTTTTAAAAGTTATTTTATAACGTTAAATTATAAAGTCACTTTAATAATTAATATTATTAAAGTAATTTGACTTCAATAATTTAATTAAAATGCCAACTCTCAACAATAATTTGGCAATAACCCCTAAGAGTGTTCCCAACACAATATCCAACTGTAGGCGTGGTAACCATTGAACCTGGTATAACTTACAATAAATTACTTCAATAATTTAATTAAAACGCCAACTCTCAACAATAATTTGGCAATAACCCCTAAGAGTGTTCCCAACACAATATCCAACTACAGGCGTGGTAACCATTGAACCTGGTATAACTTACAATAAATAGTAAGTATGAATGATGCGCTCTTGAACTGCCTTGTAAGGCCCCACCAACCAATAAATTGGATCACTTAGCTATATATGCAAGAATGAATACCCAAGCCTGCTGAAGAACTTGAATACCCTCCAAAGGGTCCCCTGAAAATCTCATTAGCCTACGGGGACCAAAGTCATAGGCTAACCCTAACTCCCAAACCACTGGCTAGAGAGGGGACATTACATAGAGTCTAGGAATAGAACAATTTGAGATCACCCCCTTCTTGGTTTAACTCATCACCTAGATCAAGCTCAGACTTGCTAGTGACAGTGTGGGGATTGTTTAAATTTAATGATTCAATTTCCTCAGTAATTCATAACAATCCTTGAATAGTAGCTCACTAAACTTGAATGCAAAACTTGAAATGGATCGAGATCTCCAATTTTGCACGATTGCAACCCCTAGATAGGATTGCAAAATTGAGGTGAGGGTTTGCATCCTAGCCTCAAATCACCAGTTGAGGGATTTCGTCCTCATTAGCTTAATCATTGGAAATTCCAGTTGCCAGATAGAAAATAAAATCCAATGCCAAAATGAGAAGTGGGAATCTGCTATTTTACCTTCCTTGGGTTGGGGCCATAGTTTCCATTTTGGTGCCCAATTTTAAATTTCATCTTATTTATTATTTATTGTATAGGGTTTTTTAATTTATTTTTAGTTCTTATTATTTTATATTATTATTATATAATGTTATATAATTAGAGTGTTGAAAACACTTTTTAAATTTGATAATCAATGGCATGAAAGAAGGGACATTACAACTTCTGTGCATCGAACTAGATCTGCATCAAAAGATTAGCTCTTTCCCAAACATGCTAGCAATACCATTGCTCTGGTACTACTATAATGTCACCAATCAAACAACTCTAAGAAATGGATGATTTATCAAATATGTGCAAGTTGAAACACTAATCAAATGACCAATGTAGATGGAAAATCCTAGCTGATTAGCAATAATGCAAACCCTTGTAAATAAAACTCACATTTCCATACAACAAATTCAAACCCTCACAATGTTGGTATACATCATCAAATGCAACATAAACAACAGATCTGGGTTGTATGTGTCAAACATATCAAATATGACTGCTGATTTATGACTGATTTCTTATGGAGAACAGTACTATCATTCAGTAATGTTTATATGAAACCCTTATACATTGAAATTAACTAAATATGAAAGTAGAATGGCATAATGAGTTGTTGGATAAATTATGACAGCAGCGATAAACATGGAAACACCTATATAGAAACCCCAGGTCTGATTTTTATTTATGAGAGCCAATGTATCAGCAACAATTTATGCAACAGCAAAAAATCCTCATAAATTACCCATATTAGGTCTACAAATGATCTGAAAACGTCTTTCAATTAGCCAATAAAATAAAAATAAAATATATATCTATATATATATGATTTGCTTGCAAATATTAATCAATCCAAACCTCCACAAGCGGAAATCTTCAACAAATTATTGAAGCGATACTGTGTGCAAGTTGAAAATGACTTCAAATCACTGTAGCGACATTGTAGCAAGCGAAATATGACTTCAATCTATAAGCCCAAGTGCGATTCTTGAATAGAATCGCCTTAAATTGAGATGAGGCTTTTTGTCCCCAAATTCAACCATGGAAAGTTAAGAGAGTTTTCATTCTCCGGATCCCCAATACCAAGGTTTTTAGTCCTTGAATGCTTCAATTTCTAAAATGAAGTAATAATGAAATGACAAAATTGGATGATTGTTTTGTGCCTTGACCTCTCTTTTATAGTTGCCTTTTTGGGGCCCTCCATTTTATTTTATTTTAATTAATTTACTTTTCCCTCTTAAGTATTTAAAAATACTTTTAATTACATCAAAAGTCCCTTTTTGAATTACATTTTGAATAAAGTGTAAAAAACACTTTTTAGACATTACATAGGGCCTACATAATATTTAAGTGGCCAAAAGTGATTGGGCCCACTTAAAAATATTATTAATTCATTAGTTTTGGAAAGGGGACATGACATAGACCCAAATAACAACTTCTAGTAGCATTTGTGATTTGCACTTCCAAAGGGTAAAATTGGAAGTATCTTCTAGGTGCTCACACTCTTAGAGACCGAGAGTAGTTATGTTTGCAGTGGCAGGAATATGCTGAAACTAAACAAATCCACTAAAAATAAATCAGTTCAACAGCCTATCACAAGTGCATATCAAAACTCCAATCATTGGAGCAATTAGGGCATTGCAGCCCACAATCTTTCACAAGTCTAGATTATTTGAATCACTGAAGTAAGGCCACTGAAATCTTCCAGCAACTCCCTCTTACAGATATCAACACATTTCATTCACGGACCTGGAAGGTTTCAGTTATTTTATCCGACACCATGTTAAAACTCAGACGATGATATGTATGTTCAACACTCAGAGATTGACCGAAACTGTCTTAAGTTAAACTTCAATCAAAACTGTTGTTTGTTGATTATGTTAACCTGCACACACATTCCAGTGAAAGTACAAAAACAATGGATTAAATTGAAATCAGATTTATTTGCTGTCCGAAAAATAAAATCTTGTTATTCTGAATATTCTTTAACACAAACGTGGGCATCCAAGGTTTATAAATTTTTTTCAAACTTGGGAACACCAAAGTAGAAGAAAAACACTTTAAATCAGGAGTCAATTCTTGTCTTATTCATTACCTAGAAGCTCTCTAAATATGACAATGTAAAACTCCAGCTCCCTTGAATAAAAAGTAAAAAGAGAGGAACAAAGCAGCCAAAGCAAGTGCCTAGATTTAGGAAAAGCAGTACTAAATATGAGCACCTATTCCTAGGTGCTTTAACAATTAAAATAGGCTAGAACTTTGCGCCTAGATTTAGGAAAAGTAGTACTAAATATGAGCACCTATTCCTAGCAGCTTTAACAATTAAATAGGCTAGAATTTTGCACCCAGCAGAAGAAGACAAATCACTAAAAAAATAGGATGAATCTCTTTGTGCATGAACAATAGTTGAGCGACACAAAATTATAATAGTGGTGTAATTCCATTGGTGGGGGTTTGTTGTGACCTATTTCACACATCGCCCCATTGCAAATGGGGACCCCCTTCTTTTTGCTTTTGGGTTTTTGCCTTGGCAGCGCAACTGCTTATCACCATTTATTTACAATGAGGAGTTAGAGTTTTGTAGAAATCATCTGAGCCAAGTAGAGAATTCCAGCCCATATCAGTGCCTAGATGTCATGGAAGTACTTAGAAGGACCGGTAGACAAGGAACGCCATTGCTTTGAGTCAATTCTGACACTTCCTATTTTTTAGGGATTCTGCTTTTTTGCTTATTGCTTTTTTGATTTTCGGCATTTTTAGGCCATTTTGGAGTTCTTATTTTTTAGGGATGTTTTTTGCTTTTTTCTATTTTTAGAAAGTTTCTATTTTTGGAAAGTTTCTATTTTGGGAAAAGTTTATGTTTTGAGGTCCCACTGAACATGAAGTCAACATGCCTCCAGAAATCATGAAAAATCAAGGTAAAAGATAAAAATTGATGAAAAATGGCTAAGTTTGAGAAGGGTGCCCATGAGGAAAGAATGGCAGACAGAGCATGAAGTTCGCCCTACCACCGGCATGCCAAAGGTAGGCACCGGCAAGCCAAGGCTCAAGTTCGCCATGGCATGAGAGGCCTCCAAGTCCGCCCATGGCACAAGAAGCATGAAGTCCGCCCAAGGAAGGAGGAAGTGGATGGCGAGCCAAGGCTGAAGTCCGCCCATGGCACAAGGCAAAGTCCACCTTCCAACAGGGAAGCATGTCCAAGCATTGGTGAAGTCCGCCATGAAGATGTCCAGCCACAAGATCAAGTACTCTTAGAGGAAAATGCATCTTGTCCAGCCAGCTTCAAAGTCCGCCTTGTCCAAGAGAAGATGAAGTCCGCCTGAGAGCAAGATGGGAATAGCACAAGGAAGACAAACTCCGCCTTAACAAATGAGCAAAGTGGCGCAACAACTATGAAGTCCGCCAAGGAAAACTCATAAAATTGGCTAAGTGTGGAATTTTCCTACAATAAAAGGATCAAATTTTGACTAAGTGTTGGAAAGAAAACAAGAAAAATGAAGAGGAATAAGGAGGAAATGAATAAAATTCTTGCCCAAGGATGGAGTCTGCCCTACTTAGCACAAGCCAAACTCGAAATTAAAGACAAATCCACAGGCAAAGTTCATTCGAGCATAAAGATGGCCAAAATCTTGGCTAAGTGTTGAATGGTCCACATGAAGGTGTTACAAGACGAAATTGAATAGCCAAAATTTGGCTAAGTATGGGAACTACTTCACAGAGAAAGTTCCAATTTCCTCCATTTTGGCGAAAGCACAGGAGAGCTCTTCTCCAAATTCAAGGCACTTGAAGGAATTTCAAAGCAATCAGGAAGGAAAAGTTCAATAACTGCTCCAAGGGAAGACTTCCAGATTCTGATGCAAGTGAGAAGAAGAAATCAAAATCCCAAAGGAAATCCAAGATCACAGCTAGGAAGGAACAAACACAAAGGACAAAGTCATCGGCAAAGGAAGATAAATCTATGGGAAAAGAACAAGGAGACCAAGGAGGACATCCAGCACGTTGAGGTGGCACCTCGTCATCTTTTAAACCAATCAAATTGTTCCAAGTCAACATGTCTACGTTCAATGAACCTGACTTATCCATGGAATTGGTTTATATTTAGCAAAAAGGACAAGTGTCCCAAAATTTAATTTTCTTATTGGTCGAGAGGTAGTTAATTGTGACAAGCCCTAATTAGGGTTTTATTTTGTAATCTCGACCGTTGATTCAAAATCAATCTTGGCCATTGAATTGTAATCGGGGAGCCTATAAATTGAGCTCGCCCCCTCATTTGTAATTTGTGAAGTGAGTAGTATAATATTGTTGCGACAAGACTATTTCCGTCAATAAAAGCTCTAGTGCATGATTTGCTTAGAATCACTTTTGTTTTCAAATAGTGTGCAAGGTTTAATATTTCTCCTTCAACACTTAGAGTAGAATTAGATTAGTATTTCATTTATATGTTTGTTAAGTGGATGATAGATTTGATAGCAGTGATAGATAAAATTTAGCTCATACTTTTGTCAAATGGATGATTTGCATTTGATGTGTAAAGTTAGTCTGAGCCATTGATTTGTGGATGCTTAACTTCTATTTGTTTTCAATTCAAACATGAAAATTATTATCACTTCCTTTGAAGATTGCACCCACTTTGCGTAGTTGTCCAAAGGAGACGAAACAAAGTGTGGTTACCCTATTTTATCACGTCACTGCCGTCTCTTGAGTTCTTAGGCATAGTTTAGATTTCTAAACCCTTATCCTTTTGCCCTTTTTTTGGAAAAATTGAAACACCCATCTAAAGAGCCTCAATGATAAAACTGTCTAAGTCCTCGACCCGAGAAATGAATTTTATGTAAGTCCCCTTGTGATTACCAGCAAATCACAACGCTCACTGACCTTGTCCATATGTCATAACCTGGCCAAAAGAAACATTGGAGTCATTGTATTATCTTCTAGGTATTTGCAATTACTTTTCAAGAGAGGATAAAGTGTCCTTGGGCATTTTATTCTGTGTATGGTGGCGTATTCAAAACACACACCAACAGGGTCCTATACTATTTTTTACTCTTCCATTGGTGGGGGTTCCATATTGTTTTTCGCTCCGCAGTCTCACCACATCTGTTGGGATTAGGAATTGCCTTATAGTTATTATGAATAGGGAGATTTTAACTTGGGTTACATTCTTGAACCTGGGTCTCCCATTATCATTACATCCTTGTGATAACTTCTTATCATCTCATTTCATGCTTTTCCCATGTTTGTTTCCCTGGATTGATTCTATTTGAGCATTGCCAAGCATTTTATTTACTAAGACAGTTTGGGCATTTCCATCACAGTTAACTGAAAATATAGGCAATTCTAAGGTGTTAATCTTCATCGACCCATATTTCGTGAGTAGTGGTTCACATTAACCCATCTCCAATGAACATATATGGGCCACTTCAGCATTTATTGCGTCTAGGTGATGCTCAAATGGGTGAAGCACTGAATCATTCCTGGGAGGTCCCATATTCTAGTACAGCTATGGCTCTCAAGTGTGCATAACCATGGAGTTTCCTTTGCATTCAAGGCCACTTAGGTTTCTACCCCATTTGCAAAACCTTATGCAAAGTGTTGTGCCTAATAAACCATTCATTAAAGAGCTCCCTTGCTCATTCATTTTCATGTAAGTGGTGTTTTCACAATGCATCAAATCATGTGATAATTTATTGGGATTCAATTACATATTGTTGAGTCAATCTTCCTTGACCCATATTTGATTTGTATTTTTTGAGGCTCACAAGAACCCATCTCTCAGGACAAAGAATGGTTTACACAGCATTGTTTCTTGTCAATGAAAAGGATAAGACATGAAGCCATAGATGTCTTGATATATTCTAGATTAGTTAGTATTAATGCAAGGCAAACAATTTCGTTTGATATATTCCATGATTTAATCATCTTGAAAACCACAATTTCCCTCAGTCTACCCTTGGTCTACTACCCTTGGTCTATTGGTAAAGTTGAAGGGTTTTGAAAGAGCCCACCATTGATTAATGTTGTTGAGTGCAAGGCCCATAATGCCATAAGGGATGAGGCTGAGATTGCACCCTTGGCAACTTTGGTTGAATGGATACCCCTCGTTCCTTGGCTTTTAGCCAAAGAGGTATTGGTTTAGACTTGTGTTCCCGAATTGGGTTGTTAAAATAATCTGGGTTTGACATAAAAATCTCCATAACAAAAATCAACCTCAATTACAGATAATATGAAGTATACTTGGATGGAATTAATAATTGCAGTTATATCATATATGGTTGAATTTTCTGCATATCATTATGGCTCATTTCCAACCATGGGCATTTGAGGTCAATCATGATGAATTTTGATCCATTCTCAACCAGTTATTTTTAATTCTGATCAATTGTCGTTACTTTTTAAATGCAGATGATTGTGCACAAGTGTGAAAGTATTTTCATACTTGAAAAGTAACTAGAGAATAATACAAACCTTTTCTTTATATTATATTCCTATCCTATCAATTATGTAATAATCCATTCCACAATATATTCTAAAATGAAATGGGTGAGTGCAAAACCTGTCTCAAATTGCTTGATTTTTCCTTGAAATGAAAATACTACCACTTCCTGTTTTTGGCTAGAGGGATGAGTGGCAAGGTTTGCTATTGGCCTTTGGAAAGTCCATATGCTAATCATATAGGGCCAGGCTAATTTTTTTCCTCACTTCTTGCATTTTTATACCTTGTTGTGGCTTAAGCTTTATAGGAGATGGTGGCTCAATGTATTTACAAATGAGTTCTCATCATTTGCTCCAACCTTCTTGAGTTGATTGTAATCATTGTTGGAGCTTAAATTCTGTACAGTAACAACCATGGCCAGCTCACTTTCATGCTCTCCTGTCTTTTGTGATTGGATTCTCAGGACTTAGAGAAAGAAGAGAATGCTTGTTTTGGTTCCATTTACAAATCACCTTTGTTATTATTTGTTGCAGTTTAGTCTTTAGTCATCTACCTATTTCTTATATAATTTTATTTAGTGCTTCTCACTAGGAAGATGCTGTTGTGTTAAAGTATCTCTGCTGTCTTGCTGAGCAATAATAGAGAAGGAGAAGGGTGTTTCAAAAATTTAATGTGAAGTTCTGATGTCTTTTTGTGGCATTGGCAGAGCTGGATAGGGATGTTGATGAAGAAGGAATAAAAGCTTCATATAGACGTCTTGCTAAATACTATCATCCTGATGGTATGTATTTTCATGTTATTAATTACAAAGGAGCTCAATCATACCCACATATGTGATAATTTGTCCTTATTTTGTTCTTGAAGAGTAAATGTACAGCTTCAGCTCTAGGATTTTTTATGCACTCATAAATCAGCTTATTATCACAGTAGGAAAGTAGATCACTGCATGCTTTTGGTGATGATTTATGTTGTCAAGGAATGGAATTTGGTTTTTAGTTAAGGTGTTTATATGCATATCTATAACTGCCAAAAGTCTTAAAAATTTCTCAAATCCTTAGCACATCTGTTTTTTTATAGGAGACTGCAATCTAAATGGTAATAGAAACAAGAAAACATAATTCAGCAGACTAATCTACTTGTTATATCATGCTTGCAAAAAAATTGCATGGATAGTTTGGGATTGATATTTCATGATAGAAATGAGCCTGATGATGATAGTTTAAATTGTGAGAAAGTTCATTTTGCATTTAGTTGTAGGAAATTTTGTATGCAGATTTGAATTTTTTTCTCATGGGAACTTACCTAGATTCTTGAAGAATTTGTACCAGCCTCAATGAAAAACAAGTGGAGTTTGCTCTTAAAGCTATTGTTTTTATAAAAATGAATGACTTATTATTTATAAAACAGAAGGTTTACAAACATTGACACCATAGCTGTGACAAAGACTGGAGCAGTACAAAGTATACAGTTCTACAAGAGGCTCATCTAGCAGGGTTTTTCAAAATTTGACACGAGGAAAAAAGACATGTAATCAGTCCACCTATCTTGACAAAACAACACACATAAAATTTGCATTTCCAAACCAAAACTCATAGAGCGTACAACTATGAATACATTGTAAACATAGACTGTGCTAACTTTAGCCTAATATCTGTTCTGCTGGCAAAATATGCAGAGAGTTTGACTTCTTTGATTGTTCCATTTAACTCTGGACCAAAAATAATGCCTCTGAAATTCCAAAAGAGGACCTTTATTGTTTGCCTGATTTTTTGTAGCTTTGAGAGCTAAGTCCAATGTGGCTTGTTTGCCTGCTGTAATATTCTTGGATTCCTTTTTAGATCTAACCTTTGCATTCTTCTACCTTTAGCTTTTTGAGCAATGACAGGTGAAGGGCACCTTCTTCTTCCATCTCTTTCCCATCCAATAGGGCAGGTACTTGTCTCTCTTCAAAATGGAAAGGTGGGATCAACTTATTTCCAGCTTTCCCTTAAGGTACTTTGGTCATCTTAACTGCCTCATCTTCCACAGGATCTTCCTTTGGGGACAAGACATTAAAGGGATTGGAAGAAGAGGAAACTTTGGCAAAAGAGACAGGATTTACCTTGTGGTTGCTACTTTGCCCACTAGTCTGTTTCAACTCTTCATTTTGACCTTCTTGCTACTGGTTCACTCTTGACTTTTTGGGGCAGTCCCTTCAAAAGTGCCTATGTTTATAACAGATAATGGATTTGAAAGGAATATTCATAGTCAAGTCTTCTGAGTGGATACCAACTTGTTCAATCTCAAGCTAATGGCCTCAGGATGCCCTTTTAGAAGATTGTACACAAATGCAGATTACTGAGTAGTTATTTACTTATTTTCTTTGGGCTTAGTGCATGTTTTGTATGCCACAATAGCATTTCTTATTGCATCCAAGGTGTCTTCATTACACAAATGCAGGGGAAGAGAGTGGAGTCTCACCCAGACTGGCATCCTTGATGGTTTTTCTTCCGATGGATCAAATTTTGGTGACTGGTTGTTTAGCTACAGCCCATGGGAGCCCATAAAATAAGGACTGTTTCGAGATATCATATTTTTCTTTTCTTTGTCAGATAAGTAGCTACAAAGAAACCCTTCCTGCAGACTGAAATCTCAATCATACCTTGAATCTTTGATCTCTACTGTCTGTCCACCCAATTTTCCAGTGTTTTATGGGAAGGCCAAGCACCAGTGAATTTGCCTGCCAAAGCCTGCTGTATGAGACTGATGAGCAATTCAGCAGACTGCTCCTGAGGAATATCCACATTAAGAACTTTATACCAGCAGTTGATAATATGAAAGTCTTGTCTGTCTTTCACAGTTTTGCAGCTAGCTGCTGCATCTTAGACTATTTGATTCAAGAGGGGTTTCTTCCCTATTTCATCTCATCTTTGGGTGACTGCATCCCTGTAAGAGTGGGTAGCCATTAGGAGTGGCAGTGGTGCTCACACAGGAACCCAGGGGAAAACAGAAAGAAAGAAACCTTAAATACTTAAAAAGCAGAATCTATTTGCTATGCTGCTGCTTCTGTTCATTGCTCTGCCATAGATCTAATAGAGCAGAACAGCAGTTGAAGGTGGCAGTGGCAGGTCAGTCTGATCTGCACAGATGCTGCCTTAGCTCCCCATTGTTTACATCTGGTATGTGTAAACCTTTATTTACTAAGCTGCTGACTTTAATTATTGTTAATAATAGTCTAGTTCGGGCATGGATGATTGACGGACTAGAATAGGGAGAACAAAGGCCTTTTATAATCACTAAATGAATGAAAGAATGCCTTCTCAATGCAATGAGGAAGACAATTATTGACGACGTGCAGCAATGTAGCCATTATACCCTGAAGGTGGGTTCAACAGAGACCCAAAATGTTGGAAATTAAACATGATATGCAGTCAGATCCAGAAGCATTTAGCAAAGCAAAAGACTGAGCAAATTACTATCAAAGCAAAAATGTGGTAATGTATTGGCTGCAGTTAGTTATCTTTCTAATATGATTTTTTATTTATTTTTTAGCCCAAAATTGTTGTTTCTATCATATGAGGGGATAATTCACCTATGCTTTGGAGTATGTGTGATGGAAAGTTAGATCAATTAAAGTTTTGCATTAAATTTGAAGTATGTTATTATAATTCAAGTTAGATCAAATGTTTGTGTATTTTGTGGGGTTCAACTCTAACGTACATGTTGTACTTGTTATCATTTTAATGAAAAATGGAAAACATGACCAGGAGCATGCAAGCCACCAATTGAGTGGTCTAAGGACATTGAAATCTTATGATGCTGCAAAATTTGGTAGTAGTTTGAGAAGTCGACAGGTTCAGATTTGTTCATTTGGGAATGAATTTTTTATTTATTCTCTCATATTCTAAATTGAACTATGTATTATTTAATATTGTTTTATAACTTTGCTCAAAACAAAGCATAGACTAAAGTAAAACCCTAGCTGATTTCTTGAGGGACAATTGCAATTATGAAATATCAGAAGATAAATGTTACAATCACACAAAATCCTTACCATCCCATTGAAAATTCAAAATGTGAATAGTTAATTATCTATGTTCAGGTTTGGATTGAGATTTGAGAAGCATATGGTACCAGGTATGCTAATGTTTTTCCTTATTTAGACAAGATTGCAAAGTCTTACAGAAAAGAAACACAGACACTAAATGTTCATGAATGATCGAGAAGTGATAAAATGATTCGGTAGGATTTGTAATTATGTCTTGTAATAGATCAATTGATTGCATATCCCATTTTAAAAATTGAATACAAGTGTAATATTGAATAAACAATAGACAAAACTAATGTCTGTCATAATTAATAACTTACAAGATTCTCCAACTTACAAGATTCTCCAAGTAATTCATTAAATTTGCGAGCCTGAGTGACAAGTGACCGAAATCAATTGAAAAAGATTGGCTCTTCAGGTTCAGCATGGCTTTCTGAGTTTTGATGAGAATCTCTGAGTCATGCATGAGATTTGATTGCCTGAAAGAAAAGATAAATAGAGGTTGTTTGGAGAAGCCAAGTCTTTTGTCAAATTTGGCCAAGGTGTTTTTTTGGTCTAGTTGGAGCTGGCCTGTTGCATCATTGTAATTATGATATCTACTATAGGTGTGAGCCAGAAATGATACAACAGTATATATATAGCAATCAGTTGGTGGAATTTTATCTTTTGTTATGAACTGCTGTATAGCTTTCTAAGGCCTGTCTTAAGGGTCCCAGAAGAATCTGTGAACATGGATAGTATCTTCATAATCGTGTTGGTAGTTGTGTAGGTTCAAATTAGGCAGATTTATCTCTTTAAGGTGGAAATCTTCTCTAAAGAAGTGAAAATTCCTGTGGTACAATCTCCAGACCTCACTACATGACAAGTTAGTTTTGAATGTCATGGAGAGAATGTCCTGTAAGTCTTGGTGGTTGCGATGAGAAACTACTGTGCTTTTGTACCCATTTTGATGAGTGATGATTTTAGTTAACTATGAGAAGTTATCTTTCAAACTTTAAAGTGTGGTGCTTTGCTATTGGCTCTTAGGTGAATAACTCCCTAGACAACAAAACTAAGTTGATTTTTATTGGAGAAACTGAAAGTTTCAACCCCACTTTAAACAAGTGCTCATTGGTCTAGTTTTTCGGTAGATCAACAATTTGAAGATAAAGTGCTTGTGAGCATCAATTTTGTAAGAATACTGTCTATCCAATACTTAAAACGAGGATCTGAAGAGCCATTAGGTCTATAAATGCAGACAGCATTAAAAAAAATTCAATGCTCTATGCATGATAGAAAGTCAGCCTATGCTGAAAAGTCCCCACTTATACAGCTGTCCAGATCAACATAGAATCTCAAGTATGAAAGATAAATGTAAATACATGATTCCTCCTTCAAAGAAGTAGAGCTTCTTAACGTGACTGGACCATACACCTAACAAATTAAACTGCATGTTATGGAGTTGGTCCAGCATTGTCACTAATATCAAGTTCTAATCTTGCTAATGGTAGGCATACCCTTTTATTTTGGTCATTAACTTGAAGTGTCAAAATTCAATGCTTTCATAAGTGGAGGGATCATTTATTATGTTGTCTTTTTAGAAATGTTCCATCTAACATGATTTTAACCCTTTTCATTTTGGAATAGTTTATTATTTTACTTTCTGTGAAATGTGGGAAAGCCATAGAATGGAAGTTCAATATTGGTAAAGAGATTAATAACTTTAACATCTTGTGGTAATGACAAGGATTAGATTTTGATTTTTTGTTAAAAAAATTGATAGAAAATATTTTTTCCTATTTTCTTAGATGTGCAGAATTGCTTTTTGCTGTTTAGTGACGGACGTGGACTAGATTTGCCTCTTAACTTCTTAATGATGTCATCCATGAAATACCCAGCAGTAATATTATTTGCTTTTCATCATCTATGGTCAGTAATATAAGAGTTCTCCTTGTTTTCTTATCAAAGTTTTCAGAATTCTCTAGAGTGATACTCACTTATTTTTCCTGTCTTCTTAGTTTATGATGGCACTGGGGATTTGGAGGAAGGAGAAACAGCAGAAACTCGTTTCATTAAGATTCAGGCAGCTTATGAATTGCTTATGGACAAGGTGCAGCGGATGAAGTATGATAAGGACAACCGTGTCAACCCTATCAAGGTTGAGATCTTATTCATTTTTCAACAGAAAAAATATAATTGCACAACTATGGAAATCGATATTTTGATTATCCAGCTATTGTGTAAAAACATTTTCCTTTTTTTAATTCCAAAATTGGAGTAAGATAATCTTCTTTGAGGCTTTATGTTCCTGCATCATCATTTTTTATATGGCGCAGATTGTATCTGCTGTTGCTATCTACCCCAGCCTAGATTGTTGCTTGTAATATTACTTTGAGATGTGGACAACTGTATATTACTTTGAGATGTGGACAACTGTTCATAAGTCTTGTCCTGATGTTTCCTGCCTTAAAGATCTTAGAACCATAAATGTTTAGCACTATACGACATTGAATTTTTCATGCTGCTATTATTTTTCACCCCTGTGCTTGATTTTTGTCTTCTGCTCTTACTTATTAGATCTTTTGCTGGTAATGTATTCAACATTGAACTATTTGTTCGACGACTTGTCAATTTAGGATCTCCTCAAATGTATGTCCCAAGTTTTCAATTTGAATATTTGTTGATGCTGTTTACCAGTACTTTCTTGTTGTCGTCTTTTCTTACTATTTACTTTCTTATGATTTGGCTGTTTCTGTTATTCTTACCATCTCTTGGCATTTATTGTTGGAAATATGGTAGCAGATCTCATCGAAAAGAAAACTTTGAGCTTTTCTCCTTCTGTTAGTTATCTATCTGAATTTTTTTGGTAATGAATCAGATTCATTTACATTATTTTTACCCATTCTCACTCTGAACATACTACACATCCCATAGTTTCATTATGTGCATAGTGGGAACTAGTCAAGCTATGCACTTCTTGTATGCTTTCAGATTGGCCTAGAACCTTATATCATGTAGCCAATGTATGGAGTGATGAGATCTCATTGCATCCAGTTCAAATCCCTTAGACAACTGGCATCTCCGCTTTGTAACCCAATCTAGGAGATTTTCAACCTTGATAGTGGGAGCAGACAATTTAATTGACAACCAATGATCTAATTTCACACACCTAAATTCCTAAGTTGCCGGTTCGGGTATGGGTTCAGATGCGGGTTCGGGTTCGGGTACGCCGGTTCGCGATTTTTTTTTCCCTAGGGTACGGGTACGGGAGTGTATATATATATATATATATTATTAAATTATAATCATATTGATATAATGAATAGTCATAATGCCATAATGCCATAGAATATTGAAACAATGAAATATGCCATACAGTAATACCTCATATAACCATATTCATAGTTTGCAAAAAAGTAAACAGTAAATTACTAGATAGTAAATACTCAAGTCTTAAAATGTCATTACACATTGAAAATTCAAATTACAATCAAAACAATATTTAAATCAGTATTCTAAGATTCTTCAAATTCTTCTTCATCAAAATCATCAAGGTCGTGGTCCTCAATTGGTTCAATTTCATTTGAACCACTGTCAATTGGATTGCCACTCCCACTAGGTGCATCAGTTGCCTCATTATCATCTACAGAAGCCAAGGAAAGTTGTGCAACTGTAGCATTTAAATCAGAACACTCAGGGATGAGATCCCAATTCTTTGTCACACTCTCATTGTATTCAGGTTTCTTATGTGATAAGAGACGAAGGTTGGAGTGTACATAGACCAAATCCTCTGCTTTTTTTGCACCCAAACGATTGCGCTTGACCGAGTGGATGAAGGAGTATGTACTCCAATTCCGCTCAGCTGAAGAGGAACTTGCAACCTATTGATTATGCATACAACATTTAGTAATTAGTATTTAATTTTACTTGCCAATAATAATCATAATATATAGCATAATAGCATTGAATGAAAAACGAAAAACTAAATAAATAAAAAGATACATACTTGGGAGAGTATTTTAATTGCAAGAGGCTGCAAGTAAATGGAGCCTTGACCATGTAGATACCACCAATCATCAGCATTTTTCCTATATCTGTCTAGATGAGTAGAAACATCTTGATTTTTTGCAGCTATGAATTGGCCAAACTCACTCATGACAATGCTTTGGATTTCTTCATCTGCAAATATCTTTCTAAATGCAATCTTATAGCCAGTAGCAACCTCTACATCCCTATATGGTGCCATCCTCCTTGGCAATGAAAGTATCTCTTTGTTATAATACTTTGGTGACAAAGCAAATGCTAAGAGATGTAAAGGGGTGGTCATCTTGTTCCAACGGTCAACAATAATAGTTTGCACAGTTTTGAAAAATGTTTCCGTTGGATCATGTTCCTTGGCATCTATTATTACTCTTATTTTCTCCACCATGGAATCCATGCCATCATAAATTTCACTCAAACATGGGCGATCAGTATCAGCATACCTAATCATGCTCATAATAGGCTCGGTGAAATTTATAACATATTCCACACGAGCCCACCACTCATCATCTAAGATCATTGCTTTCACTTTTTGGGCTCTTTCTGTGCTTGATTGCTTCCATACACTCCACAAGCTGTTGATGACCATAGAACTCAAGGCCTCTCGCACCTTCTGAAGTCGTCTTAAGACAATTGTGTGAGATGCAAATCGAGTTTCGGCAACCTAACATAATAAGAAAATGCATGTCACAAATCAGCAATGAAAAATTAAAATAAAAAAATAAAAATTATATTAAAAAATCAAATTTAAATTACCTTCAACAACTCCAACTTGGAGAAAGTCCTAAAGATGGCTTGTGACATATGATGATTAGTCACAAACATTTGGATCTCCTCGCCCTCCGCGTAGATTTGCTTGACCCACTCAATTTGTGTACCAATCTTTTGCATTATCAAATTGAGTGAGTGGACTGCACATGGTGTCCAAAAAATGTGACCATATCTAGCCTCCACTATAGCCCCAGCTGCCCTACAATTTTTAGCATTATCCGTTATGACTTGGACAACATTGTCAGGCCCCACCATTTCAATGGATTCTATGAGGATATTGGCAATAAAACTTGCATCTTTTATTTGCCCTTCACAATCAACTGCCTTCAAAAACATCGCCCCTTTAGGGGACACTGCTATAACATTGATCAATGGTCTATTTTTGCAATCCTTCCATCCATCAGAAATGATGGACACACCTGTTTCGACCCATGTATCCTTGATTACTCTCAATGCTACCTCTACTGAAGCTCTCTCCTTTGCCAATAAGGTGGTTCGCACCTTTTCATACCCAGGACTAACATAATCATGAGTTGTGTTAGAAATGGCTCTCACCATTTCCCGCCAATAAGGTGATCTAACAAGGTTGAAAGGAAGCCCATTGCCATAAATGCAACGTGCAATGCTCTCATCTGCCAACTCCCTTGCTTCATTTTTGAAGGCTTTATCCAATGGGCCTCTTTTTCGTGTCACCAAAACATTTTCTCCTTCAGAAGATTGTGTCATTTCCATGAAAGGATGTGGGCCAGCCGGTTCTGATAAGCCACTAAGTCTTTGCGAGCTTTTACTTTTATTTTTACCTTTCTTCATAAGAGGATGGTCCATAGCCTTTGGTGTTTTGAATGCCTTGTCAGCGTCCTCTTGTTCTTTAATATAACCCATTATTTGATTCTTTGGCAACTTTTTTTTATTTGGCCCAACACAAACTTTTATTCCTTGATTAGCAATAGCACAAAGATGGGCTTTCACTCGAAAGTACGAGCTCCTATATGTAGATCCACATTGGTTGCAATGCCAAATATAATCCCCACCACTGGGAAGTTGTTGAATCATTGTCGTATGTCGCCAAAGAGGTGAGCTTGGATCATATTTAAATTGACTCTCTATACCCATGCCAATTGAAGCAGAACTATTGGCCATTCTCTATGAAGTTATGAACCTATAATAAAGAAAAACAAGTAATTTTTTTTAGAAAAAATGGGCATTATAACCCCTTATTTTGCATAAAATGTTCTTAAAAAAATTCAAACCTTACTAGAAAAACAAAAAAAAAACTTGAAAAATCTTCAAAAAATTATTGAAAACTTGAAAAAAAGAGGATAGATTCACTCACCTTTGATTGCTTGATCTTCTTAGTGCACCTATTCCTCTCTTGTTTCTATCAATTGAACTCCTTCGTAGCTCTCACGATCTCACCTTCGGAAAAAAAGAGAAAACCTGCAAAAATCAACTATTTTAGCTTGGAGGCAAAACAATGGTGTTTTTTGCTCTTTTGAGTTTGCAAAATGGCCTCATTTGGTTGGCCAAGTCAATATAAGGCAATCTGGGCACTTTTTAGGGTTTCATTTTATGTTTTTAAGTTGACTTTTTCTCTTTTTTTGGGTTGGAAGTCGTGGGTTCGCCCGGGTCCTCTGGGTTTTTCACGGGTTCGGCCAGGTTTCAGCATTTAGAACCTGGGTTCTAAACGCCGAACCTTGGCCGAACCCAGAGGAGAACTAAACCCGAACCCAAACCCATACGTATTTTGGCGGGTACAGGGGCCTAAAATGGAGAACCTGGTAACACAGCTAAATTCTATTCACATTTCTAATATTCAACAAAAGCAAAACAAACGAGAAGAATTGTACTGGATTTATGATAAAAAGCAATGGATAAAATTTCAACCAAAGAATCTGAAAATTATCTCCAATGAATGGCAATCTGGATGTTTTTGCACATTTGTTAGTTGTTTTTTTGTGAAATTATTTCTAAGTTCCTAGACTTCTCTTATGATAAGATTTGGTCTGGTTGGCTATTGAATATGGAGTATGTGGCATGACCTTTCTGGACTGTTGTCTTAAGCCAATGCACATGATATCTGTTTAATTTTTATATTTTAATATTCATTAATAGTTTTATTAGTTATTTAACAAATTTATTTATTGAAGTAATTCTAAGCTCCTTAGATTATTTTGAGAGAAGAAAGATTTTGTTAATGATATGTATAAACATTATATCTGAAATGTATTGTTATTGCTCTTTCCATGTTCAAGAGAAATATCAATCGCAATGTATCTGTACATAACAAAGTCCATGATAATCCAAACCAAGGAACATCTAAGCTCTGCATTAGTAAATATCTTCTGTTTCTAAAGTATCTTCGTAAATATGCACATTCAATTGTTTTCTTATAAATTGTTTGGATTTCAATTGAGAAACATTTGCATCTTTTCTATAGAATACTTGCCTAATTCAGATTTGTACTACTAGGCATCTAGAGCATGGATGGAATGGGTAATGAAGAAAAAGAAAGCGTTTGAGCGACGGGGAGATTTGGCAGTCACAGCTTGGGCAGAGCAACAACAACTTGAACTGAATCTTAGAGTTCGTCAGCTTTCACGTACAAAGGTGTAGCTGATGTTGATGTCATTGATTTTCTTTTTACGTTGCTTTTCCTGCTCTAGATGCATTTACATTTGATTTTACTGACTAGTGATTAGTGGAAAGGAGGAATGTAACATTTCAATTTTTGGTGTAGCCTAATTCATTGGAAAAATCAACTGCTATATTTGTTTGAGATAGTTGATAGATGTTCTTTGATAATGGAAGTACATCATATACATTGCATCCTGGTGGCCCTATCTACATAAATACAGTAAACATCTAAATGTAAAATATAAAAAGCAGGCATACAAATACTACAAAAGCACATAGAATGAAATAAACTTTATGATACATGCTGGTGTTAGTCCAAATTGTGGATATAAATTTAGATACAAGGTTGTCGGCAACGTGAAAAGGCTTTTGTATTTTTACGAGGACAGTATCTTTTTTAAATTGTTAGCATCTGGGAACAACATAATTGGCTATTATGGTCCATGTCACTGAGTTCAGTTTTTCCTTTTTAAAAAATAAATAAAAATTGCTGGATTCAAAATATGGGGAATTAAGTTTGTTAGTTTAGTGAATTTGAGTGCCCAATGTTACATTATAAGCACCAGCCATCCTGCCCATATTGTATATGCCATTCTATGAACATCGAAGGCTGAGATGCCTGTGTTTCTGTGAAGGGACACCTGCTATTCATTGAAGATACTCCTGCTTCCCTGTAAAGATTTTGTCATCTGAAAAATGCTGCTGCTCACAATAGTGGTGGCACAATCTGGATGCTTACTGCTCGGTGAAGGATACCATACACTGGAATGTCTGTTTTCTGTAAAGGATGCTACTAGCTGGACTGTGCTTGAAGCTGGCGAGGTTCTAGTTTTCTAAGGGATTGTGATGTTTGAACTGGAGAGTGAATTGTAGTCCTTGAACAAATTTGGTGATAGTGTGAGCTTTTAATGAGAAAATCTTTCAGACTTCCAGAATTTGATAAAGTGAAGCTTGGTAACCTGTCATTTTGTTTTGCTTTTTTCATGCTTAAAGGTTGGTTTGACTTTTTTGAGGAAATATCTTCTGAAACACATAATAAGTTGATAACTCATTACACAAAAGGAGCAGAAGAATCTTAGTAAATCAGGAATTAAATATTTAGGTTAAGGGTTTGGACCTAGAACTGTTAAAGTAAATATCAAGTTGTAATGGTCTATTAGTTTTTAGTCGTAAGCTTTAATAAAGTCATTATAACTTTAGGATATGCTTTATGTTTTATTTCACTTTAGTATGTTATTTTTATTTGTTTCACATTCATAATGTGGGTTTTTTCCATACTTGTAATCCCTTATAAGAAGACTTTCCCTTCTTATTTTAATCAATATCTTGGTAATCTTTATGTGCTCAATTTTTGTGATATGTTATTAGAGCTCAGCTAGAGCCATGGAGTCTCTGAGAGAGCGTGAAGACCTGGGGACTACTACTGGTATAGATGGATCAAGGAATCACTAGCACATCCTAGTAAAGAGCCAAAAGATTTTGCAGATTTTGTTGTCTATCAAATATGGATTTGCGAGTAAAAAGGGGAAAAAATGTCATTTTTCAGGGGTTGCACAGGCATTTTTAAAGCATAAAATCATGAAATTTACAGGAAAAATGCAATATTTTTTTTCCTCAAAAATTGGAACTTTTTTTGTTGAAAATTTTGGACAGGGTTTGTATTGAAATTTGTGACATTTTTCTGCTAATAATCACACTTTTTGTTGTTGTTGTTGAAAATTCAAAATTGTGAAGTTTTTTCATCAAATTGTAGGCAGATTTTTCTTTTTCAAAATTATGGGCGGATTTTTTTTTCTTCTTAAAATCATGGTGTGGGTTATAGCAGCAAAATTTGCTGCTAGGGCAGCAAAAATCATGATTTTTATACCATGCATTTGCAAATTTTTCTTTTTCAACAGCCACAGGTTTGTAGATATTTTAGGGCCAAAAATCATCATTTTTCTCTTATTCGCTAGTAGGGCATGTTGCAGCTAGGTCAGTGCCATATATTTGACAGTATTTTCTTCTATGATCATTTTTATACTTGTATTTATTTGTTTTTTGCTAATAGAAGAGGTATATTTTTGTCTTAATCCGAGATTGTAGGTTGGGGGAGGTAAGAACAATACAAGTGGTCACATTACCTGACATCATGCAAGAAGGTAGCTAAAGATTCTTTGGTAAAAACTACAATACGTGGATGCAACATATATTAACTATTTAGGAGTATAGATGCTCTGCAAATATTGTCCTGGTATAGATGTCCGTTCAACAATTGTGGGTAAGGGCCAAGATAAATTTGATGAATGTGTCAAAAAAACAACAATTTTGATCAAGTTGTTCATGATGGATGAAATCCTCCTTGAATTCTAAACAGGGAAAGCTGTAGTTGAAATTGGAAGCATTTGCAATATTTGTTTGACTTCAGACAAGGGTAGATCCTTCTTCTTGAAGAATATGTTATTTTTGATTATGATGGACGAAATGTTTCATTGCAGTGGCATTTACTCAAGACCAAGGACATTATAGAGTAGTTGACAACCATTGGTCAAAAAATGGAAGAGGATTATGAACATTTTATTGAGACTCTGAACATCACCTCTATAAATGTTAACCTAGAGTTTGCTGAGTTTTGTAATAAGATCTTATAGTAGGATAAATGGAAGAGACAATTCAGTAGTAGTAGTGAGACAAAGGGTGTAGAATAGGGGTTTGCAGCCAAAGATAAGGGTGAAGACAAATGGTCCTAGAAGAAAGGGCAAGGTAACATTGAAGATGCAATTTGAAGAACATCATGTGTTATTATTGTGGTAAGATGGACCATATGAAGAAGCATTGTAGATAAACATTCGCTGATTAGAAATCCAACTAGGGAGGGCCTTAATAGAAGGCTCAAATTGTAGAGTGTACAGAGGAGTCAACCTTCCATGCATTTGCGGCCAAAAGACTAGCATATTAGTCTAATGCATTTTCATGGTACATATA
This sequence comes from Sequoiadendron giganteum, assembly GCA_007115665.2. Taxonomy (NCBI): domain Eukaryota; kingdom Viridiplantae; phylum Streptophyta; class Pinopsida; order Cupressales; family Cupressaceae; genus Sequoiadendron; species Sequoiadendron giganteum. The sequence continues at coordinate 86,177,892 of CM021101.1, forward strand.
TTCAGGTGCATCACTTAACTTCACCATAAGGCAAGACTAGTTTATGGAGTACATTGCTTGTAACTCTTCTAAAGATTCAGTGATCTTCATAGTGGAGAGTACATGGTATTAGGCAAAGAGAATGTGCAGATATCCTCAGCATGGAAAAAGCAGGGAAAAAGCTGTTTTTTCTTGATGTGTAATATGGTCAAGAATGGAGCTTAATCTACTTTCAATGAGTTAGATTATGAGACATTGTCTCCATCTGGAGGCCATCTTTAGCAATCACAAATTCTACATAGTTGAGAAAGAGACCAAGAAGACTATTGCTCTTGGTGTGGAAGATCACGGACCATGCAAATTCGTTGACATTGGATAGAGTAGGGAGCATGCATTGACAACCAACAGTGCATTAGACATTAGTACACATTGGCATCAACGATATGGACACCTTAACCTATCCTACCTCTCTTAGTTGACCCAAGAGGACTTGGTAGACAATCTTCTTGACAATCTAAGTGTTTGTGAACTTGCTAGGCAAGGTAGTAGCACAAAACTTCATTGGTTGATGTACAAGCTTGAAGAGCCAAGAGAGTCCTTCAACTAGTTCATATAAATGTTTGCGCACCAATGAACATGGCATTCATCATTGGTGCCAATATTTCCTTTTCTTTGTTGATGTTATTATAGGAAAATGTGAGTGGTTTTTTGAGATTGAAATTTGATGTGTTCAATGAATTTCAAAAGTTCAAAGTATTAGTAGAAAAATAGTTAAGTTGTTACATAACCACATTTACATCTGAATAACGAAGAATAATTCTATTCAAATGAATTTAACAACTTTTGCGATAAACATGGCATGAAAAGATAGTTCACTACACCCTACACTCCATAGTAGAACAAAGTGATTAAGAGGCAGAATTGCACTATCATGGAGATGGCTTGATGTATGATGGAGAACAATGAATGTTCAAAAAAGGTTTTGGGTTGAGGTAGTAGTTACAATAGTATATCTATTGAACACATTTCCAACACAAGTAGTGAAGTAGAAGACCCTAGAGGAAACACGGTTTGGGAGCAAGCTCAAAGTTGCATCTTAAGGTCTTTGGTTCCATTGCCTATGCTTGGATTCCAGATGAGAAAATAACAAAGTTAGATCCCAAGAGCTTGAAATTGATGATCACAGGGTACAATGACTATCATATGGCTTATAAGTTGGTTGCTATTGACACCTTGATGAAGAAGCTGGGCCTCTCAACACTTCTCTGAAGATCAAAATTATTAGAGAACAACCTATTGTGGCTAAGGATTTTAGTATTCAACTTTAAGTAGCTCCTCTTGAAGGGGGGAGTATTTTGAGCATATGGAGTCTTTTAAGCTAGTAATAGTCACAAACTTTAATAATGATAGCTTGAATCAACATTTAGATGACATAGGTATAGATAGCCCAAGTCATGGTGACATTGATTTGGATGAAGAGGATCTCAAGAAGAGGCCAAAGTGGTGGCACACACCATTGGGGATGTTCAACTAAGTGAAATGATTGAGGAAGCAAGAGAAAGAGGAATATAGTCAACTTTGCTCAAATGACCAATATCCAGGGAGTTTATGAGCCACATGTGTTTGAGAAGGAAAAAGGAAAAATTGAATGGGAAAAGGGCACGGGAATTGAACAAGTTTTGTGAAAAATAAGATGGGATCTGTTAGATCTTCCACCAAGGAAGAAACCCATTGGTTGCAAAAAGGTGTACAAGGTCAAGTAAAAGGTAACTAGTACACTAGTCAACTACAAGGAACGGTTGGTTGCAAAAGGCTTCTCACAGAGATAGGGGATTGACTATGAGGAGACATTTACTCCTACAACAAAGTTGAGCACCATTTGTTTAGTCCTAGTTAGGGAAGCTCAATTTGCTTGGATTGTCCATCAAATGGACGCGAAGTGTGCCTTCTGTAGTGGAGATTTGGAGGAAGAAGTGCACGTGTATCAACCACATGTTTTTAAGGTTATGGGGAAGGAGCATCTTGTATGCCAACTAAAGAAAGGTTTATATGGCTTGAAGTAGGCACTTTGGGCATTGTACATCAAAATTTATAGGTACTTAGATGAATAAGGATTCTAGTGTTGTCCTTTGGATTTCAATTTGTACGTCAAAAGCATAGGTAATGATCTCATTCTATTGATTATATATGTGGACATCATTATTACAAGTAGCGAGACATGCGCTATTGAATAGATCAAATCTAATATGATTAAAGCTTTTGACGTGACTGATTTAGGCCTCCTACATTACTACCTAGGTGTAGAAGTTTGGCAATTAGGTGGCAACATTTTTGTCTCGCAAATCAAATATGCCAGGAGTTTACTTGACAAATTCAGAATAATAGATTCCAAAATTCCGTCCACTTATGGAGAAAGGACTAAAAATTTCAGCCAAAATTGACTCTTAAGACAATTAATGAGTCAACATATAGGCAACTAGTGGTGAGCTTAGTATATTTTACAGTCACTAGACATGATTTTAGCTATCCTTTGATCTTTATTTCTAAATTCATGACAGCACCCAAGATAGAACATTGGACTACAATGAAGGTGTTGAGAGATGTGAAAGGGATGCTCAACTTTGGCATTTTGTATAGTAGAAGCAAAGACCCTAGGCCATGTGAGTTTACAGATTCAAATTGGATAGGTTCTTTTGATAATAGACAATCCACCTTTAGATATGTTTTCAGCCTTGGCACGGGTGCACTTACATGTGCCAGCAATAATTAGCATGTAGTAGCTCTTTCTTCAACTGAAGCAAGATATTGAAGAGTAGCAAAGGAGCATGTGAGGCAGTTTGCCTCAGAAGGATGCTTTCAGATGATGAAGATGCTGCAAACAGAGCTGATACCCTTGTTTTGTGACCGTTGAGGGGTTTTCAAACTTGCCAAGAATCCAATCTTCCACAAGCATACCAAACATGTGGAAATACATTGTCACTTTATTAGACAATTTGTAGAAGATCGATCTATTTTTCTGCAATATTTTTCAAGTTTTTGGGTTTTGACAAATTTGTAAAATTTTGGGAGAAGCTTGGTGTATTTAGTAGATTGATTATTAAAGGTGTTAGAAATCTGAAATAGATTGAATAACCCAAGGAACTTTATGAGAGGAATTCAAAGCTACATAAATTGGAAAAACATAGACAATGCAAATCAGCAACTCCCAGAGATATGCAATGTCGGGATGACAAAATCGCATTCAGAGCTTCCAAAATGAAAATTACAAGCTAGGTAGTGAGTTTATATAGAACTAAAGAGAGGATGCAGGTGGCAAATCAACCAATGAGAATTGACCACCAATAACCACCAACATTAAATGAAGTGATGAAAAAGTAAATACTCCACCCGTTAAGGGTGGAAACAACTCAACACTTTATCTCCTAGTTATTAAATAATAAACTCACTTTATTATCTTAAGAAAGCTTAATAAAAGTGTAGGAAAATAAAAAACCTATATAACTAAGGGAAAATAAATTAACTCACTAGGAAAGCTTAATAAAAGTGTAGGAAAATAAAAAACCTATATAACTAAGGGAAAATAAATTAACTCACTAGGAAAATAAAAACGTACGCCAACAAAAGGAGGGTTTTAAAGTAATTATTAAGTTGTAATGGTCAATTAGTTATTAATTATAGGCTTTAATAAAGTTGTTTCGAGTTTAGGATGTAACTTATGTTTTATTACTCTTTGGTATGTTCTTTTTATTTGTCGCACATCCATAACATCGGTTGTCTCCTGCACTTGTAATCCTTTATAAGAAGGCTTTGCCATCTTATTTTAATCAGTCATGAAGTGTCTGGGAACCTGATATTTCTTAGAATTTTCTTTTATTTCTTCACCAAATTCAAATTGGAACTTCAACTGGTGACTTAGATTATGACTAGGTTTACATATCTTTGGAACTTCAACTAGTGACTTAGATTAAGACTAGGTTTACATATCTTTGTACTAAACATAGGTACGTAGGTTCTGACAGATGCCAATGCTTGTTCTAAAAATGTGACAAAAATTATGCTCACAGACAGCTTCCAAATAACAAATACATGTGAAATACGCTAAATTGAAATATAGAAAGTTTCTATTTTTAGTAAATTGTTGGATTGGAATAGTTAATTATTAAAAACTTAATAGACCCTTTTATATTCCATTACGTGCATCATTAGGTATAATGCTGAGTAGAAATTTCATATCAGCATTGAAAATGATTTCTGATAGCTTTAGTAATGGCAATGTAATAGAAACATTTGAACTGATTCACAGGCCTAAACTAGATTTGGTTATGAAATTTGATGGCATAATGTAAATATTAATGACTCAATTCTCTTGTGGAATGCTTGTATAAGGGGATTTCATACACCAAATAAATGTCTAGCCTGGCAGTGAACTAGAATAACACCTTTACCTTTAGTTGGTCCCTGGCCATAAAGGAAAAAACTGGGAAGAGAATAATTCAAAGAATGGAATTTCTTCTACAGATATAGCAAGCATTCGACATTATGGATACAATACATTCCTTGACATGTGTGGTTATGATGCTCTTGTTTGTTTGGATCTACACTTAAAAGACATCGAGATTATAAATCTATGTTGAAAATGATGGATTAAATGGAAGTACTTCTAAGAGTATACCGGAAATATATTGATCAATTCTGAAGTCCTCTATTATAGTGCCTGCATTTTAATGGATAGATAGAAAGGTGACATTAACAGTTATATCTGCTACCTGTTAGACTGCCTTTGAGTTCTCATAGTGTTCAGCTTCTACCATAAATAGTTGGATGCTATTGCTTTTTGAAAGATACTACTTTGTACAAATATGCATACAGCTTCTGCAGTCGGTACAAAGTTTTTTTTCTGTGAATGAGTTCTTATAAGAGCTCTTCAAAGAGACAACGCGGGGTTTTGATAGTCTATAGCAATTCTAGGTGTTTGGCCTGATAGAGATAATAGAGAAATCATAGAGAAACTATGGGGGAATAATGGCTTCCTCATTGTAATTGCCTGGGAATACATCTTTTGGATATGTTTGGATGAGCTTATGGCGTATAAATTCAATTAGTAGTTCATATTACATAAAACAATTGTAACATTATCTAGTAGGCAAGCAACTGGCCTCTCCATACGAAAAAAATCAATTTTCTGTCTCCACGTGTATATTATTGTAATTGCCTGGAAACACAGCTTCTTGATATGTTGTTTGGATGAGCTTATGGTGCGTAAATTCAAGCATTAACTTCCTGTTACATGAAACAACTGTAACATTATCTAGTAAGCAAGCAACTGGCCTTTCCATATGAAAAAAAATATCAATTTTCTGTTGTCTTGGTTTCTGATTTCAGAATTATGGTGTTTATTAATGTTCTTTTTGGCTTTAGACTGACCCAGAGGAAGAAAGGAAGATCTTGGTTCGGGAAAAGCGGGCTTCCATGGCAAATTTCTCAAGTACTATGAAACGTCATGCTCTTGTTTTGAAGAAAAGGGATTTAATGAGGAAGAAAGCAGAGGAAGATCAGAATAAGATTTTTCAGCAGCTTCTAGCATCAGAGGGGCTTGAGCTTGACAATGAACAAGATGACGAAACATGAGTCTTCCACATTCTCAGGCAATGGAAAAAATTATCTAACAGGCTATGTAGTTTCCACCTGTATGATTTGTGTTTTATATATGTTATACGCGACCAACTGTAATGTAAATTCAGTGGGCAGATGTTACAAAATACCAAGAGACAATCAAGTCTAATTTATTTTATATAATTATATTAAAAGTGATCATTGGGAAAGTATAATAATGAGTGGCTTACGCCTTGTTTGTTAGTTGGTTCTGTGGACAGGATTCAAGTGCTCATCTGTTTTCGAAGATCATAGGCAAAAGGAGCCAAATATGTGTTAAGCTTTAGATCATCTTGAAAGGGCAGTTATTTGAAGCAATCCCGGAGGCTACATGATGACCAAGCCAAAGTTAGGCAAAGCTCAATAATAGAAGAAATCTTATACAATGTACAGAGATTTGTCACGTCTTACAAATGTCTGTAATCACCCATTATTTGTAATCAGTTACCACACGAGTGCCAATTACATACCATTATATGCTTTATGGCCTGGCATCTCTATGGATGCTCGTTTGCTCTTTGTTATCGAATCATCTATTTTGGTTATTATTCACATGTAATTCTGTATTGGGTTCTCTTCTCAATGCTTCTTGAGAGCTATTTGAATCACAGTAGCATTTACATGACAATGGCACAACAAATTCGAAGTGTAAATGGAATTCAACTATATGGGTATAAAATGGAAAAAATAGAATATATTAAAAAATAAAAATAAAAACAAAAAGTAAAATTGTAATTGTTATTTTCATGCAAAACAGATTAAGTAGAAAGGGAGACAAAGCCCAAGTTTTAATTATAAGACAAATAAAGATTCAATTTTGCCAATTACTCTTAAATTCTCTTTTATTTAAGTGTCAAATTTTTAGTTGTAAGAGTACATATTGTTATATGCAAAACAAAATTGGGGAGTAGAAATAGCTTTTAAGACAACCATGACTACAAATTTGAAGTAGAAGCTGATGCCCTTGAATCTATGTTCTCTATAGGAGTGCGACCATGAACATCCAAAACTTCATTCAAGATAGCCAAATCCTCTCATTAAATGGAGAATCCTTAATAGTTGCAATCCATTATGAATGAAAATCAATCTCATTATTAGGCTGATTGTCTTTGACACTATTTGAGATTAACAATGACGAACACAGGTTCTTGACTTATTGATGAGTAGAAAATTAGAAAATTATAATTGAAAAGCTTCTAACCTCAACTTCTCATCAAGCAAAATGAAGGTTGTAGTGGATGAAGATAAAAATCATTTCTCTATTGTGTGCCCAACTAGTTATACATATTTTTAGAGTGTATATCTAAATACACTCCAGGAATGCTTGCAAGGAGAAGAATTGCATCGCTGGGCTAGAAATTGCAATGCCATCCAACAAAGTGCTTTGGCATCATGGCTGAAATGCTTCTCTTCCATCATTGCATGGACATTTTATTAGTTTTAAAATAAAATTTATTAATAACATAGTATAAATGAATTTCATTCAATATATAACGTTGATTGCAGATTATTAATTAAAAAATCAGTACTTGGTATTATCGTTTCTTCGATTCCATTGTGTATATGTTGGAAAATAAGTCCTTCGCTTGTATAAATGCAACTTTGCCACGGCTGCTCGTCTTTTCTCTACATCAAGAAAGAATATGGAAACGCACTTGAATAATCTTATTCACTTCTCTATCATTGTGTGATGGAATATTAGATAGAGGGATTCAATATAGCATGGAGGTGACAATACATTTATTATTACTTATCTCTCAAACTGTTATCAATATGCTCTTACATTTTTCGTTGTATTGCCTCCTTTGTGTTGTCTATGACATTAGGGGATTATTTCCCATCAAACAGTCTTAACGGACTAGTCAAGGGCTTTGAAATTTGGGCAATATTTGTACATGCATCTCCCATCAAACAGTCTTAACACACTAATAAAGGGCTTTGATTTTGGGAAATACTTGTACATGCATCTAAAATGCTTGATCAAACATAAGGTATGAACTGTTGATCACACTTGACTTACATTTGACTTAAAAATGAGCACTCAACCTAGGAAATAAATCTGCATTTTAGGTTAATTTTTTGGGCACATTTTACAATACCAAGAAGTTAGTGGAAAACCTTGTCACACCTAGTCTCACGAACTCCTTTATATCAATGAATGATCTCATAATGCTCAACACCTTAGTTTGGTTATAATGACTTTGATGATATATCTTCCTCTCTACTATATGTTTAACCTAATATTTGTTTTTTTTTTTTAAAGTTTGAAAAGGTTCAATCAAGACAATGTGCCATACATGGGTTCCAAAACAATGCTAGATATTTTTAATAAGAATATAACATGTTGCCACATAACTTGCTGTATTGTTAGTGATAATCTAGATTATTTATTGCTGCTCAACCTTTATACCCATCTCATAAAATAATGAAAATGCAGTCACAATAGGAGGGTCTAATGAAGGACTATCTAGCCAAGCAACCAATAACAATAAACAATAGAAACTACCAACAAATGACATAATATACATCCTGGAAAAATCTTCAAAAAGGAAAAACCCAATCTTCAAAAGATTCATTATTATTTTATTGAATTCTCAAAATAAGTTACAATTCGTTGTGATGCCGTATATTTTAGGTTGCAACCCAACAACGCTAGATATAATTTCCTTGACCTTGAACCATCCTCATCACACATACACTTGGACCTCCAAACCTAGCCTCCAAAAGAATCCTCATCATTTTATTGAATTCTTAAAACAATTTACAATGTCATTATGATATATTTTAGGTCGTAGCCTAATGACATTTACTATATATAATTTCCTTAACCTTGAACCACATCTTGAACCATCCTCCTCATACCTACGCTTTGGACCTCCAACCTTAGCTAAAATATTTCTTGTCTCACTTTGACCTCCAACCTTTGCTAAAATATTTCCTATCTCACTTTGAGGACTTTTAATGATTGTGACAATTAATATATATTAGTGTCCAACCTCCTCAATGATTTGCTTGGTTGCAAGATGACACAAAGTTCAATACTCCTTGAAACATGTAGTCAACTTATGAGACCTATTTTTTTGAGCCAAACCAAAACAATATAAATTTTTGTGTGATGCTCAATTTTTGCTACCTTGGGTCCAATAAGTCTTTTCATGCTTCCTTTGATTGTAGCAAGCTCCATTTTTTTTTGGCACCGATAGTATCTTTGGAACTATGATAGTTCACTAGTTTGATGCATATTCACAAACCCAAATAAGTTGTTTCATGAATCGAGTTCTCAAACATGGATATGGTCTCCAAATAATCTTCTTAAATGTTTACCAAAATTATAAGACTTGATTTTGAAAGGTGGTAAAATGTGGTGACATTTGCTACAACTGGCCGATGAGTTAAATTTACAAACAAACAAATTGAATGTTGGTGATGTGGGATTGCTTTGCTTACCCCAAGGATGCTCATGCTTATAAAAATAACAAGTGATGCTTTCACTCTATCTGGTGCATCTACTATTTTTAGGAAGATATTGCCACTATCAAATGCAATAAACAAGTTAATCAATATATAATTCCTTCTATCAATCTTGAAAATAATGTTGCAACTTATAATTTCTCATGACAACTCTCACTAACATCTTGCACCATCTCTCACAAGTCAACTTCAAGGGTCTCATATGGCTCATGCCAACAAGATCAAACAATGTTGAATAAGATGCTTGAGTGATACAAAAAAATTCCATTACCTTATTTATCTTTGCAAAGCCAATTTTCTCCATACCATGCTCTTCAATGATGATTGGAATCCAAGTGTGGTGTGTAGTGCACAAAATGTATTTACATTTCTCCATTACTAGTAGGTTTGTTGAAAGTGGCAGTTGTTGTGGTAGTTGAAGAATCATGTTTTGATGATTGAAGTTCCTCCACATCCAAACCAATAATATATGATTGTTTCAATGAACCAACAATAGTTTTGACCCTTTTTCACCTTGTTTTTTTGTGTAGGCATCAAAAGACATCTTTGCTTGGCGAGTCACAACATTAGGATAATGCTTGTAAGTTTTCACATATCATGTTCTAACAACTTTGTAAGATACCATTTAAAATGACTGATTCCCTTAACACTTCCATTTCTAAAAAAGAATCATTTCAACTAGTTTGAATTGGGAACTTATAAGGCCCTCCCATGTTATTTGCCTCACCATAATTACTAGTTATGAAATAATATTTTCTTAGGACCTAGTAGTTAGATAGATATCCTATGCTAGTATCTCCATTTGATTTATGCTTTATGGTATCTATGAATATATTGGTGCTAACCTTTATTGGATGTGATTGGTATAACCATATTTTAATTGTGCATCAATTTCATGGTTTAATAGTTTAATGTTTGGTTAATGTATTACCATGTTAAATGTTTATGAAATTGATTTGGGAACCACTCAAGTTCTAATTACAAGATTAACTGAAATTAGTATATCTAAATTATGTCACAATTGGATTTCATAGAAATGATGATAGATTAATACTTCTTGCTTTGGTTATGATATTGTTATTGGATTTAATGTGCACATTGAGTGCATAGGTTTTCTATAGGTACTATGACCAATAGGGTGGCATGTGGAGAAGTGGTTCATGGATTTAACTAGGAACCGTCTTTCTTCACCTAACAAAGCAATACTATTCTTCCAATGTGTTGAATTGTTCACCTTGTCACCATGGTAAGTATTCCGACATGTTTACCAAAATTGAGTTGTTATTAATGTGCTTGTTTATTCATTCCACACTTTTGGAAGTGTCTGATTTTAGGAGTCATTTATTTAATTTAAGTTTATTTTGATTGAACTGCATGATCAATTTATTGAATTAATCTTTTAGACATTTTAATTAATTTAACTCCTTTATTTTGATTTGAGTTATATATTATGGGATTTATGTATTTTGGAGAAGGTTATTTATCTTTCTAAGTTGATCAAATAATCCTTTGTTGGCTTTTCAAAATGAATTTCTATGGCCTATTTAATAATCTTTGAGAGATGAATGAAATGATTATTTTTTGGGGGAGAAAAAGAAAGGGGAGGGTTTTATCTCTTTGGGGGATAGTTTTTTTTGGTGGAAATGAAAGAGGTTAGCCACCACTAGGAAAAGGGAGGGATACTGTCTTGGTTTTTTGAGGAAGTGGTGAACCATTACTATTGTTTTTGAGCTTCCATAATGACACCATTTACTACTACTTGGGTTGTCACATTGTGAGCTCTCTCCCTCTTCGTTGGTTTTCTTTAACACTAGCTAAGAAGTTTTAGTTTGGGCACCTAAACAATTGTTAACGTGTGAGCTTGCTTGGTGCCTAGACTTGAGAATATTTTTTCCCTCTGGGCACCATGCTCCAACATTAACCTCCTTTCTTTGGATTTTTCATGCACAAAATCGAGATGCCTTGTGTGATGTTTTTATTCCTTATCGGGATGCCATGTACGAAAGCTATCATTCACATTCTAGGCAACCATCTTTATACCATTATCTCATATTCCCATCTCTTAGAATATTTCATATCCCCTATATATAGATGAAGATAATTTCTTATGTCATATAGTTAGGGGAGTGGAAATCCCCTAATTTCCCTCCTCGATTTCAAGATGAGAGCATTCATGATCTTTCAATTGCTTGAGTGTAAATTGGTCATTATTCCTATTGGATTATTTTTTATTCCAACTGGTTCTAGAAATTATCTAAATAATAGCCAGTTCTTATGCTCAAATGTTTCAAGGGGTTGGCTAACAAACATGAGATGGATTTGACAATTTTCTCCTCTGCACTTTAGGTTTTGCAAAACCTAGGAGGGTGATCCCTTACAATATCTAATGAGAATGCACATAATTCAGATCAAGATATTGTTAAAATAGAAGTGTCTCATAAAATGGCCAAGAATTATAGATAGAATTGATTGAATTGGCTAGATTCTTGGAGACTATTGTTTATTGGTTTTGAGAACTTAAAATAAACTTTAAAAATAAGTTACAACATAAAAGTGAAATTGATTTGAAATATAGTGGCTGTGGACATGTAACCAACAGTCATACTTGGACTGGTGCCTTAAACCTGAGTTACAAAGTCAAAGAGAAATGCAATTATATTTTGAACAAAATTAAACAAACCCTATGAAAGCTTATTTATCAATGCCTTACAATGATATCCTTTAGAATTTACAACTAATTCTTCTTAACAATACTTGCATACATTCAGAACCTCAAGATTTCTAATACAACAATTTAATCTACTACTTGAATAGAAGCTATATGAGAAATATTCATTTGTAGAATTGGCAATGATGAACAAAAATCATCCTTGATCAATTTATATTCATAAGAGTGATGAAATATGCATTTAGGAGATAATTGATTGTGAAATTATCACAATATGTTCATGTATTCTAAATTTGCATTGCTATAAAAAATGATAATTACATCTACATTTTTTCCTTGAAAAACCTAGACTAGACAATGCAAACCTAAAACATAAAGTCTATGTTTACAAAAAATCCAAGATCCTTTAAAAATGGCTCAAAAATCCCTTTTATAAAACAAAGGAGCAACAAACTTCAAGCCATAGTGTAAAGCTCGAAAATTTAACACAATTCAAATTAAGTATTCCCATGTTCAATGAACATCACAAGTAAAGTAAAAGAGATAACATGAGTGAAAGTAGTATCCATAAGTGCTCAAGAAAATTAAATAAAATAGAATGGATTACAATTTCCAAATTACATGCACCACAAGGGGTGTTACAAATCATCTGTTTTAGTGATACATCATCAAGTATATAACAATAAATACATTATTGAAATAGAGTTACAATTTACAAATTGGCTAACAAGCCATATAGAATGATATATGAAGCACATCCATAGCAATAGAACCTCTGAACCTCATCCGCCTTGACACCATTGGTCTTCTTGCACTAAGGCCAAGAGTGTGGTTAAGGCGCCTTTTCTGCCCAACCATGAAGTACATGACTTCCCCAGGTTTCTTTCTAACTCAAAGAAATCCTCGACCCTGCATGAGGAGCCTAGCAACCTGAAACAATAAAGTAGGAGGGAACTCTCGATGCATGCCTATTTGCCTATATGCATTCCTAAACTTGAAAACATATTTCTTGCAAGTAGGATGTGGCAGAGACATAAATAACATAAAATTCGAGGCCTTTAATCCATCTATTTCAATGGTACATTGCTTGGCCAAGCATAAAGAAATATGAAAGGTAGTTTATGAAAATGATAAACTACCGTCCTTGTGTACCCACATTCGACATCCTATCTTGGAAGTTTCTCATTAAATAGATAAATAAAGCATAGTTCCTCATGTGTTTCATACAGTTGAAATATTACAGTTTCATGCATTTCTTAAGAAAACTCATGATATAGTCTAAGTTCATGATTGATTTCTGGCAAGAAGATCAAGTTTTATAGTTTGCATTGTTTTGGTTTATTCAATCTACTCTTATGTCATTGGAGGTCATAAATTAATTTCAAATGCATGACTTGCTAATTGTTTTCATAACATCACAAAATTATTTCTAAATTCCAAAGGTTTAAAGATAACATGGTTACACCACAAAAAGAATTTCAGCAAAGTAGAAGTATATCCAATTAAAAAGGAGTATAAACGGCAACATATTTATTCAAAATCTAGAGAAGAGAACAAATGGATACAAAGATATATCATTCAAAGTAGAAAGTTTGATCTTCCTATTTAGACTTTACTCGTCCATTCTTTTCATAGAATGTTCTTACTTCCATACGTAAAGTATTTGTAATCATTTATATTAATATATTTATACATGAAAGGGAGAACAAAAAATAATATTATTTAGCTGAATCGATATACGAACCTACAACAAAGTATGCATACAAATACATATATACACATAAGTAAATACACATAAGTGTATTTTAAATGGATGGTTTTACCACATACTTATATATATACTTATATATATACATATATATATATATATATATATATATATATATATATATTTGTGTATATATATATATATATATATTCAATTTAATGCTACATACATCTAGTTATTACTACTCAGAAAAGTGAATTTATTTACCATAGGATAGGATATATATTCAGCGAAAATATATATAAACATATATTTAAATATAAATATCAAAATTGAATTTAAATTTCGAAGAGCATGCAATACTGGCAGGGGCGAACAAAATACACGGAAACCAATGTTTGATTTGGGGGCTGGCTTCTACAGCCTGCGGCCCCCATGGGGGACGTTGCCTGTGGGGGCAACGCCCTTCCCATAGGTTGTGGCCTATGGGGAGGCGATGCCTCCACAACGCAACCTCCCCTATGGGACGCGTGGCTATGGAGCCGTCTTCCCCTAAATCAATACCAACTTAAAAGTATAAAAACAATAACTTCTCCGTTCCCAGGTTTTCAATTTAGTCCAGAATTCCTCCAATAAAAATATCAGTATTATTATTATTATTATATATACACTTACATATATATATATATATATGTGGATATATATATCAACCCCACAATCTGGATTTCATTTCTAGTTCAAAAATTTGCAGTAGTTGGGTATACACACAGATAAAATTATCTACATATTTATATTTTGATAAATATATAAATATATAAAATTTTATACAACAAGAAGAGAGTAAAGAACAAAATGCACAATTGAAACAATGAATTTCATACAACAAGCACCCAAATTTCAGTGAACATGAACAAACAATTTTCAAGAGATTCTTGTTAACCTTTCACAGTGAATTCTTCCAAGCTTACAATCGAAGTTTAAATGTATTGTAATAGATTAAAAACCTGGAGTTTGCTTTCCCTTGGTTTTGATTGCTGAAAATCCCTAGCTGTAGAATTCCCTTTCCTCCCTAGTTTTTCCTGTATCCTTTCTCCCCTTCCTCTCTTTATCTTATTTTTCAAAGCTATAGATTAAAAAAAAACCCCTTTCTTGCCCCCATGTTTCCTAGTTTTTGCAGAGCAAAACCAAAAGATTGTAAAAATACGGTTATGCTTTCTCGTTAATCTATTTCTCATTTTAAAGATTTCTTCTCATTTCTCGAGACCTAATTTTGAAAATAAAGAATTAAATAAAATTTACTTCTTGCACAACTTTTATTCCTAATTTATTAATGAATCCTATTTAATTACAAGATAGCATTTTTCGGGAAATAAATATTTGAGTAAGCTATTATATTTGAAATCAAATATGGTAATGTAAGCAAGGAAATTGATATAAATTGCAATTCAGTTGATTACTTTAAATAATATAAATTAACGTTTAATTGCATATATAATTATTTAATTAAACTAGAATTAATTCTTCCATTCTTTTAATTGCATACATAAATATAAAATTAACCATTTAAAATTACCAATAGTAAAACAATCATCCAATCCACATGCTAAATGCATCTATATGTCACTAAGTGATTTGTGTGTGATCGAGAGCACCATTCCTGCTTTACCCTACCAAGAAGCTAACCTCCTCTACCTTAGCCACACCCTTGGTGTTCGACAACCTGTAACTCAAGTACACTCAAGCAACCAAAATGGGATTAGTATCCACATAAAATCAAATCAACTTAAATCATAAGATCATAATTCATTGATTCTAAATATCACCTTTCCATTTTGCATCATTTTCAAAATAAGATAATATTCCATTCATTACAACTTTTCACAAAATTAAAACCACATTAATTATCATTTAATCTATCACACACACACACACACACATTCAGTCATAAAGCAAAACCACATAAAGCAAAAGTAGGCATCACGAAAATTAGAGATGTGACATCCTTCCCCACTTGGAAGAGACATCATCTCAATGTCTAAGTAAAAACATCCACACAATATAGTCTATATCATCCACATATCAAAAGTCACAAAAAAAATGCATGAAAGAAAATAACAGGCTAGAATCCAAGGCACGGAAAAGATCTATCAATATCATCAACGTCCTCCCACGTAGCACTATCCTCAGAATACTGATCCCACTGGATCCTGTACTACATTATATCTTGATTCCTCAACTTAACGTTGCGCTTTTCTAGAATCTCGATGGGCTCCACTAGCATCGCCCCTATATCTAGAACTTGCAAAGCATGCCAATCGAGCACATGAGTAACATCTGGGTGATATGGCTTAAGTATTGAGACATGTAAAACATTATGAATGCGAGATAGAGATGGCAGTAGAGCAAGCCTATAAGAAACTGGATTCACAACTTCCAAGATTTTGAAGGGCCCAACAAAACGGGGAGCAAGCTTCGAGCTCTTGCCAAAAGAAATCAAACTCTTATGTGGATGAACTCTCAAGAACACCTTATCACCCACAGAAAATTGCCTAAAAGTCCTATTTCGATCAACAAAACTCTTTTGATGATCAAAAGCTTGTTTCAAATTTTCCTTAATCAATCTCATATGATCCTCCATTTCCTTCAACATCTCAGATCCAATTACAATTCTGTCCTCCACCTTATCCCAACTGATAAGTGTGCAAAATTTATGATTGTACAATGCCTCGAAAGGTGCCATGCCTAGTGAGGCGTGATAGGAGTTGTTGTAGGAAAACTCCACTAGAGGCAAGTACTCTTCCCATTTATGCTGCTATTCCATCCAATACATTATGAGAAGATCTTCCACCACCTGATTCACTCTCTTAGTCTGATTGTTGGTCTAAGGGTGATATGCCGAGCTGAAATTCAATTCAGTCCCCAAGGAGGAATTTAATGTGGTCCAAAATCTGGAAGTCATATGAGTGTCACGATCGGAAATGATTGTCCGTGGCACTCCATGCAACTTGAAGATCTCCTGAACAAATTTCCTTGCTAACACCAAGGAAACATCCTTAAGGTTTCCAAGAATGAAATGCGCTACTTTTGTCAATTTATCAACTACTACTAGAATGGCATCATGTCTAGTCTTGGTCATTGGAAACCCTTGAATAAAGTCCATCATGATCACCTACCATTTATATTCTGACACTCTATGTGGGTACAAAAGTCTCGCCGAATGTACATGCTCAACCTTAACTCGTCGACATTCCAAACATCGAGTTACAAATGATATTACATCTTTCTTAAGTCCCGACCAAAAATATAATGGTCTGAGTCCCTATACCATTTTCGTCAAACCAGGGTGCCCAGAATATGGTGCATTGTGAAATTCCTCTAGCACTAGCTCTCTCAAACCTACTACGTTAGGAACATACATCCGTCCCTAGAACCTCAAGAGGCCATCAATCTCAAACATATATCTAGCAAATCTACGATCTGAAGGATCCTGTGCTAGGGATTGTTTCACCCTTTCATGATGTTCATCCCCTGCCAATGCCGGGATTACCTACTGCCTGAAAGTTGATCTTATTGTAATCATTGCTGCTAAATGTCTTCTCTTGCTTAGGGAATTTTCTACCCTATTTTCCTTTCCCTTAATATATTCAATTCAAAATTCATACTTGCTCAAGAATTCCAACCATCGCCTTTGTCGAGCGTTCAGGTTGGGTTGAGTGAAGATATACTGCAATCCTACATGATCGATTTTCAACTCAAATGACTTCCCTAAGAGATAATGCCTCCACATCTGAAGAGCATGCACTATGTCAACCAATTCCAAGTCACGTGGTGCATAATTTAGTTCATATTGTTTCAACTTTTAGGATTCATATGCCACTACTTGACCATCCTGCATGAGAACTAATCCCACACCCTCACCTGATGCATCGGTTATCACTGTGAAGTGCCCATTTGGATCTGGCATAATCAAGATAAGTGTAAAGTAAGTTTCTCTTTCAGCAACTGAAAGGCCTTCTCACATCTGTCACTCCATTCAAATTTCTTTCCTTTCTTTTGGAGTGCAGTGATGGGTTTTGCAATTGTTGAGTACCCCTGGGAAAATTTACTGTAATAACTTGCAAGCCCCATAAAGATTCAGACTTCTGAAACATTCTATGGTGTTGACCATTCCATGATTTCCTTAATCTTGTTTGGGTCCACTACTATCCCATCAGCTGAAATAACATGTCCCAGATAGTGCACCTCAATTTGGTAGAACGTGCATTTGGACATTTTTCCATAGAGCGTATGGTCTCTCAGGAGTTCCTCAAATTCCTGTCATGCTCCTCCTTCGACTTGGAATAGATTAAGATATCATCTAAGAAAACCAACACAAAATCTTCCAAACAATCACGGAAAATGCTATTGATCAAATTCATGAAGGCTGTTGGGGCATTAGTTGACCCAAATGATAACACTGTAAATTCATAATGCCCATATCTAAACCTGAAAGCAGTCTTGGAAATATATTCATCTTTAATTCTCAATTGGTGGTACCCCGATCTTAAATCTATCTTTGAAAATACCTTCGCCCCCTTCATCCGATCAAACAAATCATCTATCCTAGGGAGCATATACTTGTTCTTGATGGTTACCTTATATAACATTCTGTAATCAATACATAATCTCAAGGTCCAATCCTTCTTTTTCAGGAATATGACCAGTGCTCCCCACAGAGACACACTCGGCCTTATGAATCCCTGATTAAGCAGTTCATGTAATTGGGCCTTCAATTCATACAACTTAGTAGTATTCATTTTGTATGGAGCCTTAGACTGTGGCTTAGTCCTAGGTAACAAATCAATGGAAAAGTCAAACACCTATTTAGGAGGAAATTCAGTCAAATCATCGGGAAATACATCTTGGAATTCCTTCAGAATGACATGATCATTAGCTATCACCTTAGGGTTATCCAGATCTGTGGCCTTAATTGCATAGATTAAACACCCTTTTCTACGTTCCTTCTTCAACTGCATGATAAAATTTTTCCCAAGTTCCAAATGCCTTTTACAACCATAGATATCCACTCGATTTCCTAGATCATCTAAACAAGTTGCTGTTTTCTCCTCACAGTCAACAAGGGCCTTATATTTCGTAAGCCAATTTACTCTCCAAATCACATCATATGACCCCAAAGGTGCTACATATAAATTGATTTGCATCATGAAACTAGGAAGTTCGAGTTCACTGCAGGCTAGGCATTACTCTACCTTTTTCTCTACCCGGTTACCATATTGAACCTTCTATGTGTTAGCCATCTAACCCGGTTTAACAAATAATTTAGAAATGATATGAGGATCAACAAAACACTCTATGGCACCAATATCAATTAAGTAGAGACAAGACATCCAAAAAGTTTACCCGATAACTGGATAGGTGTAGCTTGGTAATTTGCTTGGCGATTATCAACTGCTGCATGAATGTGATGCTGGTTCTTATTCTTTTGATTATTCCTTTGAGAACATACACCGATGTAGTGCTCACCACCGTATGTATAGCAACCTCCATGGGGTGCTCTAGGTCTATTAGAACCTTCCCTCATGTTATTGTTGTTATTATTATAATTTGTCCTCTTATTACTATTCTGATTCCTGTCATGGCGATCTTGAGAATTGTTACCCGTTTTTAGATTCCTGATTTGCCTATTATTATTGTTGCCCTGATTGTACTAATTCTAATTATTGTTATTCTGATGGTTCCCTTGTGACTTCCTCTTGACATCCCCGTTTTTCCTATAATTTGCAACTTGCTAAAGCTTCTGTTCCTGTTTAGTAGCTTTCTCAAAAGCCTCATCCATGGTGGAAGGATTATGTATATCCACGTCAGCTCCAATTTGAGGCCTAAGCCCTAGAATGAACTTACAAATCCGAAACCTCTCATCAAGCTGGTACTGGGTACACATTTGAGAAAATGATAAAATGTTTCCCAGTACTACGTCGCCGTCATTCCTCCCTGAGTGAGAGTTTGGAATTCAGTCATCTTTTTGTCAAAGTAGGACTGTGGTGGCCACCTTTTTTTGAACAACTACAAGAATTGTTCCCAAGTCATCTTACCATGTAAGAATTATTTTTCTTCCTTTTTATTCTCCCACTAAGTGGTAGCTTCTCCGGTGAGTTGGTATGAACCCCATTCAACCTTAGTTTCATTAGACAAATCCCTTAAGGTAAAATACTTCTCCATTTCAATTATCCAAGCCTCTGCCCCATCTCCAATTGTTTTACCATCAAATTTTGGTGGGGTGACCTTTTTGAGGTCCGTGCCCAACTCCTGAGCTAATTTCCTTATCCTATTAGGGTTTTCTCCAGCCCCAGACTGCTCTTCATTCGTATTTTCTTCATTTCCACCAGAGTTCAGTCCTTGAGGACCCTTGTGTCTTTCTTGCTCAAGGCTGTCAATCCTAGCCTCTTGTCGATTCAACAGGGCTAGAATTTGATCCAACCTATCATTTGTATCACCACAGGATCCACCCGCACGATTCTCACATCGATAGGTTCTAAAATCCACGAAGTTATTCTGGAACGCACAACATTTAGGCATAGTTAGATGTAGGTCCTAGATTTTAACCTGAATGCTTTGATACAAAAATGTAAAGCTCAAAAATTTAACACAATTCAAATTAAGTATTCCCATGTTCAATGAACATCACAAGTAAAGTAAAAGAGATAACATGAGTGAAAGTAGTATCCATAAGTGCTTAAGCAAATTAAATTAAATGGAATGGATTGCAATTTCCAAATTACATGCACCACAAGGGGTGTTACAAATCATCCATTTCAGTGATACATCATCAAGTGTACAACAGTAAATATATTCTTGAAATAGAGTTACAATTTACAACTTGGATAACAAGCCATACAAAATGATATATGAAGCACATCCATATATAGCAATAGAACCTCTGAACCTCATCTGCCTTGACACCACCATTCTTCTTGCGCTGAGGCCAAGATTGTGGTTAAGGCACCTTTTCTGCCCAACCATGAAGTACATGACTTCCCCAAGTTTCTTCCTAACTTGAAGAAATCCCCGACCCTGCATGAGGAGCCTAGCAACCTGGAACAATAAAGTAGGAGGGAACTCTTGATGCATTCTTGTTTGCCTATATGCATTCCTAAACTTGAAAAAATATTTCTTGCAAGCAGGATGTCACAGAGACATAAATAACATAAAATTCTAGGCTTTTAGTCCATCTATTTTAATGGTATATTTCTTGGCCAAGCATAAAGAAATATGAAAGGTAGTTTATGAAAATGATAAACTACCATCTTTGTGTACCCACATTCGACATCCTATCTTGGAAGTTTCTCATAAAATAAATAAACAAAGCATAGTTCCTCATGTGTTACATATAGTTGAAATATTACAGTTTCATGCATTTCTTAAGAAAACTCATGATATAGTCTAAGTTCATGATTGATTTCTGAAAAGAAGATCAAGTTTTACAGTTTGCATTGTTTTGCTCTATTCAATCTACTCTTATTTCATTGGATGCCATAAATTAATTTCAAATGCATGACTTGCTAATTGTTTTCATAACATCACAAAATCATTTCTAAATTCCAAAGGTTTAAAGATAACATGGTTACACCACCAAAATAATTTCAGCCAAGTAGAAGTATATCCAATTAAAAAGGAGTATAAACGGTAGCATATTTATTCAAATTCTAGAGAAAAGAACAAATGGATACAAAGATATATCATTCAAAGCAGAAAGTTTGATCTTTCTATTCAGGCTTTACTCGTCCATTCTTTTCATAGAATGTTCTTACTTCCATACGTAAAGTATTTGTAATCATTTATATTAATATATTTATGCATGAAAGGGAGAACAAAAAATTATATTATTCAATTGAATCGATATATGAACCTACAACAAAGTATGCATAAAAATACATATATACACAAAAGTAAATATATATGTGTATTTTAAATGGATGGTTTTACCACACACTTATATATATATTCAATTTAATGCTGCATACATCCACTTATTATTACTCAGAAAAGTGAATTTATTTACCATAGGATATGATATATATTCAACAAAAATATATATAAACATACACACACACACACACACACGCATATTTATGTATTTAAATATAAATATCAAAATCAAATTTAAATTTTGAAGAGCATGCAATATTGGTAGGCCCGAACAAAATACATGACAACCAATGTTTGATTTGGGGGTTGGCTTCTACAGCCCGCGACCCCCATGGGGGACGTTGCCTATGGGGGTAACACTCTT
The DNA here is from genome assembly GCA_007115665.2 of Sequoiadendron giganteum. Classification (NCBI taxonomy): domain Eukaryota; kingdom Viridiplantae; phylum Streptophyta; class Pinopsida; order Cupressales; family Cupressaceae; genus Sequoiadendron; species Sequoiadendron giganteum. The sequence goes on from CM021101.1 coordinate 86,199,660, forward strand.
CCCACAAGTCGTGGCTTGTGGGGAGGCACTACCTCGACAATGTAGCCTCCCCTATGGGGGGTACGACTGTGGAGCCGTCTTCCCCTAAATCAATACCAACTTAAAAATAAATAAAAACAATAACTTCTTTGTTCCTAGGTTTTGAATTTAGTTCGAAATTCCTTCAATAAAAATATCAGTATTATTATTATTATATATACACTTACATATATATACATATATACATATATAAATAATTAAATATATGTTTATATATATATATATATATATATATATATATATATATATATATATATATATATATATATATATATATATATATCAATCCCACAATCTGGATTTCATTTCCAGTTCAAACATTTGTAGTAGTTGGGCATACACACAGATAAAATTAGATATATTTATATATTGATAAATATATAAATATATGAAATTTTATACAACAAGAAGAGAGTAAAGAACAAAATGCACAACTGAAACAATGAATTTCATACAGCAAGCACCCAACTTTTAGTGAACATGAACAAACAATTTTCAAGAGATTCTTTTTAACCTTTCATAGTGAATTCTTCCAAGCTTACAATCAAAATTTAAATGTATTGGAATAGATTAAAAACCTGAAGTTTGCTTTCCCTTGGTTTTGATTGCTGAAAAACCCTAGCTGTAGAATTCCCTTTGCTCCTTGGTTCTTCCTATATCCTTTCTCCCCTTCCTCTCTATATCTTATTTTGCAAATCTACAAAAAAAAAAAAAACCCTTTCTTGCCCCCATGTTTCCTAGTTTTTGCAAAGCAAAACCAAAAGATTGTAAAAATATCGTTATGCTTTCTCGTTAATCTATTTTTAATTTTAAAGATTTCTTCTCATTTCCCGGGACCTAATCTTGAAAATAAAGAATTAAATAAAATTTACTTCTTGCACAAGTGTTATTCCTAATTTATTAATTAATCCTATTTAATTACAAGTTAGCATTTTTCGGGAAACAAATATTTGAGTAAACTATTATATTTGAAATCAAATATGGAAACATAAGCAAGAAAATTGACATAAATTGCAATTTAGCTGATTACTTTAAATAATACAAACTGATGTTTAATTGCATATATAATTATTTAATTAAATTAGAATTAATTCTTCCATTCTTTTAATTGCATACATAAATATAAAATTAACCATTTAAAATTACCAATAGTAAAACAATCATCCAATCCACATGCTAAATGCATCTATATGTCACTAAGTGATTTGTGTGTGATCGAGAGCACCATTCCTGCTTTACCCTACTAAGAAGCTAACCTCCTCTACCTTAGCCACACCCTTGGTGTTCGACAACCTGCAACTCAAGTACACTCAAGCAACCAAAATGGGATTAGTATCTGGATAAAATAAAATCAACTTAACTCATAAGATCAGAATTCATTAATTCTAAATATCACCTTTCCATTTTGCATCATTTTCAAAATAAGACGATATTCCATTCATTACAACTTTTCACAAAATTAAAACCACATTAATTATCATTTAATCTATCACACACACACATACATTCAATCATAAAGAAAAATTAGGCATCACCAAAATTAGTGATGTGACACACAGACAAATGTCACATTTCCATTTGATAATCTTGTCATTAGGATTAGACAAAAAGGTTACAATTTCTTTGTAAAGGATAAAGATATGCCGCTAAAAGACAAAACAGTTGCAAAGGTCATCAAAGAAGATATTTTGATTTTGCAATGATAAGGCAAAATGGAGAAGGCGTATGATGATTATATTGAGATTCTTCATCCAAATTGATAACATATCTTCTAAGATCATGTTGGAGATGATGGTGACAACACCACAAAAGACAAAAAGAGTACATAATTGCAAAATTGTTTGCGAACAATTAATTGGTTCAAAATGCCATGTCATCATTTGAGTTCGATATTGCATTTGAATCTTGATGACATAATATAGATATTCCTATGGAAATTTATTGTACCTTTCATCCCATTCCACATACAATCTCTTTGTTGGCCATTTGAATGAAAGTACTTGGTTGGCATTATGAATGTACTCAAGATACTTTGCATCTAGGAATGCCCTGATCTCCTTGTAAAAAGTATCTAAGCCTATTTTCGAGGATACTAGCTTGTCTATAGTGGAATTGAGAACATTTGTTTCCACATCATCATTATCACAAATTAACGTTGAAAGGTTAGGGACCATTGTGTTGAAGCTTGCCTTCCACTGGTCCAAATATTTAAGCTCTTTATTCTCATTCAAGATGCTTGGCATAATTTTCAATTCTATGCATTCAAAAGACTTGAATTTAGCTTTTATCTATTGTACCATATTTTTCATGTATTCTTGTATCTCTCCTACTAATTTGGCCATATTCCATGTATGCACAATGTTATTTATCATATCATTTTCAAACCTTTCTCCTTTGTAGATGCCTTGTAGCATAACAATCTTGGGAATCCACTTATTCATTATATTCCCAAGCTTATCTTGATCTTGTGATAATTTGGCATAAGCATCCTTAATATTTGATTAAAATTGATGTGAATCTTCTAACTTCCCAAGGATTTCAGATACTCTGCATTTTATCACATCTTCGACTATGCTACTAATTTTCTTTTTCTACTCTCCCTTCACATTTTTCATTTTTTCTTCCACATTTTCAATCTTTGCGATTATTTCTTTATTTTATTAATATGCTCGAGAAACTTGATATTGAAGTTTGTACCACTTCTATTCCTGTTGGTGGTGATGCTACTGATGGCTCTTGCATATTCAATTTATTGTACTATATAGTCAACTTTATATGATCTTTCAACAATTGATCATATTCTTCTTGTAACTTCTTTGCAGTTGCTTCACTAAATTTAGCTGTGGAAAACTAATGAAGTTTCTTACAGTGAGATGTGATGTTTGATACTCTTTTATCTATCAAACTCCCCTTCATTTCCTACACAATATTTTCCACTTGAGGCTTGTGTGTGTTTGGAGCAAGAGCCCATATGGCCAAGGTTTCCCACTTAGGATTGAAACTTGATCCTGAATATGCTTGCTCTACCCACTCCTCACAAGAAAATACCTCTTCATACTACCTCCTTATAGTGTCTAGGGCTATTGCAAAATCAATATCCCACTCTGATAGCAATAGAAATCAACTTTCTCTCACCGACCTTCTTCCTTCTTCTGGTGTAATATTTTTGACATTAAAGTCAATCTCTTTCAACACCCTATTTCTAACCTCCTCATACTTGGAGGGGTGGACCTCAGCCTTTTCCTTGCTCAATTTATCATTAAATTATTCTCTTCTAATCCTTATCACAAAATCCTTAAATTCCTTGGATTTAACAAATTCATCATCAACGATGAATTGAGTGTAGAAAAGGGATTTCATGTCGTTGGATTCATCCCTACCACTTCTTGTATTGATTCCCAAATGGATTCATGATATCCCAACCACATTTACCCTTGGAGGAGAGGGCATTTATTGATTTACCTCATCCTAAGTGACTTCTACCTCCTCTTCATCAACACCTAGGGGATAATTAACCAAGGATGGGTGATCAAGCCTCATTTTCTTCTATGGTTGGTCTTGTGGGGTAGTTTTAGTATTGGAAAGTTCCTGAGAAGATGTGGTTGTTGTAAATGGTTGCTCCTGAGGGTATGGTTCCTTTATTGATGGTCCCTTTCCTCTTGCATATCCATACATTGATGGATCAACTTGTGGTTGGTAGGAAGGTCTCTCCTCAACTATTGGGGACTTACCAATTAACTTGTCAACATTCTTTAGCACCATTTAGATCCTAGCAATAGGATCTTTTATCTTTGCATACGCCCCAGGGCAATTGGCTATTTTCTTAGCCTTTAAATCCTTTGCTTTTCTAAAATCCACCCACTTCATTCTTCTTTCATTCACCTCTTTGTTAGTGAGGCAATTCCTGATTACATCTTCACCAAAGAGGAGTTGGTGTATAAATGATGATGCTTGTCCTTAGCTGATTGATAAAACTCTTAGGATCAAATGCACTTGTACCTTCTTGAACCATTTTGTATGTTTTCAACATAGGGTAGAGGAGATCTAGACCCTCTCTAGTCACTGTAGAATCTAAAAACATTGTGGAGAATGGGAATAAAGAGCCCTTATTTGTCCCTTTAGGTGGGCCTTATCTAATTCATTAATATTCCAAATTATTTCTAGGTATGCCAGTCTTAGAGGAACATACCTTACGATGATGTGAGGTCCCACGAGGCACCTATACACCCTTATCAATTTTGAGTCAGAATGGAGACACCAATCTCCCTAATTGTGTTGCACACCCAATTCAGGTACTCTTTCCTTGGGCCTTAAGAATTCCATTATTTCTTTTTGTAGTCTACCCTCTTCTACCCCCAAGAAACTTAGAAATTTCTAACAAAATGGCCTTCAAAGACCACATAGTTAGCAGAGTCACAATGCATATCCAAGACATGAGTCAAATATTGGATAGGGAGAGAGTTTCCACTATCATATGCCATCCTGACCTATAGTGCCTTATCCCATTTTTTTCTTCCTTTATACAAAAATATATGGCATAGTAGGGAGTACTATCTGAAGTTTACCTCCTTGTTGCTTTCCTTGATTTCCACCAATTGTTTATGAATTCCATTAGAAATATAGGTAGCAAAGTCAAATTCATTATTGACTGGGGAATTTTGAAAATCAGTTGCCATAAATATTAGTGGCACAAGGATCTTTGTCTTAGCATCTCCACCTAAGACATGGAAAAGTGCATGATAGGTCTTGATGAAATAATCTTCAAAAATATCAATGTTGAAGGGTTCTACCTCATTTGTTGGAATCTTGACAGATCTCTTGTCAAACCCCTTCAATATGTCTTGGAAACTATTCACACTTTATGCAACCTCCTTACTTCTTGTATATTATTTTTGAACATACTAGATACTAAGAGAGGGGGGGGGGAATCAATATATTCAAACACTTAAGACCCTTCAGAACTTAAGGCTTTCAACACAATTCAAAATTCTTAAGCAACCCAATAAGCACTTAAACATATCAACAACAATGAAATATATAGAAATTTAATCTCTTAACAAGTTCATCAAACCTTAATCAAATCAACAACAATGAAATATACAATAATTCAACCCTTAATGAGATCAACAAAAATGAAAGATAAACAAGGAACAAACATGCACAAGATAACACTGAATTTACGTGGAAAACCCAATGAGGAAAAAACCACAACGAGAGTTAACTCACAATATATGAAGCTCGTTGCTTAAAAAATAAGGTTCACTTCCAAAAGACTTACAAACTAAGTTGCAAAAAATTAGTTCAAGATATAAATGACTTGCAAATTGAAGCACACAACTCCAGGGAAAGATACAAGGACATGATGAGATTCACTATCTCAGAGAAGGATACATAAAGATTTAGAAATTACAACATATGTTGACAATACACTCTATTGAAAGAGGCAATAAAGCACATATGATATTTATTCCACTCACTTTTGCACTTCTTCTACAAGATATTCAATTACATTCCACACACACACTCTTTTCAACTAATTTTATCTTTCATTTATATCCACCACAAGATCAAAAAACATTAATTAGGTCAACCAAAAAGAAGATAAATAATATTTTCAATAAGTCCATCATAAAAACATAAAGAAATCCTATCCAAAAGATAGAGAGGACCAAAAATAGTCTTATTGCATCTTCCAATGTGATCCCAAACAATTCACATACTAGCACACATCAACTCAAGTTGGCAACAGGGAAACGTGTAGCACAATACTAGTCGCCCCAAAAGCATACTTCCAATTGAATTCACTCAATACGGTTCTAACCAAGATAGTTCAAGACCCAATACATCTTAACAAAAATTCATATGCTAGTGAAAACCCTCAAGCACAAAGCACAAGAAAGATAACAAGCCCTGTTAGCCAGATATTCAAAAATTACCTAGAAAACCAACTCAAACACAAAGCAATACTAAAAGAGATCAACCCTTGATGTGCGAATCACAAGGAGATGTTCCATGAACATCCAAAAATACTTCCAAACACTTATTTCATATTTTTATGTCACCAATAGCTACCGCAAACCAAACGCGAGCAAAACACTTCATCCTAGAAGCAAAAAAATACAACCATGAGATAGAGTATTAACAGATCAAATTATGGACCACTTCAACACATGAAATTTGAACTAAGACACTGATAAGACATCCACCAAATCCTAGGAGGAGAAACATCTATGTGAAGCATTTTTACAGACTAGTTCAAACAATCAACAACATTGCCAAACATTTGCATATAACATAAACATCATTGGAAACATTGGTGACCTAAAAATATAGGAGTGCAACATTTACAAAACAAATTGTTTTAATCCCAAACAACAAGACCATATGTCCAACAATAGAGGAATGTAGATAATTCTCCCAATTAATCTTCACAACAACATTCTAAAACAAAAACTTTTTACCCTCTTGTGGAGGCCAGGACAACCTTACAACAACACATACTTCTTCAAGAAAAAAAAGAGAGAGAATACAACTTTTTATAGGCCATCAAAATCTTTGCACCATCAACAATACTTCAGATCCTAATCTTTATGCTTCTAATCCTCATCTTAATATAATCATGAGATCAACACTGTTGGCAACAACCATACTCAATACATCATTAATTGACATCAATCAAGGCATGACATCCAACCATGAACATCAACAACACATCATTATACACCATTGATAGCCCAAACCCAACAATGCAACAATCTTCCCAAGTGTTGACAACTAGTGCTAACAATACAACTAAGTGCTGACATCACACCAATCTTTTCAAGTGTTGAAATCAATGACAAGCACAACCAATTCACCAAGATTTGACATCAATGACCAAAAATTCCAAAAATTATACCAATTATAACAGATTTGAGAGACCCCAAATGGTTTGTTATGCCCAAGAAGGCCTCTGGTAGTTGCATTACACCCTTGCCAAGGTGCACTCAAAAAATCCATTTTGCAAAATTATCTAAAGAATAGATTTCTCTTCCTTCTTCCTTTTCATCTCATAGTCCTTTAAGAGTTTGGGTCCTACACAATTTTTTTGACCAAGGTCCAAATCCGCTTCCAATCCCTAATTTCCCTTTCAAGCCTTTTGGAACTTCGAGTCTTGACCAGGATTTTGAACTAAGGTCCAAATTCGTTCCAGGTTCTCTACTTCTTTCCTCTTTCTTTATTATTGTCCTTTTGGAACTCCGGGTTTTGAACAAACTTTTGGTTTAAGTCTAAGTAGTCCATTTTTTCCAATGTCCCTGCTTTCCCTTTTCTTCTTTGGCCTCGTTGGAATTTCGAGATCCAATCAAACATTTGAACCTTTCAACCAAGTGTTCATTTTTGTTTTCTATCCTTGGTTCTTCCTTTTTGAGGCTTCAAACTTCATTAAGACATTTGGACCTTTTGCCCAAAGGTCCGAATCCAATCAAGATCTTTGATCTTGACCCTCCCCTTTTCTTCTTTAGTTATTTTTAGGCTTTCAACACTCATTTGAACTTTTGAGTCTTTTGTATGGAATTCCAAACCCATTTTATTTTCTTGATATTGAATTTTTCCTTCTTTGGAGCTTCAAATCTTTTTGGATTTTTGGACTTTTGGTCCAAAATCACAAGTTCGATTTCTGCCTCCGCTCTCACCATCCTTTGTCCCTTTGCATTTGATTGGTTTCTGGTTTTTTGTAGGCAATTTTTATTAGAGAAAATTGAAGGCACGAGATCATGGAAAGGGTGACATCTGTCATAAGCTCTACATGTCCTCAAGATCAATTTCACTAAATCAAGATTCAAGTGCGAAGGTATAGAAAGGATGACATGTAGAGGCATCTTATCGGTTCTTCTCACCCATAATCTTTTTTAGGAATTCCTAGTTGACTCTTGAAAGTTATGGTTTCTACATGAGCTCGCGAGATTTTATAGGAGTGCCATTTTAAATTGTAGAAGTGCAAAAATATGACACATGGCATGAATTCTGCAAGCCCACAAAATTCTCAAGGAGGGTCCCATTTCAGGTTGTGGGATTATTAAAATTACACTTTTCAACCTCTCTTTGGCTTTTGCAATGTCCGCGAGCTCTTCCCGATGGGACCAATTTCTAAAGCAACTTTGTCGGAAAGAAACACATGACATGTTCTAATTTTTTCCACTAGCCCACAAGATATTCATGGTGGGTCCCATTTTAGTCTGTGAAAGTGCAAAAGGGTGACATGTGGCTCTCTATTGACATCACCTATCTTTTGATAATTTCTTTTGGTGGTCTTGCTTGATGACACGTAAGGGTAGGTTGAATTGGAGCTCTCTAATTGGCTGATAGTTTTTTTAATATAATTCAAATCTAGTCAAAGAAAGTATGATCATCAATATTATCTCTTCCTGAAAGATCTATAGTCCAAATTCAAATGAGGCAATGACTATGAGAGCCATATTTCATGGTTCAAAGACAATGAAAGTGATTGCAACATCATCCTAGCTACCAGATCAGATTTTTCAAGTTGTAGGGGCATTTTTATTGCATTTCTCAATGCTGCATTGATGCCAAAAATGACGCCATACTCTCTTGTGTATTGCAGACATTCCTTCTATTATCAATCCATTCATGATTAGATTTCATGTCATATTTCATAGGGATCTTTGCTATGCACTTACAAATTCATCAATGCAGAGGAATGGAGAGCACGCCAAGACCATTTGGTAAGCTTACAACTTATATTTTGAGGAGCCAGATGTCTACATCACAATCTGATCAAATTTCCTATTGGATGCTAGCCCTAATTTAGTTTTTGATGCTAGATCATCTAGTTATGCCTGAACTATAAAGGAAACTATTGCATTTATTTGAAGGGTTCTTCTTTGAGCTCTTCCCTAGGGTTTTGTTTGGTAGACATTGCAATTATTGTATTTTGCAACTGTAAAATTAGCTTATGCCTTTATATTAATGAAGATTATCTAATTTACCTCTTCCCTTTTGTAGATATGTTATGTATGATTTTTACCTCCATGTTTGCACATTATCTTGTTATCTTTTATGCATGCATGTTGTGTTAAATAGGTTTGTAGGTTATGTTGTGAATGTTTTCCTTTCCTTCTAGCATCTTGCCTAACCCTAACCTTCATATTTTCCCCTAGAAGTTGATAAAATAAAGAATTATGTAAGTCTTTGGATTATTTTCATTGATTCTCGATGCATTTTTAGCAAGAAGTAATATTTTTGTCTTGGTGTATCACCCCCCTTTCCCTTTCATGCATTGTTTGTCTCCCTTTTTCCTTGTGATTTGATTAGAGTAGGGTAGTGTTAGGATTCCATGTGTTGGGTTGGACCAACACATCTACACTTAGATTAGAAGAGGAAGCTAAACTTCTTCAGAAATTTGATCTCATCTTGCAAGGTCCCACACCTTAAGGTCATTTCCATTATGTCATTGGAGTGTTGAGCCCATGTTCAACAAGGTACAATTTCATGTGACAATAGTTTTGGCATGCCTGATGGGACCAAGTTTAGTGAGATTTAATTCATTCCATTGAAGTATTTGGTGTGTCCATCCACATATTTCCTTTTAGGGAAATTTTGCAAAACACCATGGTGACTCTATGATAAAATCTACTGGTTTAAGCAATGCAACTTCTCCCTACCAACTGTGACAACAATTTTTGGCATGCTCAGAGGGATAGGTTTAATGAGCCTTAATTCATTCCACTGAGTGGTGTTGTTCTTAGAAGTTTTAGTCATTGGACATCATTTAAAACACTTAACGAGTGCAATTTAGTTTTGGGTGAATATACTGGTATGTGCCAATTTCCTTTGGTTGAGTATACCTTTGTTCTTATTTTCAAAGTTTTACAATTTTTTTATCTCTCCCTATCCTCAAATATGTCAAACTATTATGGAAATCCTATGTACACCCCTCCATATCATGAAAATGTTAACTTTTTAGTCCCTACTAGCAATATCAATCTAGAAATGCCACTACTTTGGCCTCATAGAGCCTTGCTATGGTGGACCATCAATCTTATTTTAATGCTTACCACCTATCCACCCTTGCTCAATCTTCTTGGCAACCAGTATTTTATCAAGTCCCTCACCAAGAAGCTCCTTATTTTTCAAACCTCTTCTATTCAACCCCAAAATGTTGACAAAATGGAGACGGGTGAACTCAAAAGCATGTTGCTATACCTCACCAGAAAACTGGATGATTACAAGAGAAGTTTGTAGTAGGAGTTGGCTAACCAGGCCTACTAGGGACAACACGAATATTTTCCATAATAGGAGGAGTTTTTCCATCAAACTCATTTTCAGTAGCAAGAGATAGAAACTCAATGGAAATGTGAGTAACAAGTGGAGATCCAAAGGAGGCAACAAGAAGAGTGTATTACAAATAATATTGCTGCTAGGGAAGATAAAATGAAGCTTTTGCTTTCCCAAGCACAAAGGCCAGAGGCTTAGTTAGCCCCTTGTGTCCCTATTTTTAGGTAGGAATCTCTTACAAGACTAGACCAACATGCCAAGGAGGAAGCCCATAAGTACAAGTTTCCAAGTTTCAAAAAAGACAAGCCCTTTGAAACTTCTAGTAAACCTCCTTAATCATCATGCAAATCTCTTATGCTGGAGAATCTAACTTTTAAGAGATTTCATACCTTACAAGAGCTTGAATATGTGTAGGCTCATCCTATTGTTCCTAATGAACAACCACATTAGAGTCCCAACAATAATGTCAATAGATTTCTAATTATTTTCTATGCCTACTATTATTTCACTTTACAAAGGTAGAATTATTGTTTGGGATGTCAGTTGGTCAAAATAAAAAAAGAGGGAGATATTCTAGGTTGAGAGGGAGTTCACTATTGTTTGTGAGCCTTCTTATGCTCCAAACAATGAGTTCTTTGACATACTACAATAAAAAATTGAATATGACTAGTTGCAACAAAAAAACACTGAACAAGCAAGGAAGGATGATGAAGAGGAGGAATTGAACTTCTCTTTTGATTAGATCCCTTGTTTCATTAACAATGAGGAGGATAGCCTACCCATGCCTACATCAATAGAATCCTTAAAATAATAGGATCCTAACTTGATGAGCTGGATTGAGGATGGATCTGATGATTTGGAGTGGCATTCCTTCTTACCCTTTGATGTGGCAGATGAAGGACCCCGGTCTATTGAAGATTGTAATTCTTTGGAAGTGGAAGACCTGTTTTGGGATGATTTAGAGGTATTTTTTTCAAGATTCGATATCAAACCATCATCCCTTGAAGAGGAAAATTGTGAGTAACATATATGTGAGATTATAGCAGCAGAGTGTAGTGGTCACATTGTGCCATGAGTTTTCTTTTGTTGCAGCCAATTGCCAAGAAGAAGGAATAAACATAGGGAGACAACCTAAAGATTTTAGTTCTTCACTTGAGGTGTCTCAAAAACCCAAGGTACATGTTGATGAGATGTGCATAAATACATGTAATTGTAATGAAAATTGGTTCCTTGTTATCCTTGAATCTAAGAATGTTGAATACGAAGTCTTCATTCAAGATGAATATGTAAACTTTGGCATGGGGGATAATGTGTCGAGTTAGAATGTTTTACATGGAACCAACATACTAAAAATTCTACCATTAAGAAGCCACACATATTTGAGGAGGATAATGCTCTCATTACTCAATTTGATAGTATGTTAAAGATTCAAAGATTCTCATTTGAAATAAATGAGGAAGGTCTTCTTAGTGTAGATTGACAAAAAAGCTTGGTATACTTTGCACCACCATGTGAGTTAGAAAATTTCTCTTTTTTTTCAGTTTATTCCCTTAAGAGATCAATGGTTATGAAAATGTCTTACCCTTGTGTGAGGAGAGTTCTCTTCCCTTTGCATAAATTTTTCTCCTAGTTGCTGACTTTTTTCAAGAAAGTTCACCCTTGCTACTATATGTTCACTTGAGGCACCGGTGTCAAGTGAATCTGACACTCACATCATTTGGCTCCCTTGAAGTGAAATTTTTTTATAGTCAAGTGATTCTTCACCATGGAAATAGTGTGTGCGTCCCCTTGCATACATGCATATGTTTTCAATGGTTGCAATTGGGTGAAGCTTGAAACTATGATCTAAGGGAGATCAACTCCTTTAGAAGGTTTGTATTTGATAGAGACAAATTTATGTAATTTTCATACCATTAAAGCCATGCACATTTTAGTTTAGTTGTTATTTCTTTCCAAGAAGTGTGGTTGCATACCCTACATTATCCTTAAGGGAATGTATGCTCTTAGGTGCCTTTTGTTTTCCTCTAAGTGAAAGAATGCACATGTTTTTTTTTTTTGAAGAAATCTAGTTTTTGTAGTTCCCCTTATGACTCTATGCCCAATGGATTGTTAAGGCCCCTAGATACAATGATTATTAGGAAATCATCCCACAAAAGTCGTCAAAATGTTGACACTTTGCGCCACCCCTTTATTTTTTGCATATTCCATTAGTTATAACCAATTTGAGAGATCCCAATGGTTTTTTATACTCAAGAAGGCCTTTGGTAGTTGCATTACCCCCTTGCCAAGCTACACTCAAACAACTCATTTTGTAAAATTATCTAAAGGATGGATTTCTCTTCCTTCTTTCTTTTCTTCTTAGGGTCCTTTTGAAGTTTTAACTCCCAAACAAAAATTTGTACCAATGTCCAAATCCATTCCCATTCCCCAATTTCCATTTTGACCCTTTTGAAACTTCAGGTCTTAATTAGAATTTTAGACTAAGGTCCAAATATGTTCCAAGTTCCCAACTTCTTTCTTTCTTAATTATTTATTCATTTTTGTCCTTTTGGAACTCTGGGTTCTGAATTTTTTTGGGATCAAGTCCAATTAGTCCATTTTCTTCCAATCCTCACTTTCCCTTTTCTTCTTTGGTCTCGTTGGACTTTTAGGATTCAATCAAAAATTTGCACCTTTTGACTAGGTGTTTGCTTCTATTTCCTATCCTCGGTTCTTTTTTAGGAATTCAAGTTTCATTCAAACATTTGGAACATTTGTCCAAAGGTCTTAATCCAATCAAGATCTCTAATCCCGACCCTTCCCTTTTCTTCTTTAGTTCTTTTCAAGCTTTTAGGACTCATTTGGACTTTTGGATCTTTTGTACGAAAGTCCAAACCCATTTTAGTTTCTTGATCTTGACTTCTTCCTTCTTTAGAGCTTCAGACTCTTTTTGGATTTTTTGACTTTTGGTCCAAAATCCCAAGTTTGATTTCTACCTCTGCTCTTGCTATCCTTTTTCCCTTTGTATTTCATTGGTTCTTGCTTTTTCACAAGAATTTTTTATTAAGGAAAATTGAAGGTGTGGGATCGTGGAAAGGGTGACATCCGTCATAGTATCCACATGCCCACATGATTAATTTCATTAAGTCAAGATTCAAGTGTAGAGGTGTGAAAAGGATGGCATGTTCTCATTGTTTTTTCTAGCCTACAAGACATTCATGGTGGGTCCCATTTTAGACTACAAAAGCATAGACAGGTGACACGTGGCTCTCTGCTGACATCACCTATCTTTTGACAAATTTTCTTGGTGGGCCTAGCTGATGACAAGTAAAGACAAATTGACTTGGAGCTCTCTGATTGGATGATACTTTTTCAACATAATTCAAATCTAGTCAAAGAAAGTATGATCATCAATCTTATCTATTCTTGACAGATTTATGCTCTGAATTCAAACCAAGCAATGATTATGAGCACCATATTTTGCGAGAAGGATAACTTAAGTGATTGCAACATCATCCCAACTACTGAATTAGATTTCTCAAGCTACAAAGGCATTTTTTATTACATTTCTCAATACTGCATTGACGGTAGAAATGATACCATGCATTGTTACATATTGTAGACATTCCTTCTATTATCAGACTATTCATGATGGGATTTTATGGTAGATTTCATGGGGATCTTTTCTTTGCACTTATAGAGTCACCAATGTAGAGGCATGGTGAGCACATCAAGGTCATTTTGAAAGCTTACAACTTGGATTTTGAGGAGCCAAATGTCTATCACAATTTGATTAGATTTCCTACTAGTTGCTAACACTAATTTAGGGTTTTATGCTAGATCATCCAGTTATGCCTGAACTATAAAGTCACTATTGTATTCAATTGAAGGGTTCTTCTTCTGGGCTCTTCCCTAGGGTTTTCTTTGGAAAATATTGAATTTTTTTCATTTTGCAACTGTAAAATTGGTTTATGCCTCTGTATGATCTATATCGTACAACCCTTCCTCTCTATTTGAATGTGTAGGTTTCAAATCTGAAGGATATTGGGATAAGTTTGAAAATCAACTATTCATTGTTGCATTCAAACCCTACAACTTGACAACATACAAAAACTCAGTTATCTCGACAATTGATGAAGTTATGATAGTGAGACACGAAGGAAAATAAGGCTTTGATTTGGTTCTAGATGATTGTGAAAATAGATTTCAGTTTCAATCAAAAGGAAACTCTCCCCTAGGCGACTTAGTCCTGTAAAATCAAGCTCAAAGTTATACCACAGGTGTGTAGTACTTTGACCTTTCCATATCTGGTCTCAAAATTTGACTTTCGATTTCTAGTTTATTTGTATTTACATCAGAACAATGTATTATCATAGTCATTTAGCTACACCATTGCATTTTCACCAAAAATACATTTCAAACCCCCAAAGCAATTTAGATCCAATGCTGATTGGATCACCTTCAAGGCTGCAAGTCAATTTAATTCCCTTGTCAATTTGAATTCTAATGTTTTATAGTGAAAGGTGGCTAATCCTAGTAAAACCCTAGGATCACTTTTCCCACATCACAAAAACACTGTTAACAATTATTATGGTTTTTTGTGTTGGAGGATTTTTTTTCATGGTCATTTTTTTGTTTCTCAAGTGCTTTAGAAGCATAAAAAAAAATTGTGTTAATTAAATTATTAGAATATTTACGAAAAAATTGAGGAAGACACTAAAGAATAAGTTGAAGGAAGTGATGAAGTAGAAATTTTTTTAGAAGAAGTAGAAGAAATACAATTCCTACTAGAAGATAATTTTTGAAAATTGATGAGAACTTCATCTAACATGTTAAAATTTTCTTTAGAACACATTATCGTAGTGTTGTAAATTATCGCCACTGACAATTTCACACTAAGTTTGGCAGTCTATTTTGCATGTATGATTAATTATGTTCACAATATGACCATTTCATGGACTAATAAATAAAATATGCTATATTCCTTGACAAATAGAATTTTGGGAGTAAAAAAAGGCCCAGACACTATTGCAGGGTGCTAAGTTTCTACATTTGAGTTTTTAAAAGGTTGCAAATCCAAATATTAGCCTCTAGTGTCTTGAAAACTACCCTTGTCGACCTAGATCCATAAAATTACTTGTGATGCATATGTAAGACTCTCTCTCATTTACACACATGCAACTTATTTATAAGAATTCTCTCTCTCTCTCTCTCTCTCTCTCTCTCTCTCCATTCTTTACATTATTTCTAAACTTGACTATTTGTGAAGGTTATTTTGTTATGCACACTATATTTATAGGTATTCAAGGAAAATTATTCTTTCTTCATCAAATCCTTGTGACAACTTATGATGCAACATCTCTCCAACAAGGGATTCACACATATGGTAACTTTATTTCATACTATTCATTATATCATTTTTTTAGCCTCCGCTCCCCTAAGGGCACACACTTTTGATCATTATTATCATTGTTGTTGTGGAGGTGGGAGAATAAACAAGAGGTTTGACCTAGGAAATCCCCTATACAACACAACCCTTTTCCCTCTTTTGTGTCTATAGATCCAAATTTGGATTTTTTTGGCATTAAGGAGTTACATGAAGACAAAGTGGACTATGATAGATGGACATGAATTTAGATCACCCAAAACACTAGGAGACATTCACCTTGCACTGGAGTCCTGTAATTTCTTCCTCTACTTTTGGTGATAGGTTCCCCTCTTGATGCAAGAGCATTTGTGGTGGCCAACAATCTTGCATCATCAAATTTAATCAATTTTGCGGTGAATTTTTTTAATTCATATTTTGGAGTATTTTAATACTTTTAATGTCCAAAAATCTAATTAAATAAATTGGACAATTTTTGGCTTGTAATTTGTATTGGGAAGCATGTTAGAATTGATATTTTAAATGCTAAATTATGAAAAAGCAGAATGGGGCATGGGATTCTTGGGAGTTGTGAAATTTGAATTTGTAATTAATGTGGCATATGATGCTACACACTATAATTGGATTCCTAAGAAGAGTTTTACTAGAAATTTGAATTGGAAATTCAAATTGGAGAAATGGAGGAATAATTGTGTCGGCTAGTGGAGACCTACTTGGTTGGGAGTGGTGCAAACATGCACTGGGTAGTTAGAAAATTGTATTTGATTCCATTATCTAATTTTTCCAAAAGGGGGCATGGAATTGGAGATTGTTGGGTTGCTGGAGGTGTGGTTGCAAGATTTTTCATTGTTGATTTTTGGTTCCAAAATTTGGGAGTGGAAAACTTGGGCGTTGCTTTTCCTGGGAAAACATTTACATATTATAGTTTTCAGGTGGGAGGTGGAAAACCAACAAAAAAATCTTGGCGATTTCATAGGAGTTGATGTTCTTGATTTCCAAAAAAATATAGCTACAAGTGAAGGAAGGAGAATTGCAAGAAGGTGGAACAAGGAGACATACCTGTAGTGATTTTTATTACCTGCAACAAGCCAATTGATTGGAAATTTAATGTATTTCTCAGTCTTCATGGCTACAAAATTATACCTTTTGGATTGAATGCAACTCACATATTGTGCAGGAGACATTGACTAATCAAATCTACAAGATTGTTGCTGACTTTGGTGTTGATTTATTTTAATTCCTCGGTTCGTGTGTTGTAAGTTTGGAATTCAGAGACTTGAAAGAAACTCTCTTGCATCACATTATCTAATTTTTCTAGAAGGGGGCGTGGAATTGGAGATTCCTAGGTTGTTAGAGGTGTGGTTGCAAGAGTTTTTATTGTTAATTTTGTTTTGTCTTGATTTTTGGTTCCAACTTTTGGAATTAGAAAACTTGGGTGTAGCTTTTCCTAGGAAAGCATTTTCAGATTGTATTTTTCAAGTGGGATGTGGAAAACCAACAGAAAACTCTTGGTGACTGCATAGGAGTTGGTGTTCTTGATTTCCAAAAAAACATAGTTGCAATTGAAAGAAGGAGAATTGCAAGAAGGAGAAACAATGAGACATACCCATAGTAATTTTTGTTGCCTACAACAAGCCAATTGATTTTCCATTTAATGTATTTCTCAATCTTCATGGCTCCAAATGTATTCCTTTTGGATTGAATTTAACTCACATATTGTGCAAGAGACATTGAGTAATCAAATCTACAAGATTGTTGCTGAATTTGGTGTTGATTTATTTTAGTTTCTCAATTTTTTTGTTGTAAGTTTTGCATTACTAAGAGTTGAAAGAAAATCTCTTGCATCACCTCTATCTTCCATGTTCATATCTGTATTTGTTTTGTAAATTTTTATATTAGTATGTGTAATTATTTGTATTTTCAGGTTAATGTTTGTATCACCTATGTTAATTAAATTACATTTTATCAATCTACCCTCTTTGCAACAAAGGAAAAAAACCCAAGTATCTTGGCTCTCCTTTTGAGGAAGTTAGCCAAGCACAAGCCTTCATTGGTTCATATTCTAAATATTGTATGGGAGAAAGATTGATCTAGGTTAATGTATTAATTATTCTAGGATCTCTTTTCCTATATAACATTTTGGTGAACCAAACACATCTTATTTATGTAAACCTCTTGATTTACTTGTATGTGTTCTTAGATCTGATTAGTTTGTTAATTGATTGGATAGCTATGTTGCATATATTATTTAGAAATTGAAAAATATTATGTGCTTAGAAATAAAATATTAAACAATGTTTTATTTTTTATAGATTAGAAGACCAAACTATAAAAAATTTATATACCTTAATCAACATATCCGTATTGTCATCACTTTCTTCTATATATCATAAATCCTAGCTCTTGTCTTTATGGATTGATCATTGGCAAGTCAAGGAATGTTGATTATTTGAGCTCAATCACACTCTGAATTCTAATTTTCACAGTCACATGTCTTCAGATAATGCTCAATTTGTAGAAGTTTTCCCTAATTTTTGGAATCTCTAGACACAAACACCCCATGTTGGCATCCTTATTATTTTTCTCCAGATTTTTGTACTAGGTTCTTCTCTATATATTTTGTTCAAATCTATTCTTCATCTCTTTCAATTCATTCTATAACATCTACATTTTGTTACATTTAGTTAATTTGATTCTATTTTCACCACAATAAGAAAAAGTACATAGCAACATGTTTTCTTTTCAAAACTAAATCTTATATTTTCATAACAATTTTTTTTTTCTATTTTTTTTTCAGGTGGTCGCCCCAAACTCCATTCCATGTCATCAAAATGGATATACACCGACCTTCAACCAACTTGTTTATATCTTTCATAATGAACTTATTATTTTATTTCCTTTTGGCCCTTTCCATCTTTGTTAAGAAACTTCAAGAAACTCTCTTGCAAGCATGTAGAAGTGAGTTTCTTTCTCCTATTTTATTTTTTTTCTTTGGTCCCTCTCCCAATATATCTTCTACTTGTGAGGATATCTTGGTGCAAGAGGATGCAATCATTGATACTTTTCTTAAAATAAAATTTCCTAATCTTCATTTCAATGCCCTTCCTTCTAGAAATGTGGCAATTATACATGGAAATTCAAAACTCACATTGGATCTCCCACAAATAGATGTTTGTCAAAAACTAGTCAACACAATTTACACTTCTAGTTCTAAAAATGAACCTATAAAACCAAAAATTATTCTACATATTTGTTCTAATGTTTTTCAATTGTAAGCTAATTATGTTCTTACTATCTAAGGTATTCCAAATCCACCTCAACCTCCTAGTTACATTCTAAAATTTTCCAAAAAAATTACTAAAAACAATAACCTGAATCAAAATATGTCACAAAAATCTCATTATCATGTAGTTTCTCACATGTACAATAATTGAAATAATAAACAACCTAAAAAGCATAATTGTTTCCCACTTCTATTCTTCTTCCTCAAATTTTTATTCCTCTTGGACCTCATCTTCCTCAATATGTGGGTAAAGAGTATGATCTTTTTGAATAGCTTTGTGCTACTCCGACAAAGATCTCTCTTTGGGAATCAATACAAACCTCTCTTTCATACCATGGGATGCTCCAGGAGGCTCTACAAAAGGCAGTAATTCAACCTATTGCTAGACCAAATGATGTAGCAATTTTTTTTTATTGTATGCATGCAATGAATTTTGATATTGTACTCCACAAAATTGAATTACCTTCTCTTGAAATTAAAAAACAACATGATCCCCTAATGATTTTAGTCATAATTAATAGAAATATAATAAAGTCTACTCTCATTGATATGGATCTAGCCTTAATGTTTAAAGCATTAACCTGTCATGTAAGATAGGTGTAGATATGTATCTCATCAAACCTCATACTCTTTCTATTTGTGACATTGATAATGTTGGTAGATGATCATTAGGTACAATAACATTATCAATTGAGGTAAAATCTGCACTTTTCCTACCCTTATCCATGCCATGCCTTATTCTCTTTCATATAATCCTATTCTTGGTAGACTGTGGATTCATGCCATGGGGAAAGTCCTGTCTACTCTTCACGATACAATGAATTTTGTTTACAACAACAAGCTCTATATGATTGAGGCTGATATGGATCGAAAAATTTTCTTACAAGTAGAAGCCAAGTATCAAAATCATAATTTAAATAATTTGGTTTCTTCTTCCAACTCACTATTCTCTACTGCTAATAATAGTGATGATCAAAATGGTGCTTCACCTTCAAGTACATATTTCAATGGCAATTGGGGTTCACTAGAGTTTACATCCTCCTTTTTTGGAGTACAAAATCTCACAATCTAAACTTAAGATCCCGAAGGAGTCTTCTATTTTGTTTGCACAATATATTTATTATAATCAACTCAAATCTACTATTCTAATTTCTTCTACGTTGACACCATCATTCCATGATAATGTGTCTTCTTCTAACACATATCTTGATGATGATTGGGGCTCTTTATATTTCTCCCCTCATGGATTATTTGAACCTAATATTGACCCTCCCCATCTTGATATCTCAACACTCAACAAGGATTTGCATTCTTGCAAAAGAATCATTTTTTCTTCTCGTGTCAATGATGTTGCTTCTTCTTCAAAAAATGATCATACTCATCATTTAGACAAGATTAGTAATGTGGCCTCTCCTCCTCTATATTATTTAGAGACTCATTATGGGCTTGGATTTAAATTTATTACTAAACTTGTATACGATGAAAGTAATTTAGGGTGCCTAGAACAAGGAGTTAAGGTTCTTATGAAGCTTACACCCCACTTGTCTAAATAGGGTCTAGGTTGTACCGAACTTCTCCTTTGTCTACATCCCCTCCTCCATTGTCTTATGTATATATGTCTTCCTCTTGTGACCAGCCAGACTTTTCTTCATAAGGTAAAGGATCGCCTCTTTCTCCTCATCCTCTATTTAAGAAAGATAATATTTTGTTGAGGCTTCTCCAAGGCTACTTGATTACTCTTCCTCCTCTAGCACGTAAAAAATATCATAAACATGATAAAAAGAATCCTTATTTCTATGCATATAATCAAGTTCTTGGCCATTCCACTAGTAAATGATAGGTCTTGGGAGATAAAATATAACAAATTATTGATTCTGGTGCCATTACTCTTCCATTTGTCAATGCACTTATTGGATCATTGCATAACAAGTGACATTGGATTTCACCTTTGTCATATTCCTTCTAAATAATAAGCTTTCTTCTATTTTGTTGCTCCTCATTATGTGGCATTCATAGCTCTATGTTTCTACTCATTTCCATTCATAGTGGTACAATCTTACATGTAACCATACTTCTATGCTAACAACACAATAGTCTCTAGAATGGTCTTCCTTGCCTATACACTGGGGATAAAGGATAACTGGTTTTGGAGGTGTACATCCTTCTTGAGGATCCCCTCTTGAGGATTCCCTCTTTTCATTCTTCCCCCCTTATTTTCCTTAAAATATTAGTATATTAAACATGATAATAATTTAAGTGGGGGTATATCACCTATCCATCTATGAATCCACACATGCGCCCTTCTCCATTCACGATTCTTGGTACTTGTCTTATTGATTTTCCCCCCTGTGGTGGTGTTTTCATAATGCCCCCTATATGGCCATCAATTTCTCCCCTAAAACATTTCTCATTTATATTCTCCCGGAGGCATTAGCAACACACGATCACCTAACATAATGTAACTTGCTAGCTTGTGAATCCATGTAATCTATACGTCACCTAGCATAACACAACTTGCTCTCCTATGTGCTTTATAAGGCTTGAATTGTCATGCCCATGGTCACCTAACATAACATAAATTGCTAGCACGCGATCCATGGGGAATTTATAATGTGCATGGCCCCTAACAACAAAGCAAGCTAGTTCTTGTGTCATGTAGCCTTCTTCATTCGTATTGATTTCTCACCATCTATTTGTAGGTGTTCTTTCTTTGAAGAAATCATTCAAATTACTACATTCATTTCTTCTCTTTAGAATTCCTCTAATATGTGTTTGTTGCATTCAAGGGATGACACTTAGTATTGAGACAACCTTCATACCAAGGTCTCCTTACCTTGCTGACTTAATTATCATTGTATCCTTTTTTTCTCTCCATGTATGATTTGTGTACACTCTATGCTTCTTATATACTTCATGTATTCTTTGTGTACCCTTTGTGTATGCTTCATGTGCACTCTATTGTTTTCTCAGTGTAGACACTAAAAATTCTCCTCTCACCTCTTTATCCATGCCAATCTTATTCTCCACATCAAATTCTTATCTATACATGTCTCAATTAACCTCCACCCTTCATTAAATTATTTATAATTTGCCCTAATTTTTCCCTAACCCTAGTCCATACTACATCTTTCATTCTTGGCCATTGATTATTGTCATTCAATCTCAACCATTAACAAATTGAGTTCATTGCAAGTACATACTGCTAGTCTGAGACAACAATCTTCAATATTTTTCTAGTCATTGTCATAGGATTATTATTGCACACTCAAAATCTGAGGGCAATTATTATATTAAAGCAAAATGGAGAAATGCAATGAAGGTGAATCAATGATGGCATGGAGACTATTTGGTAATATTGTTCCATATCTTATGTCTTTATGCTTATTTGTGTTTCATTGTTTATTATGGTTTGATTTATATGATTTATTGCCTAACCTTTAATATTTTAACCCTAATTTACATTGGTGAACCCAACGTGAATATGAATTTTTGAAGATTTTCCTAATCTTATATTATTTTTCTGTGCGAAAATTTGGAGACTTTCTTTTTGCAGCTAGGGTTGGAGACAAGCTTAGGGATTGGAAATATTTAATCATATCTCTCAAATGACCACATATTTTTTCACAATTTTTTTTTTGTAGATTGGGGACAATATCAAGAGCCTTCATTCCAAAAATCAAAAATTTTGGATCCTTTTTTAATTATTTATAATTTTTTTATTATTTTTCATGAAATTTTTTTTTGAGAGAATATTAGCAATTTTTTTTGGATTTTTTTATATTTATGGAAAGCTCTCCAAAATCTAATAGGGGTCTATTCTTTATTCTTTTAATTTGGATGAAAAATAATTAGACAAAATTCATTTTTTTTTGTAGATTTGGGATGATGTCAGGAGACTTTAGTTAGGAAATCAGAAATTTTGGACCTATTTTGAATTTTTTATAATTTTTCATGAAAAAATAATTTTGGGTGCAAATTAACAAACTTTTCGGATTTCTTTACATTTTTGGAAATCTCTTGAAATCTCAATAAGCCTTTGTTCTCTGTGTTCTTATTTTTGATGCCAAAAACATTTCCAAAAATCTGATTTGTCTTGACTAGCTAACCCTCTAATATTAGTGATCAATTATCTTGTTAGGGTCTTGGCTTTGTTGTTGGTTTTGTTAATGTCCAAAAAAATAAAACTCCTCAAAAGGAAAATTGGATCAAGTAAACAAAAATTTGGAGCTAAAGAAAGTCTAGGTGCACACTTTTAAACTTATATATTAATCTTGTCTTCTTAACATCACTCTTTCAATTTGGGCTTAAAAAGAACAAGTTCTTGCATTGCTTAGTGATCTAATTTGTGCTTGGAGGTTTGTATGCTCTTCCCTTTCATTTCATGTGATCTTGGGAATCAAAAGCACTCTTCAACACTCTCATTTTCACATCACACATTTCAATTTCTAAGGTTAATGAACATTTCTTGTGTGATCAAATGCATGTGTATTCTCTCTCTCGCATTATCATATGATCTTGGAGATTAAAAGCATTATTTGCATCACTTTTGTGTAACCTTCTTAGGGGGACTTCCTAGAGAAGTGATCACTCTAGGGGATGACCTCAACTCTAGTGCTCCAGTGGAGTATAAATAGTGGGGGGGTGAATCTAAAGACATGCCTCTTGGAAGTAGAATCTTGTCAATCTTGGATAAGCCCCAAAGAACTTTATAGCTTTGGAAAGTGAAGGTGGAGTGTGGTTTACCCTCTCCTCTCGGCTGTTTGGCATTATTCTCCTTTCAAATTCGTAGAATTGGGCCAGAAGTACCTTCAAGGTATATGGAGGACATACCTAGATCCTTGTGCGTCCTAGTTTAAGACCATTGGCCAATCTCCTCGCTTGAATAATTTCTAGGATTGTTCTTGTGCTTGGAAGTGTCTTCTTATTATAATCATTTGCATTACATCTTACATCAATTCTTATCTTGCGTGTGTGAATGTGTATTCAAGATTTAAATCTTAATCAAGCAAGAAAAATAAAAAGTAAAAAATGTAAAAAATCCAAAAATATTAGAAACATTTCAAAAACAAATAAATCTAGGTGTCCTCCAAGTCAAGATATCCACATTGAATCTCCAAGTCAAACTTATCATCCCATTTTCATCCTAGCCTTTGCATTGTCATTCATACCTCACCACCATGTCTTCCATTCACCTTGATATGCTTGCTAGTCAAGTTGAATACCAATTACTCTGCAATGGTCAATACCAACAAGCCATAGAATTCAAAAGAAAATTCATCAAATCCAAATACCAATCAACCTCAACCCATGGTCAACTACCAACATACCCTTCTTACCAACAATCCATAAGCCCTAGTCATTCATCCATATGCCCTCACTACCAAGAGTCACTTAACACAATCCATACCATTGATCCACAAAAAATGTCGATTCATCCCTATCCTACCCTTGAAAAGGGAAACCAACCTTCCACACATCCATTCCAAGTCTCTACATCCTACCCTAACCAACCTTCCACTAATCCATTCCAAGCCTCTACCTCCTATACTAGTCAACTTTCCACTAGTCCATTCCAAGCCCCTACATCCTATCTTAATTCATCATCCACTAGTCCATTGTAATCCACTACATCCCAATCTAATATACCATCCAATAAGACCATGGTTATTAATGCTCTCCAAGGATGACTAGAAAGGAAACTTGTTCAACTCCGAAATGAAAAGAAAGTTAGACAATCCAGACAAATTGCTACTCCTACACCATTTGGCCATGTATCAAAATCATGTCCACCATTGCCTACCAATCCCAAAAAGGATCTTTCCATTGAAACTCCATCATTTCCATGTCCAAATATTGAGTCCACTGAAGAAAATCATATCATTCCATTGCCTAAATCATTAAAAATATGTCAAGAGAATGATCCAAATCATGACATCATAACTCCCCCTTTATGTAAAGATCAAAGTATTTATTGTGATCCTATTGCATCTCATGATGCTATCCTTAACTCCATCCAAGAAATCCTTCTAGATAACCATGGCATCCAAAATACACCTATTGTTGATCAAGATATCATTCCCAATCATGCCACCTATGACAAACCCATCTTTGATCAAGATCCTACCATTGCATAAGAAACCCAAAGTGATTTGCTTATCGACCTTTATGCCATTCATGAACAAGCATTTGGAGTTGATCCCATCCAAACACAATACATCTCCATCTCCCAAAATGAGACACTTGCCTCCTTTAGACACATAGATAATCAAATAATGACATGGATCAAGTCACATAAGAACATAAAAATGCTACTATGGATCAAATCCAAGAAGAGACAAAATATACCATGGAACAAATCGATATCCCAAATGATCAAGAAGACACAATCATGACAAATGATAAATCCAAAATATCCTACCAACTAGGATCATCCACCTTTTTCATAGCAAGATTTCTTGTAGATGAGAATATTCCAAGCATTAGTTTCCACATACATAATGATGGGTTGACATTTTGCTTCCAAAATAATAAATACCCTATCGCAAACAAAATCTGTCAGAGCATGCAGTATCAAGGAAGAGGACTAGGCCTACATGAGCAAGGCATTCGAGAACCAATACGATTTTATGAAAATCTGAGACATCAATGTCTTGGCTATTCTTCAACTGGAAAGTCAAATGATGTTAGTGATACATCCATGATATTAAGGGACACTTTATCCAATACAAACATCAAAATAGGGGCCATGAGTAGTCCTTTTCATAAGGTTGTTGCCAACACTCCTTCCATCCACACCATAAAACATCATTCCGACATAGTTAAACCCATCAATTGGAACCAATAAAAACAAAAGTATTACAAGCCTAAAGTTCGAAATCAAATACCAAAGGCCATTGAATGCAAAAATCCGAGTGGACAAATAAAGTTAAAGTGAATCCCAAAGAAAAATGGATCAAGTAAAGAAAAGAGTTCAATTCTAATATCCAATCAAAATGTGGAGCCAAAAGAAAAGAGGTCTCCCACATATAATAAATTTGCACCTCCTTCAAAATGGTCATCACACAAGGCATATAAAATTCATGGTTCCAAATACTATCCCAATCAAAATTCTAAACTCCATCATTCACCACCCCAAGTTTGGAAAATAAAAATTCTTACATCTAAAATGCCAAATAGTCCATCCACACCTACCATCATCCATCATAATCCTACATCTTGCCTAAAGTCTAAAAATCCCACATCACAAATCCATCACATCTTCGTAGTATCTCTTTATCATAAGGACTCCCATGGAACTCTATCATGATGTGTGTATTTTGATAAAGGTAAAACTAGTATCATAAAGGATCACAATGACATTGATCAGTTGTATACAAGTGCTATGATCCTGATAATAGAACTACTCCATAAAGGTTACTATTGGAATATCATGACATTGACATCTACATTAGCACTATCAAAGTGATCATCTAGAAATTTTCTTAAAAAAAATTGTTGCCTTGATGAAAACCTGGCAAACAGGCGTCTTGGTGACAACAAAAAAAAAGGAAAAAAGATAAAAAATAGTAACTTGAAAAAAATTTCATCCAATAGTGAAAACCATTCTTATGGCACTTTGGATAAGTACCATGATGAAAACCTGGCAAACATGCGTCATGTGTAAGAGAAATTATCTATGTGGACTATTACACTTGGGGGAAAGTTGTCTCATCTCCCATACCTTTCTCATGACATTTTTCATCTATCCATTTAATCCATATCATTCCCATCCATTTCTCCACCTATTTTGATCTTGATAAGGACTAAGGTACAAACACAAGTCACGCTTTGGGAAAAAAATTGACATGTCTATCCTTTGGTCATACACTATTCATGAAATATCATGTCATTGCCTTCATAGCATTATCCAAGACCATATCTCAGAGAAAAAAAAGTTATACTTATGTAACATAGTCCTTGGAGACCATATGATAATTCTTCCAGCTAATAATCCCATCTCATATCTTTTACCAAAGCCACTCATCATCCTTTCATACGTATCGCATGTCTTGGTTTTCCCTTTTCATTGGTTTAAGGATTCTAATCCTCCTATCCAAGTCCCCTCCATAATCCTATCTAATCCTAAGGTTAGTCATTCCAAATGCAACCAGTCTAATCCATACAGTCTTGCTATGCATCCTAGCACATCATTCAAAACATTCCTTTTTTCTAGCCTTGCTACAAACCTTGATCCTTTAGTCACATTATCGTCATCCTCATGATATTTCAGGAAGTGTCCTTTCATGTCAAATAACGTCATCATAATCATTATCACCCGTCAATTGGTTTTTAGCTTGACTAGGAGCAAGATCATGGTTGTCCTTGGATTCTTGTGTGTGCTTGCTCACTTGCTTGTAGGCATCATTCACATGAATTTTTCATGATCCTTATAGTCACTCATCATTCATAACAAATTTGTCCTCCATCATCTTCGTGTCTTCCATCATAACACTTGACATCAAGTGTCTTTTCACCTTCCATAACGCTCAACTCATTTTATTTCACTCATACTAAATTGGTCTTATACCCGACTAGGGGAAAATACTTGACTTATATCTTCATTGGATCCTACACTTGCTGTTGGAGGTCACTATGTCAAAAATCCAAAAAAAATCATAAAACCATAAAAAAGATTAAAAAATCAAATATTCTCAAAAAGACAAAAAAATCATAAAACCACAAAAATCCAAAAAATTCAAAACATGTAAAAAACACAAAAACATCCAAATAACTTGCAAAAATCACAAAAATAGAGTTACATTCAGTCATGTCAGTCCAGTCCAATTGAACTACGTTGCCTCTATGACTAAACGTAGGTAAGGCCATCTACCAATGAGCCCCTAAGGCATTGGGTTAGTCCTTTTAGGCTTGTTGAATAAAAAATAATGACTCAATCCTTTGTCAATAAAACAAAGTCATGTCATGTCAAACTATGAGGTCTCTGCACATTGTTACATAGGCAAGGCCATCTATCGATGAGCCCCTAAGGCCACCTAGGTCGGTCCTTTAGGGTTTTCCATGTCAGGCATAATAAATTAGACATTGTCAACTTAGACACAAATAATCATCAAGACATCAGACAATTCATGCATCAACAAGATAAACCAGCCAATAAATTCACTTAGTCAAACCAAACAAACTATCAAAACAGTCAAATAGTCAAACCGTCAACTAATCAAACTGATGTCCTATAAAGGATGTGTCCTTCCCGAAACCAGACATTGTCATTTAGTCAAACTTAGTCATTTTCCTTATACAAGTGGTCACATGATATAAACCATACTTGACGTATTATATGACATGTTTCCTCTCCTGAAACCAGGCTTCGTCAAAAAATCAACCTCTTAATCACCTAATCAATTAAGCATCAAACAATCACATTTTGGAAAACACTTTGAATGGTTGTTGACCTTGTGGTCTATTTTATCTTATCTTTTTCGATTTGTCTTTAAGTCATGTTACTAGCTCTCTTGAGGATGTCCCATGAAGGATTTAGAGGGGTGGGATGTCTCATGACTCTTTTCTTTGATTGATGTTTGTGGATTGTCTTGGCAAAAAGACTGGGGCAACCTTGCCTTTAGTATGAGTCAGAACATTCCTTATCTGCGACTATTTTTTTTGCAAGTGGATGACCTTGGAAACCTTGGTCTATGTCATACCATTGCGTTTCTTGCACATTTGTGTCATTTTACTACCCAATGATGATTAGTGTAGAGTCTTATCTACCAAAATATGCATCTTTAAATTTGTCTCCACTAACATCCATATCCTCCACGCTAACATTTCTTTTATGTCACTTATCTAGTTTCATCTTATCCATTTTGAGAGCACACTCATGTTCTTTAAACCCGCATGTCCTCTCGAGGGGGTATACCACTACCTCCCTGTCATCCTTCCTCATCATGTTCACGCTGGGGCATATTTTTGAACTAAGTTTCTTTGACACAATATGATAGACTACATTGTATCAAAGAGGGGCAAAATGTAGACACTAAAAATTGTCCTAGACTTGCGACTTCTAAACTCTCCATAATTTCCTCTTTTGTCTCTGATAATTAAATATTATTTAATTATTTAATTATTTTTTAAAATCACAAGTCTTCTATTAATTAAATAATTTTAATTATTTAATTAATTCATTTCTAATCTTTATTCCTCCTTGATTAATTAAATAAATTTTATTTATTTAATTACGCCACTAATTAAATCCCTTTCTTTCTAAAATCAAATAAATTTTATTTATTTAATTTGGTCCATTATCTTGAATTTTGAATTAAATCATCATTATTTAATTCAAAAGACCCTCTTTGGCACATTCCTCTATAATTAAATAATTATTTTTAATTATTTAATTATTCATTGATCACCTAGATTAAATAATTTTTATTATTTAATTTCTCCTTTCACCTCTTTATCCACGCCAATCTTGTTCTCCACATCAAATCCTTATCTATCCATGTCTCAATTAACCTCCATCCTTGATTAAATTATTTATAATTTAATCTTGACCATTCATCCTTATCATTTGCCCTAATTTTTCCCTAACCCTAGTCCATACTACATCTTTCATTCTTGGCCATTGATTATTGACATTCAATCTCAACCATTCACTCAAAATTGTCTTTTTTATAAAAGACCCTTGTCATTGTCATTTTGACAGATCGCGTTGATATGCAAGTAAATGTTGCTTGTGTCAAACAAAAATCTTCAATATTTTGCTAGTCATTGTCATAGGCTTATTATTGCACACTCAAAATTTGAGGGAAATTATTATATTCAAGCAAAATGGAGAAGTGCAATGAAGGTGAATCAATGATGGCATGAAGACTCTTTGGTAATATTGTTCCATATTTCATGTCTTTATGCTTATTTGTGCTTCATTGTTTATTAGGGTTTTATTTATATGCTTTATTGCCTAACCTTTAATATTTTAACCCTGATTTACACTCAGTTTATGCCTTATGTATATTCAAATTTTGTCTCATCTTGTGTGTTATACATCTATATTTAATGTGTATTGTTTTGTATGTATTTATGACCTTTTTATCTTGACATTATGGATATATAAGATCCTAAGTCTGGGGGCTATCACATCTCTCAACTTGGATTCATAATGTCTCTTCAATGCTTTGATAAAGAGATCTATCTTATCCATACTTTAGTGTGAGTATGAACACAATTTTATACCCCCACTAAAGTGGGGGCTAAATATAGTTTCATAAATTGTTGTCATTGAAAATTTTACACTAGGTTTGGTACTCTTTTTTGTATGTATAATTATGTTCATAATTTGACCATTTTGTGGCTTGATTAAGAAAATTATGCTATATTCCTTGAAAACTAGAATCTTGGGAGCAAAAAAGGCTAGAACACTAGTGTGGGGCACTACAGTCCTGTATTTAATTTTAAAAAGGTTGCAAATCCAGATTTTAGTCTTTAGTGTCTTGAAAATTTCCCCTTGTCGACCTAGATCCAAAACAAGTACCTGTGATGCATATATAAACAACTCTCTCTCTCTCTCTCTCTCTCTCTCTCTCTCTCTCTCTCTCTCTCTCTCTCTCTCTCTCTCTCTCTCTCTCTCTCTACATGATTTCTAAAGCACTCTATTTATGAAGGTTATTTTTTTATGTACACTAACCCTTACAGGTATTCAAGGAAACTTATTATTTGTTCATAAAATCCTTATGAAAATTTATGATGCAACATTTATCTAACAAGGGTTTCAAGCATATGGTAACTCTATTTCATGTTATTTCATTTGCAACAGTCTTTGTCATTTCTTTAGCCTCTAGTACCATTAGGGTACACACTCTTTATCATTATTATCATTGTTTTTGTGGAGGTGGGAACACCAAAATGGGGTTTAACCTAGGAAATCCCCTATAAAACACAACCCTTTTCTCTCTTTTGTGTTTAAATATGATTTTGGAACTTTTTGGCAATAAGGAATTAGAGGAAAACATAGTAGACTATGAGAGATGAAGATGAATTTAGAGCACCTAGAACCTCATAACATAGGTGCCCTATATTGGAGTCCTGCCATTTTTGCCTCTGATTTTAGTGACAGGCTCTCCTTTGTTTTCCCTATTCAAATCTATATTCATTTTTATAAATTATTATATTAGTTTACGTAATTATTTACATTTTCAAATTAGGGTTTATATCACCTAGGTTAACTAAATCACTTTTTATCAATTTTCCCTCTTTGCAATAAAGGAACAAAACCCAAGTATCTTGGATCTCATTTTGAGGAAGTTATCCAAGCACAACGCCTTCATTGGTTCATGTTCTAAATGTTGTATGAGAGAAGGATTGATCTAGGTTAATTTATTAATCAGTCTAGGATCTCTTTTCCCATATAACACTTATCAAATGCATGAAAATTTTATAGAAAGTCTGAAAGAGATCCAAAATATTTAGATATCGTTCATTCACCAACTTAAAGATAGGAGAGAATTTAAATAAAGGAGAAGAAAAAAATGAATGGAAAAAGTGATATTTTTAAATAGAACTCAAGTACACCAAAATGTAAAGAAAGGAAAATTTGTGTTTTTATCAAAATAACTAATTTTAAAAACCAAAGTCCTATCCTACCTTAGATGAAATAAAACCTCTATATTTACTTACAAAATTATATATTTTATATCAAAAGTATAGCCTATACTTTAAACTAGAATGATACAATCCTTTTAAATTATAAGCTTTTGGAGTAGCAAATAAAAGAAAAATTTGTAGAGAAACAAAGAATATTAAAATAGTTTTCTAATTGAAAATGGAAACACAAATATAGAGGAGCTTGGTACCAAAAGCGACAACTCTCTTTCAAGGATGCCAACACATCACACAAACATCTTTGTGTCATAATGTCATCCTTTACCAATCACTGTAGAATTTCCTAGAACATATGACTTAGGTTCCTTAATCACTTTAACCTACACACATAGACATGAGAAAAATTATTTGGGAAATTTAGTGGTTTACTTCAATGAAACCCCCATTTTATTTTTTCAACCTCCATAGACAATCAAGAAAGAGATGATTAATAAAAATAAACTTTTAAATCCTAAGTGCATTAAGGATTAAAATAAATGATAAAATAAGTTGCTTGATAATGATGTTAACCATGGTCTATGGGAAAAACCACCATTGCATTTAGATAAAAGTAATAGTAATGATAGATTTATGAGCTTCTATATCAAATAAGTTGTCTCACATTACAAAAAGATACAAGACCAAGATAATGATATACCAACATAATCAAAATATTGTAAATGGATGTGATGCATGAAATTATTAGTATCTTTCCTTGATAATATTGAATTACTATCAAGAAGAAGACAATAACATAAAAATATGGCACTAAAAGAATAAATTTTGTGGCTACCAAGATTTTGACAAAGTTTCCTCAAAAAAGTGAAATAAAGAATTGAAAATTGTGAAAAGACCCCTAAAAAATGATATGAAAGTGGGTTTTGTTTGCTCAAACAAGAGGGAAGAGACATTACTTTCTCATTTAGGCATTATGACATGCATTGTAAACAAGCCACATAAAAAGTGTGTTTTTGAATTTCAAAAATTCTCAAAATGCTAACATGTCATGATATTGTCTAAGAGAATTCTATTGAAATTTAACACACATTGTAGAAATATACTACCCTTTGAATGTGAGGAAAAATATTTCATATAGAAGTGTCAAAATCTATCACTAAAACATGATGAAGGTGAGTTTAGAGGGTAATGTGAAATTGTGCAAGTACACATTTGTTGACACTATGTAAATAAGTTAACTTAGGACCAATTTAATTTTTAGGCATGAATTAAGATTAGTTTTAAGGAAGAACACCATGTTTATGCAAGAAAATAGGAAATTTGAACATGCAAAACACTATCACACATGGAAATATTTTGAGGGATAGACCTATGTGCATACATGTTGTAAATGATACAAAAATGTGAGTGGTTATGTCTCTAAATAGAATATGATGTTTTAGTTGTAATATAATATCTACAAAAATTTACATTTGTCCAAATAATATTTGACATAAATTAAAACAAACAAAACAAAATTAAAAAAATATAAAAAACACTTTTTTATCACTACAACAACAAATTTTAATAAATAAAATATTTACAAACACCTTTCAAATTTAATCTAGACCTCCAATAGAAACATGAGACTCAATTAAAAAGTTATTTTACAATTTAAAAACAAAACAAACCAATGCCTTTCATTAATGATGATAACTATAATTTGATTTCTAGTTGTTATTTGACTTTTATCCAGTAATTTTTTATTAAACATAATTGAATATAATTAAAGGTACTTTAATAGTTTTTGTTTTTCTTGCACTATGTTGATTTCAGAACTTACAATGATGACAAATTAGTGACATAGACAAATGTAAGCAAAGCTCAACAATTGGATGAAAAATAAAACTTGTAAACATTACCCACTTATCCCTTCCTTTTCCTTTTCCTTTTCAATTATTTAGGTAAGAAAGCTACTTTTATACAAAACATCCAATAACAATATAAATCAAACCAATTTCCTCACCAACCACAATATATTAGAATTCCTTCACCACATAAATAATTATAGCTGAGCTCACTTGCAAAAAAAAGTCACTATTTTTTACTTAAAACTGCCAAGCAAATTCAACAATCTTTCTAAACATTGCATCATGACTATAAAGACAAAATGCACACTAAATTAAATGAACTATCACATAGTTTATATCAGCAGTAGATATTATAGTTCTATCGATCAAAAAGTTTTTATCGGTCATTTGTTTTATGTCGGTTGTATACTTTTTGGTAGTATTTTTTAGCATTGTATTATTGTTTTATATTATTTTTAATATGAATTTTGTGTAACACTATTTTGTTGGGCTGTTTTTCTCGGGCAATGCTTCTATAAAATGGAATACTATTGTTTTTGAACATATAATAATATAGGTGTTTAGATTATATAATTTTTTTTGGTTGTATTTTATTTTTATGTGAAATAAATTTGAAATTTGATTATATGTGAAATCTGGTTTTAGGAAAATTCATCGTCAGTAATTCATCGCTAGTAATTTATCGTCAACAATTCATCACCGTTGTGATATATTCATCACGTATACAATTTACCATCAGCAATTCATCGTTATGATATGTCCACCATGTATACATTTTTTATGCGTTCAACAGAATATCTTTACTTTTTTCTTTTTTGGGTGATTTTGACCACTTAAATATTGAAAAATGTATACATGGTGAATATACCATGACGATGAATGGCTGGAGGTAAATTGTATACACGATGTATATGTCACATCGATGAATTGTTGGGGGTGAATTGTTGGTGGTGAAATGTTGGGCAATGAGTTTTCTTAGAGCCATAAAATCTATTATTAATTTTAATTGGATTTGAGTATCTGGTCTTGATTTGTTTTAATTCTAAGATTAAACATTCAATCATCTTTTATATCAATTGTCAAATATCTATATCGTGCAATGGAAGTCATTATTGGTTTGGGGTTAAGTAATCTCTAATTATCTCTTTTTTGGGTTGTCATGCTTGTCTTTTGGTTTTGCATACACTTATAAGCTTGACAACTTGACTGCATTAATTATGAGATAAAACGTACAATGTCTAGTAAAACTCATCAATATTTTACATGGTTACGTTGTCTCGATTCACCTTTTTGTTGTTGGTATGATTATTATTTAGCTTTTGTCTATTCATACAAACTTGAATACTTAACTAGTGCAAGGACTAATGACAAGACATATCAACATGTAGTGAAACTAATCACCACTTTGTGATTATATTATCTCTAATCAAATATTTGTTAGAGTTTTCATGTTTATTAAATTTTCTCTTCTCTTAAAAACGTGAACACTTAATTACAATCTATATATTCAATAATACAACTCACAATAATTTATGATTAAATTTTTTATGACTCATTTCTAATTATAAAAAGTACATCATTTAAAAACCATTAATTTATAATTAAACTATCTTCAAAATTTTGAAGATGACTATACTTTTATTGATTTAATCCTATCTATCTTTATATAGATCCAATCTTCCATATTATTTTAATTTTAAGAAAAAATCTACGATGTAGAATGAGATCATGCTTTTATCGGGTCAACTTTCAAACTTTCCATATAGAGGTGTTAAAATAAGGGTTGTCATGTGTGCCAACTTTTTCTTCATATTAACGATAAATTTTAGATTTAATTGCTATTTGTATATGTGAAATTCTTTAGTTAATAATTTTATTCTTATATTATTTAGAATATATATTTAAATTTAGAATTTGTTTATAAATGTATATTTATAATTAATTAATTAATTTGATCGATTATAAGCTTTTGACTGGAGTTATAAATCAATAAGGTCAGGGATCTTATCTCTGGCATGAACGCAAGTAACAACCCCCGCACGATAGGGACTGGACCTTGGGCATTAACACCTGACACATGACATGCCAACACCAAAATCAAAACCATGGGTCAAGTCTGGAGACTTGAACCCTGGTGTTCACAACAAAAATGCCACCACTTAACCATCGCACTATGGGATCAACCCTATAATTAATTAAATTGATCTAATTAATGAATATTTGTAATAATTATTTTAGTAGGTTGATATATGAATAGATATTTCTAAAAGTGGTATTTTAAAATAAATTATCTTTTGTCTAATCATAAGTGTGATTTGGAACATAAGTTTATAAGAAAAGATATTCGATTTATTTCAAATTATACCAAATGAGTTATTAAGTTTTATAAGTTTAAAAAGATTGTAATATATAAACATAAATTAAAAAATATGGTCAATTTATGTAAAATAGATCTCAAAATATTTTTTACTAACAACATACTTTAAATTCCCAATAAATAAATAAGTGTTAATATAAATGAGAGAGAATTGTTCCTTAACAACCTCTAATTTTGATGCAACCGTGGATGGATGATCTAATGACAGATTATCCAACCATGTAGCCTAATGAACAATTGAATTGTGGAACTTACTGAAACAATAAATTAACAACATTTTCTTTATTGATTCATAGTCATAAATGGATTATAGTCTACAACATGGGCTTACAACATGAGGTTGCAACCTTCAATAGATTAATGGGCATACCTATGTGTAAATTACAAACTTATTACCATATAATATTTAAAATTTACTCCAAGATAGTAGTCTAAGCCTTAGCAAACTTGAATGCCTTCCAATAATCATGAGAGATGATTATATAGTAGCTTCTAGCCTTATGGATGATCTTAGTCAACTAGAAGGAGGTGTTAAGATTGATGCCAACTATAATGTGTAGCTGGACAAACATTTGAAAGAATCATTTGGAATGAAAGCAATAATAAAAAAGTGATGAATCTCAATGTTATTCACACCATAAGCTCTCTCCAGTCCAATGAGCTTGAAAACGTGTCCATTTTTTTCGTATTCTTCAAATAGTGGAACTAATGTTAGGTTAGGTGACATTAACCTTGCAAACCTATATCATTCATATGTCTCCATGTTACTTGGAATGTGTCCTAGGGGACATGAGATAAATTCATTAAATTTTGGCATATTGTAATTTATACTTTTAAGAGGAATTTTAATGTCAATGGAGGTTACACATTATTATGGATAAATTCTCTCCTAGGCATCCAAATTGGGAATGTGAAAGGTGCCCAAGTTTGGAGGGAAAGAGGTGTCCTTCGATGTTCCATCAAGAAGTTGAAAAGTCATTGGAGCATCTTGAAAGACAAAAGTTGAAAATACTATGGGCTAGGCACCCATGTTGGAGCCTTGTGCATTTTATTTAATACTTTATCACGACTCTTGCTCTTCTACGAAGGGGGTGTGGGTTTTCGCAAGTGGTTTTGGTACCTCTTGTTTTGGTTTACCATTGTGGTTTTACCTCCCACAAGTTTTATATATTGGAGCCATTAGATGATAGTTTCATATTGAGTTATTTGCAGGTATATGGTTGCATCCTAGTTTCTCAGATATTAGCAATGAAGTAAATTATGGTGTATTTATTTTGGAAAGATTAATAATATACTTTACTCTTTTGTCATGTGGATTTTTCTCCCAAAAGACTTTCTCCACATAATTAAGGTGTCACATATTGTTTGTTGATGTTTTTATTTTGATGAATGTGCAATCACATACATATAATATGATTTGGTAATCTCACTTTTAGATTTGAATTCACATACATAAGTTAATACTACAACTTTGTGTCACCTTGTTTTCAACATTTGGTATCAGAGATAACATTTTGTTTAGAAGGGGGCATCTTTCTCTTAAGTGTTGACAATTTTTTGGTTGTAGTGGGAGCTTTTGTCTTGTGGTATATTGCGGATTTGTGATGAGCATTGTATACCATGGATTCTACCTCTTGCTAGGATATTACAAAGTTCAATGAAATGGGCTATGAGATGTGGAAATTAAACATAGAGGATCTCCTTGAAGAAAGAGATTAGTGGTTTCCAATTTTAGAAGAAATTAAACTAGCTACAATATTTGATGAAGATTGGAAAAATTTAGACAAGAAAGAATAAGGAACATTCTGGTTGTATCTTGCAAATTTAATCATTTTGAATGTCTTCACAAAAGATACTACATATAAGTTATGGAAAAGGATAGGTGATATATATCAAACTAAAAGTTTTTTTAACAAGTTGTATCTCAAAAGATGATAATATTATTTAAAAATCAGAGATGGTGACTTTATGGTAGATAATTTATAGTCTTTTAATCCGATTATAGTTCAACTTGTATTAGTAGATGTTAAATTAGAAGATGAAGATAAATATATCTCGTTTATTTGTTCTTTGCTTGAATCTTGGGAAAATATAATTATTGCCATAAATAGTGGTAATGCAAAACTAAAGATGGACATCATGATTTCCATACTTATTTCAAAGGAGATGAGGATAAATTCTATGAATGTTGGATCCCAAGATGCCTTGCATGTGTGAGGTAGGTCTAAGGATAAAGAGCCTAAAGGGGATAGAAGAGGGATAAGTCTAAAGGATGTTATAAAACAACCAAAAATAGCAAAGTGTTAGAATTTTGGCAAAAGAGGGCATATGAAGAAGTGTAGAAACAAGAAAAATACTTTTGATTCCTCCACAAAAAATCCTCTGTTGATGATTCTAACTCTAATAGTAATGATGCTTGGCTTGTTTATTTAGGTTGCTCCTACCATAGACTCCTCACAAGGAGTGGTTTACCACTTACAAAGCATATGATGGGGTAGATATTTTTCTTGGTGATAAAAACATAAATAATATTTTTGGTAAGGGAAAGGTAAAGTTGTGCTCCAATGATGGGGGGATTAAAAATCTTGATGAATTTTTGCATATTCTAGGACTTGCAAGAAACTTACTTTTAGTGTCCAAGTTGAATGATTTTGGAATGCATGTGACATTTGATAAGTATAGTTGCAAGTTGGTAAGAGGGAGTTTGGTGATAGCTAAAGGATCTTGGATATGGACATTGTTTAGGCCAAATGACTCTAATTTTGGTAAGTTATTTTACAATTTAAAAACAAAATAAATCGATGCCTTTCATTAATGATGATAACTATAATTTGATTTCTAGTTGTTATTTGACTTTTATCCAATAATTTTTTATTAAACATAGTTGAATATAATTAAAGGTACTTTAATACTTTTTGTTTTTCTTACACTAAATTGATTTCAGAACTTATAATGATGACAAATTAGTGGCATAGACAAATGTAAGCAAAGCTGAACAATTGGATGAAAAATAAAACTTGTAAACATTGCCCACTTGTCCCTTCCTTTTTCTTTTCAATTATTTAAGTAAGAAAGCTACTTTTATACAAAACATCCAATGACAATATAAATCAAACCAATTTCCTCACCAATCACAATATATTAGAATTGCTCCACTACATAAAAAATTATAGCTGAGCTCACCTGCAAAAAAGTCACTGTTCTTTACTTCAAACTGCCAAGCAAATTCAACAATATTTCTAAGCATTGCATCATGACTATAAAGACAAAATGCACACTAAATTAAATGAACTATCACATAGTTTATATCAGCAGTAGATATTATAGTTCTATCGATCAAAAAGTTTTTATTAGTCATATGTTTTTATGTAGGCTGTATACAAAAATTATTATTATTTTTTATTGGATTAAGTATTTGATTTTGATTTGTTTTAATTTTGAGATTAAGTATTTGCCATTTCTTGTATCGATTGTCAAATATGCATATTGTGTAATGGAAGTTGTTATTGGTTTAGAGTTAAGTAATATTTAATATTTTTGTTTGGGTTAACATGTTTGTCTTTTGATTTTGTATACATTTATAAGCTTGACAATTTGACTACATTAACTATAAGATAAAATGTACAATGTCTAGTAGAACTCGTCAATAGTTTACATGGTTACGTTGTCTCTATTCACTTTGTGTTGTTGGTATGAGTATTGTTTAGCTTTTGTCTACTCATACAAACTCGAATACTTAACTAGTGTGTGGACTAACGACAAGACATGACATATCAGCATGTAGTGAAACTAATCACCACTTTGTGATTATATTATTTCTAATCAAATATTTGTTAGAGTTTTCATGTTTATTAAATTTTCTCTACTCTTAAAAAAATGAACACTTAATTACAATATATATATTCAAATAATACAGCTCATAATAATTTCTAATTAAATTTTTTATGACTCATTCCTAATAATAAAAAATACAACATTTAAAAACCATTAATTTATAGTTAAACTATCTTCAAGTTTTTGAAGATGACTATACTTTTATATTGATTTAATCCTATCTATCTTTATATAGATCCAATCTTCCATCTTATTTTAATTTTTATTTTTAAATCCATGATGGAGGATGAGATCACGCTTTTATCAAGTAATAATGGGTCAACTTTCAAACTTTCCATTTAGAGCTCTTAAAATAAAGGTTGTTATGACAAGTTTTTCATCATATTAAAGATAAAATTTATATTTAATTGCTCTTTGTATATTTGAAATTCTTTAGTTAATAATTTTATTTTTATATTATTTAGAAGATATATTTAAATTTAGATTTTTTTTATAAATGTATTTTTATAAAAAAAATTTTTTTTTATGAGTTTCAAATTTTCAACTGGAGTTATAAATCAAAGAGGTCACAAATGAGGGACCTCATCTTCGATATGAATGCAAGTAAAAATCACTCTTGCTAGCACGATAGCCTAACAAGGGTACAGGGCTTGCGAGCACACCAGTCCAACGAGGGTATGGACCTCAAGCATTAATGCCTGGAACATGGCATAAATGCCAACAATATAATCAACACTGTAGCTCAAGCCCGAAGAC
This sequence comes from Sequoiadendron giganteum, assembly GCA_007115665.2. Lineage (NCBI taxonomy): Eukaryota > Viridiplantae > Streptophyta > Pinopsida > Cupressales > Cupressaceae > Sequoiadendron > Sequoiadendron giganteum. Next base: position 86,240,027 of record CM021101.1, read on the forward strand.
TTGAACCCTGGTGGTTACAACAACAATGCCATCACTTAACCATCACACTATGGGATCAACCCCATAATTAATTAAATTATTATTTTAGTAGGTTCATATATGAATAGATATTTCTAAAAGTGGTATTTTAAAATAAATTATCTTTTGTCTAATCATTAGTGCCATTTGGAACCTAAGTTTATTTGAAAAGATATTAGATTTGTTTCAAATTATTCTAAATGAGTTATTAAGATTTGTAAGTTTTTAAAAATTGTAATATATAAACATATACAAAAATATGATCAATTTATGTAAAATAGATCTTAAAATATTTTGCACTAACAACATACGTTAAAAGCCCAATAAATCAATAAATATTAATATTAATGGGAGAGAATCGTACCTTAACAATCTCTAATTTTGATGCAATCATGGATGGAGGATCAAATAAAAGATTATCCAACCATGTAGCCTAATGAACAATCAAATTGTGGAACTTAATGAAACAATAAATCAACGATATTTTCTTTATTGATCTTCATAGTCATAAGTGGATTATAGTCTATTGCATGGGCTTAGAAAACGAGGTTGCAACCTTCAATATATTTATGGGCATACCTATGTGTAAATTATAAACTTATAGCCATATAATATTCAAAATTTACGCCAAGATAGTAGCCTTAGTAAACTTGAATTCCTTCTAATAATCATGAGATGATTATATAGTAGCTTCTAGCCTTAGGAATGAACCTAGTCAGCTAGAAGGAGGTGTTAAGACTGATGCCAACTGTAATGTGTAGCTCGCCAAACATTTGAAAGAATGATTTGGAATGAAAGAAGCAACGATAGATTGATGAATATCAATGTTATTCACACCATAAGCTCTCTCTAGTCCAATGAACTTGAAAATGTGTCCATTTTTTGTCGTATTCTTTAAATAGTGGAACTAGTGTTAGGTTAGGTGTCATTAACCTTGAAAACCTATGTCATTCATATGTCTCCATGTTACTTGGAATGTGTCCTAGGGGGCATGAGAGAAATTCATTAAATTTTGGCATATTGTAATTATATTTTTAAGAGGGATTTTAATATAAATGGAGGTTACACATTATTATGGATAAATTCTCTTAGGCGTCCACATTGGGAATGTGAAAGGTTCCCAAGTTTGGAGGAAAAGAGGTGTCCTTTGGTGTTCCATTGGGAAGCTGAAAATTCATAGGAGCAATTTGAAAGGAAGAAGTTGAAAAGACTATGGGCTAGGCACCCATCTTGGAGCCTTGTGCATTTCATTTAATACTTTATCATGGCTCTTGCTCTTCCAAGAAGGGGGAGTGGGTTTTTGCAAGTGGTTTTGGTACCTCTTGTTTTGGTTTACCATTGTGGTTTTACCTCCCACAAGTTTTATATATTGGATCCATTGGATGATGTTTCATATTGAGTTATTTGCAAGTATATGGGTTCATCCTAGTTTCTCAGATATTAGTAGTGAAGTATATTATGGTGTATCTCTATTGCAAATATTAATAATATACTTGCCCTCTTTTCTCATGTGGAGTTTTTCCCAAAAGACTTTCTCCACTTAATTAAGGTTTCATATTTCGTTTGTTGATGTTTATATTATGATGAATGTGTAATCACATGCATACAATATGATTTGGTAATATTATTTTTAGATTTGAATTCACATACATAAGTTAATATTGTAGCTTTGTTTCACCTTATTTTCAATATTTGGTATCAGAGCTAACATTTTGTTTAGAGGGGGTTCCTTTCTCTTAAGTGTTGAAGGTTTTTTGGTTGTAATGGGAGCTTTTGTCTTGTGGTATATTGCAAATTTGTGAAGAGTATTGTATACCATGGATTCTACCTCTTGCCAGGATATTGCAAATTTCAATGAAATTGGCTATGAGATGTGGAAAGTAAAGATAGAGGATCTCCTTGAAGAAAGAGATTAGTGGTTTCTAGTTTCACAAGAAAGTAAACTAGTTGTAATATTTAATGAAGATTGGAAAAATTTAAACAAGAAGGAATGAGGAACATTTCAGTTGTGTCTTACAAATTATGTCATTTTGATTGTCTTCACAAAAGATACTACATATAAGTTATGAAAAAGGATAGGTGATGCATATTAAACTAAAAGCTTGTTTAACAAGTTGTAACTCAAATGATTATATTCTTTAAAAATCAAATATGGTGACTCTATGGTAGACCATTTATATTCTTTTAATCTGATTATAATCCAACTTGCATCAATAGATGTTAAATTAGAGGATAAAGATAATTGTATCTTGTTTCTTTGTTCTTTGCTCAAATCTTGGGAAAATATAATTATTGTCATAAGTAGTGGTAATGCAGAGCCAAAGATGGACACCATGATTTTCATACTTATTTCAACGGATATGAGGATAAATTCTATGAATGTTGGCTCCTAAGATTCCTTGCATGTGTGAGGTAGGTCTAAGGAGAAAATTTCTAAAGGGGATAAACGAGGATAAGTCTAAAGGATGCTCTAAAATACTCGAAAATAGAAAAGTGTTGGAATTGTGGCAAAAGAGGGCATATGAAGAAGTGTGGGAACAAGAAATATATTTTTGATTCCTCCACACAAAATCCTCTGGTGATTATTTTGAAGCTTTGTTTATTTCAACTAACTCTAATACTAATGATGCTTGGCTTATTTATTTAGGCTGCTTCTACCACATGAATCCTCACAAGGAGTGGTTTACTACTTACAAAGCAAATGATGGGGGAGGTATTTTCCTTGGTGATATAAACACAAAGAATATTGTTGGTAAGGGAAAGGTAAAGTTGTGTTCCAGTGATGGGATGATCTTGATAAATTTTTTCATATTCTAGGACTTGCAAGAAATTTACTTCAAGTGTCTAAGTTGAATGATTTTGGAATGCATGTGCCATTTGATAAGTATAGTTGCAAGTTGGTAAGAGGGAGTTTGATGATAGTGTAGAGAAGGGGGATTCACTACTCACAAGTTCTCTTAATTTAGAGAGCCTCACATGGTGAACTTCTCTAAACTACCTCAAGGAGCAACGCGGGAGCTCTAGAATAAAAAAGAGTAGGTCGCAAATATTTTCTAGACAAACTTAAAATCTCTCGGTCAAAGGACAAAAGTGTGGAATACGAACGACAACACGATGCGTTGGTGTCTCTGAGGTGCACTAGCATGTCATACGGACCAGAGAATGATAATATCATAGAAAATAGCTAAGTGACTACTAGTAATCCGATTACTAGGAACTACCAAAATGTGAGAAAGTAGAAAAGTACAAGAGAACTGAAATAAAGAAGTATAAGTGATAAATATAAAGAGAAGAAAGAAAGTGCTTACAACCACACAAGTGATGAACCCTCCAAAACGTGAATGTCTTCAATACTTGCATGCGTAAGATCTGGAGAAAGTGTTGGGGCTATATAGGGGTTTGTCTCAGTCAAACCCCCGTTTTGGTGTTCCCACCTCCACAGATATCCAAATAGAAAGAGAGAGTGCAACCAAACTGGACAAAGTGTGTGGTGAAAGAAAAACTCGCTTTAGGAATAGAACCCACACAATCAAGTATGAGTGATAAAAGCAATCCTTGCTCGAGGAGGAGAACCCGTATCATGATATGTAGATGCAATCAATAAGGGATATTTGAAACCCCAAGATGCTCACAAGCACAAGACAAGGGAGGTATCACATGCAAGAGCCAAGGGCTGCAAAGAGTGTTGCAAGGATGTGAGAGTGCTATTGTAGCAAGTTGTATGGAGTTATGCAAGCAAGAGAGAGTGAGAAAGAAGAGGAGAGTTCAAGGTATAGCCCAAGGAGAGCCAAATAGATTGAAATAATGGATTAAAAGAGAGAATAGGAGGAAAAAGAAGCTTCTCAAGCTGTTTTAGGGCATCCCTAGCCATTACCACCAACAAAACAAGCTGACAAGTGGAAAAAATGCTCAGAGGTGGTCGTTTGAATGTTGAAACATCATAGGACTCTAACGCGGTGCATATAAATATGTGCTAGTTTCTGAACACGTCATGCTACAAAATGATGTGAATGGAAAAAGCACAAAGTTTACCATGAAGCATATGTTCAAAGGTAGCTGCTAAAAAGGGGTGCTAGAGCATCTTGAGAGGGAAAAAGGCTGATGCAAGGGATAAAATGAGCCTTTACAAGATGCTAAGGGAGTGGACACTAAAGCAAACACAAGAATGTATGTGAAATCGCAAGGGGTACAATTTTATGACCACACAGATAGCTAAAGAATCTTGGAAAGGGACTTTGTTTAGGCTAAATGACTCTAATTCTTGTAACTCTACCAGTGTAATTGACATTGAAAATGCATGTATGGTTTGGTACCATAGATTGGGTCACATTGGCGAAAAAGTACTTAAGACTATTCTTAATAAAAATTTGGTTTACAGTATTTTTGATTATTCTATTGGTAAAAATGATTTTTGTGAATATTGTGTGTTTGGTAAAAAAAATAGATCATCATTTTCTAGTGGAACTAATAAGGCAAATAGATTATTAGATATCATTCATTTGGATATATGTGGACCACTAGATGTTGAATATTTGGGTAAATCTCTATATTTTATCTCTCTCATTGATGATGTATCAAGATACACTTTAATCTTTGAGGAATTTAAGGCCTTAGTTGAAAATAAATCATATTATAAGATAGAAGTGTTGAGATCTGATAATGGGGGTGAATATTATTCCAAGGCATTTGATGAGATTTGTAAGTATGCAAATATTTTTTATCAAAATAATACTCATAATTGCCCAAAAAATGGGGTAGTAGAAAGAATGAACCGAACCTTGATGGAAAGAGATAGGAGCATGATACGTGGTGCTAAGATTGATAGATTATTTTAGTCAGAAGCAGTTGGTACTACTTGTTATTTGATTAATAGATCTCCTTGTTCAACTCTTATTTATAATAATCCTTATAAAATGTGGATAGGTAGAAATCCTTATGTTTCACACTTAAGGGTCTTTGGTTATGAGTATTTTTTCATGTTCCACAAGAGAAATGATCTACATTAGATCCAAAAACACATAAATGCATTTTTTTTGGTTATGGTGAGAATGTAAAAGGTTATAATCTTTTAAATCCTATAACCTATAAAATAATATTTTCTAGATATGTGATTTTTAGGGAATTTAGAGCTTACTCAAGAGAATACAACCAAAGAAGAAAGATAAGAAAAATACAGTGCACTTCGAGATAAATATTGAGAAGTAGAAAGATTTACATCTGAAAGAACAATTAGATGGATTTGAGGATGCAGAAGAAGAAGATGGTTCAAAAATTTCAATGGATGTGCAAGATGAGAAAACAAAAGAAGAATAGGTAGAGCTCATTTCTCCTACCTAGAGGAGGTCCATAAGACAACAAATTCTAGTTGATCTATATATGCTACCTCATTTCCATTGTGTATTTTCTTTGTTGAGTACTGATGATGAACCTAAATATTTCAAAGAGGCTCTCTCTTCAGAGGAAAGTAAGTCTTCATTTTAGGCCATGCAGGAGGAGATGATGGATTTGGATAGTTGTGACACTTGATATCTTGTTAGTTTGGCCAAAGGAAGGAATCACATTGGTTGCAAGTGGGTATTTAAAAATAAATTTGGTGCCAATGGTTGGTTAGAGTGGTACAAGGCTAGATTCATGGCTAAGGGCTACTCCCAAAGAGAGGGAGTTGATTTTGGTGGAATTTTCTCTTTTGTTGCTAAATTGACTTCCATTAGATTCCTATTATCTATTGTTATTTCTTGTGATTTTGAGATAGATCAAATGAATGTTAAAACTACTTTCTTGTATAGGGATCTTGAGGAGGAAATTTATATGTGATAGCCTAATGGTTTTTTGTGAAAGGAAAATAACAATTGGTTTTCAGGTTGAGGAAACATTTATATGGTTTGAAGTAGTCACTCTGGATGTGGCTCTATAATTTTGATGCTTTTACATTGAAATTAGGTTTTCTTAGGATTGAGGATGATCATTGTTTTTATATTAAGGTTATTGATTATTAGCTTCTAACTATCATATTGTATGTTGATGACACATTATTTATTAGTAACAACAAGGTGATGATTAGGGAGCTCAAGGAATAAGTTTCTAGCACATTTGATCTAAAAGGACTTGAGGGATGCAAAATATATTCTAGAGATGGAAATTAATAGAAATAGGGATCACCAAAATATTTGGTTAAGTCATAATAAGTATGTTGATACCATTTTGCAGAGGTTTAATATGTAATACTACAAGCCAATTAGTATTTCACTTCTGGTTGGTTGATGTAGGAGCATCCGAGTCCAAGTGCGATCAACATTAACCAAAAAAAAAAAAATTGGGTTGATTTTGTTTCTTTTTATTTCTCCATGGACAATTCCATTTGGTTTTGGTGAATTTTTGGGAGAAGATGGAATGATCTTTTATCATTGATAAACAAACTTCCTATTTTGAATATATCTTCAAAGTCCCAATATGCAGACATTATTGTTCATTTTATCGGTTAATTGTAAAAGATAAATAATGTATTATATTTTCATATAAAATTGAGTGGGTTGAAGAGCTGCGATTTCAGGAAGTTGAAGGGTTATGAGGAATTGTGTGTGGAAATCCAAGATGGAATTTTACCTTCCACTTTAGAATCTTGAGAAACTCTTTGAATAAAAGGATAACCCAATGAAGAGTGCCATGGTAGAAGAGTAGGAGGGCACTGATGGAAGTGGTGGGTTGCATAGGCAAAGAGAGCCATGCCAAGAGAGAAGAATTCTTGTGCAACCAAGAGGGAGGTGTCTTTAATTACATTCTAATTCCCTTGAAGTTTTCAAATCAAAGATAGGAATGTTCATACCTCAGGAAAGAGGTCGATGCTAATACAAACAACCAGTGTAGTTTTTTCAGAAATTGGCACCAAGGGAGGAATAGTTTGCATGGACTAGAAAAATGAATGTATGGATTTTTCACACAGGTGGAGAAGACATCGAGGAAACACAATATATAGATTACCCAGAATGAAATCAAGGGGCAACATTGATCTAAAGACAGAAGCTCAATTGAAGGAGGTGTGACATCACCTTGGACATGCAAATTTTATGTAGAATGTGGCATAAAGTTGTAGATCGATTCCATTAAGAATAGCTCTAATTTTCTTGGAATAAGTAAGTTGTGTAGCTTATAAAATCGGCGATAGAAAGAATGAAATTTTGTATGAGAGGAGAATGGGGTGATATTGAGTAGAAGTGGAAGAATGTGACGACAAGTGTATATGGTAACACGGGTTGGAAGATTTCTTGGAGGAAAAAAATCAAACCAATGAGAGGGAACACGAAGAGTCATAATGGAATGAGAAGGAAAAGGAATTGTCACAAATTCAAAGTTTTAATTTTCATGAAATTTATAATTGAATAAATGTATTGATTTAGTTTTTAAATTTGAATGAAATATTGAGTGCAATTGTAATCTATTCAATTTGACAAAAGTAATTATCGAATTGGAAATTAATCATTCATTGAGTCATTGTAGTTTGAGATTTGTTGTGAGTGGTTTTTTCTTCTTCATCAAGTGGTATTAAAGCAGGCGGTCTTGAGTGTGCGGATAGAGCGTTGAGAGAGAGGCGGTTTGCACTAGGACCTTCCAATGAAGAGGGAAGTGAACTGAGGTTTCGGGGGCACAAGTAGATTGTTTAACGTGAGGCAACTTGTGATGAAACCTGTTGATAGTAGAAGTGTGAGTGAAGTCCAAAGGTACCATTGCAGATGTAGAGAGTCTTGGCAGTTGAGGGATGGAAGGCACAAATATGGAAGCACGAGTGAGAAGCTCAAAAGAATCATTGCAGGTGAGCAGAGTCCTAAATGGTTGAGTGGAAAGCCCAAAGGAAAGTGTAGTGTGATGGCATATTACAATAGTCGAGGTGGAATCTTCGTGAGATCGAGGTACAATTGCAACATGGAGGTTGCAAGGGCAGAGTTGCAGAGGAGCTGAGAGAGAAATGAAATGGTTATCTTAAGGTGAAGACAAAAAAAGGCATAGCCATTAGATAGTGTGTATGAACTTGTAGGTTGTGACTTTTAAGATATAGCTAAGAGGCGACTAGAAGAGGAATGTGAGAGGTCATTTGTAGAGTGGAGAGGAAGTATTTGGTGGAGGAGGTCGAGCTATTTGGTAGAGGAGGTCGAGTTGTCAATGAAAAAGTTTGTTGGAGGTTGTGCACAATCTTGAAGGGTGGTACTATCACCTAACTCCTCCTTTGTGAGCCCATGCTCACAAACTTCTTACCTGGCGTGTCTAATGCAGGAGAATTCGGGTCCACACAGAATTGGAATCAACCAAAAAAAATTGGTTTGATATTTTTTTGATTTTGTTTCTTTTTCTTTCTCTATGGATAATTCCATTTGGTTTTGGTGAACGTTGGAGAGAAGATGGAATGACATTTTGTCATTGATAAACAAATGTCCTATTTTGAGTATGTCTTCAAAGTTCCAATATGCAGATGTTATTGTTCGTTTTATCGGTTAATTGTAAAAGATAAATAATGTATTATATTTTTTATATAAAATTGAGTGGGTTGAAGAGCTATGATTTCAGGAAATTGAAGGGTTATGAGGAGTTGTGTGTGGAAATTCAAGATGGAATTTTACCTTCCACTTTAGAATCTTGAGAAACTCTTTGAATAAAAGGGTAATCTAATGAAGAGCTCCATGGTGGAAGAGTAGGAGGGTGTTGTTGGAAGTGGTGGGTTGTGTAAATGGAGAAAGCCATGCCAGGAGAGAAGAATTCTTGTGCGGCCAAGAGGGAGGTTTCTTTAATTACATTTCCATTCCCTTGAAATTTGCACATCAAAGATAGGAATGTTCACACCTCAAGAAAGAGGTCGATGGTAATATGAACAACCATTGCAGTTTTCAGAAATTGGCACCAAGGGAGGAATAGTTTGCATGGAAAAGAATAATGAATGGAGGGATTTTTCACACAATCGAAGAAGACTGATATAAGGACACACAATATATAGATTGCATAGAATGAAATCAAGGAGAAATGTTGATTTGATGTAGAACGTGGCATATAGTTGTAGGTCGATTCCATCAAGAATGGGTCTAATTTTCTTGGAATAAGTAAGTCGTGTAGCTTGTGAAACCAGAGATGGGAAGAATGAAATTTTATATTAGAGGAGAATGGGGTGATATTGAGTAGAAGTGGTAGAATGTGATGACCAATGTATATGGTAACACGGGTTGGAATATTTATTGGAGGACATAAATCAAACCAGTGAGAGGGAACACAAAGAGTCGGAATGGAATGAGAAGGCAAAGGAGTTGTCAGAGATTCAAAGTTATAATTTTCATGAAATTTTGAATCGAATAAATGTATTGATTTGTTTTTGAAATTTAAATGAAATATTGAGTGCAATTGTAATCAATTCAATTTGACACAAGTAATTGTCAAATTGAAATTAATCATTCATTGAGTTGTTGTAGTGTGAGATTTTTTGTGAGTGGTATTTTCTTCTTCATCAAGTGGTGTCAGAGCAAGCGGTCTTGAGTGTGTGGATAGAGCACCGAGAGAGAGGTGGTTCACACCAAGAATTGTGGGTGAATAAGGAATTAAACAAAGTTTTCAGGGGTACAAGTAGATCGTTGAACGTAAGGCATCTTGTGACAAAACCTATTGATAGTAGAAGTGTGAGTGAAGTCCAAAAGTACCGTTGCAGATGTAAAGATTCTTGGTGGTTAAGGGTTGGAAAGCAAAGAGATGGAACCATGAGTGAGAAGCTCAAAAGAATCGTTGTAGGTGAGAAGAGTCCCAAACGGTTGAGAGCAGAAAGCCCAGAGGAAAGTGTAGTCTGGTGGAATATTACAGTACATGAGGTGGAATCTTCGTGAGATCGAGGTACAATTGCAACATGGAGGTTGAAAGGGCAGAGTTGCAGAGGAGCTGAGAGAGAAATGAAATGGTTGTCGTAAGGTGAAGACAAAAAAGAGGCATAGTTGTTAGACAGTGTGTATGAACCTGTAGGTTGTGAATTTTAATGTATAGCCAAGAGGCGACCATAAGAGGAATGTGAGAGGTCAGTTGTAGAGTGGAGAGGAAGAATTTGGTGGAGGAGGTTAGGCTATTTGGTAGAGTAGATCAGGTTATCAGTGATAGAGTTTGTTGGCGGTTGTGCACAATCTCAAAGGGTGGTACTATCACCTAACTCCTCCTTCGTGATCCCATGTTCACAAAATCTTACCCAGCATGTCTGATGCAAAAGCATCCATGTCCACACACGATCGGCATCAACCAATAAAAAATTTTGGTTTGATTTTGTTTTCTCTTTCTCTGAGGACAATTCCATTTGGTTTTGGTGAACGTTGGCGAGAAGATGGAATCGTGTTTTGTCATTGATAAACAAACATCCTATTTTGAGTATGTCTTCAAAGTTCCAATATGCAAACGTTAATTTTCATTTTATTGGTCAATTTTAAAAGATAAATAATGTATTATATTTTCATATAAAATTGAGTGGGTTGAAGAGCTACGATTTTAGGAAGTTGAAGGGTTATGAGGAGTTGTGTGTAGAAAGCCAAGATGGTGTTTTACTTTCCACTTTAGAATCTTGAGAAACTCTTTGAATAAAAGAATAATCCAATGAAGAGAGCCATGGTGGAAGAGTAGGAGGGTGTTGTTGGAAGTGATGGACTGCATAGGCAGAGAGCCACGTTCAAAGAGAAGAATTCTTATGCAGCCAAGAGGGAGGTGTCTTTAATTACATTTCCATTCCCTTGAAATTTGTAGATCAAAGATAGGAATGTTCACACGTCAGGAAAGAGGCCAATTGTAATATGAACAACCACTATAGTTTTTAGAAATTGGCGCCAAGGGAGGAATAGTTTGCATGGAAAAGAATAATGAATGGAGGGATTTTTCACATAGTCGAAGAAGACCAAAATAAGGAAACACAATATATAGATTGTGCAGAATGAAATCAAAGGGAAGAATTGATCTAAAGGCAAAAGATCAATTGAAGGAGGTGCGACATCACCTTGGGCATGCAAATTTGATGTAGAACATGGTATATAGTTGTAGGTCGATTCCATCAAGAATGGGTCTAATTTGCTTGGAATAAGTAAGTCATGTAGCTTGTGAAATTGACAATAGAAATAATGAAATTTCGTATGAGAGGAGAATGGGGTGATATTGAGTAGAAGTGGAAAAATGTGATAGCTACTGTACATGGTAACGCGAGTTGGAATATTTCTTGGAGGACGAAAATAAAACCAGTGAGAGGGAACATGAAGAGTTAGAATGGAACGAGAAGGCAAATGAGTTATCAGAGATTCAAAGTTATAATTTTCATGAAATTTTGAATCAAATAAATTTATTGATTTAGTTTCGAAATTTGAATAAAATATTGAGTGCAATTGTAATCAATTCAATTCGATACAAGTAATTTTTGAATTAGAAATTAATTGTGCATCGAGTCATTGTAGTTTGAGATTTATTGTGAGTGGTGTTTTCTTCTTCATCATTGGTACTAAGTTGAGCTTAAATACGTGTTCTAATTATAACGATTATATGATATGTATAAGGTTTTGTATACTAGTATCATTGGTATATTAATGTATGCAATGGTTTGCACTAGACCAAATATAGCCCAAGCAATGGGAGTTCTAAGAAGGTTTATGTCTAACCCTAGTAGAGAGCATTGGAATTTTGTTAAGAGGGTGTTTATATATTTGTGTGGTACTTCTTATTAAATGGTTTATCACAATATTGATGATGTGATCAATTCATTGGACATATGGGGTTTTGTTGATGCAGATTGGGTAGGTAACTTAGATAGTTGAAGGTCCACTAGTAGCTATGCATTTACTTTGTTTGGTTGTGCAGTGAGCTGTATGAGTAATAGGTAGCCTATGGTTGCATTTTCCACTAATGAAGTAAATTATATGGTTGTTATGCATTCCTATAAGGAGGCAATATGGTTATGGAGACTTGGTAATGATAATTTGTTTTATCGTAGGACAATGAGGATTTGATGCGACTGTCATAGTGCTATTTATTTAATTTTTCCAAAATACTATATATCATGCCCATACTAATAATGTTGATGTTAATTATCACTTTGTGCGAGAAATAGTTGATAATGGTAAGGTATTGATTGATAAGGTTGACACTTTGGATAATATAGATTTATTATTTGTATCTCTTGGATTTAATTTAAATGCATAATGTCAAGTACAATAATATTAGGTTGGATGGCATTAACCATACAAACCTATGTCATTCATATGTTTCAATGTTTCTTTGAGTGTGTTCTAAAGGATATGAGAGAAAACCATTAAATATTGACATATTGTAATTATATTTTCAAGAGGGATTAATGTATATAGAGGTTATACATAATTATGGATAAATTAGCTCTCCTAGGAATTCATATTGGGAAGATTAAAGGTCTTGAGTCCGTGCCCAAGTTTGGAGGGAAGAGGTGTTTGTTGGTGTTCCATCAAGAAGTTGAAAAGTTACTAGAGCATCCTAAAAGGCTGAAGTTAAAAAGGCTATGGGATAGGCACCCATGTCAGAACCTTGTGAATTTTATTTAATATTTTATCATGACTCTTGGTCTTCCAAGAATGGTACATGGGTTTTTGCAAGTGGTTTTGATACCTCTTATTTTTGTTTATCGTTGTGATTTACCTCCAACAAGTTCTATATATTGGAGCCATTGGATGATAGTTTCATATTGAATTATTTGCAAGTATATAGGTGAATCTTGGTTGCTTGAAGATCAAAAATTAAGTGTATTATGGTTTATCTCTTTTTTGAAGATTAATAATATACTTTCCCTCTTTTCTCGTGTGGAGTTTTTTCCTAAAAGGATTTTTCCAAATAAATTTTCTATCATATTTTTTTGCTGATTTTTATATTGTGATGAATGTGCAATCACATACATATAATCTAATTTGGTAATCTTATTTTCAGATTTAAATTCACATATATAATTTAATATTGCAGCTTTTTTTCACCTTGTTTTCAACAACTAGATGTCTTTTTTTTATGCCTAGTAATAAGTCTGGAAGTAAATTATGCCTTTCCAACATGATAAAAATCTCCTAAAAATTACATTTGATGTTGTAGGTTTAATGTAGAACATGTGTTCCCAAACACCATAAGAAATATATACATGTGACGAAATGTGTTAGGATTTGTGGTGTGTGATGATGATTGAAATTTTATTGAAAAGTGCAAATAAATGAACAAAGTAAAATAAAATATTTTTGGGTAATAGAATATTGCTCTTGCACCATAGGATTTTCCTACATCAAACACCTAAGGTAATTTAAAAAGCGAGTCCCTTACTTTCCGATGGCTAAAGGGAAATCAAGATGGTCTACCTTAGTCATATAAATTCAAGATATTAATATAGATATGCAGATTGAATACTAGTTATATGCCCAAAAATTCTAGTAACTCTATGTTGTATGTGTTCTCGAAATCAAGCCTTTTGGTGGTTCTATAGGTAGGTATACTTGAAGAAATAGCCCCTAGAAAATTCATGAAAAATCTTGGCATATCCCCTATGTAGATATACAATACTCTTGGCAAATTTTTTCCTAAAATTGAACCAAAGTGATAGAGAGGATGTTTATTATATGTTGAAATATAAATTATGGGAAACTGGGAAACCAAAAGACATTCTAATTTTTAATTAATTTGACAAATGAGGACCTAAATTCTCCATAAAATATTATTTGAGGTGGCAAAAGAAAACTAATTTTTCTCTTAATCGAGGTGGTGAATAAAGGCTAAATTTTTAGTAATTTTTACTTAAGGTGGAAAAATAAGCCTAAATTTCCCATATTTGTTTGATTGGTGTAGAAAATTAAGGTTGAATTTCTCATAAATGTTTAATTGAGGTGGCAAATTTAGCCTAGATTTTAATAAATTTATAACTAAGTAGGTGAATTAAAACCTAAAGTAATATAAATTTATAATTGTGGGCATGAATTAAAACCTAAATTAACATAAATTTGTAAGTTAAGTGAAAAATTATTTCTTTTGGTGACCAACTCCCCCATTCCTAAAATGTTCTTTTGAATGCTAAGATACCCATTTCCAACTCCCAGCCCTCTTTGATTCTTGCTTCTAGTGATAGAACCCCCCATTCTCAAAACATTCTTTTGAATGTTGAGATACCAATCACCAACTCCAAGCCCTCTCTAATGGCACATTTTTCTAAATTTCATGTTCAATGCTATGGCTCTTCTTCTAATTTTCCTTATTAATTTAAAGGTATTTTACCCTCCCCAAGGGCTATCCCTAGTGCCTCCCAGATTGATTATGGTTAGTCAATGCCAAAAAAGAAAACTAGGAAGAAGAAAATTTATGTGGGAGCGAACTCAAAAGTGGGTAGGCTCTCTTAATGTCAAACAAGATAGAAGGAAATAATAAGGGAGACTGCTTGTGAAGGTAAAAGACCTTGGATTCAACCACTAAAAATAGTAAATGAAGTTCCTCTCCTAGAATGTGAGAGGCTTGAATAGCCCTAAAAAATAACACTCTCAAGACCTATATCCTTGATAATAAGATGTATTTCCTATTGATCTAAGAGGTTAAGATGAATCAAGATACTTTGCAGTCTATGGTGAACCGTATCTAGCTTAGGGATAAATTTTTATTAGTGAAGCACAAGGAGCCTCTTGTGGAATCGTGACTATGTGGGATCCATTGGTGGCTTCTAGTTCCCTGTTGTCACTCTCTATCAATAGTCTAGTTGTTAAATTCTGCAACTCTCCTTGCTCTTGGGTCCTTACAAACCTTTATGCTCCAAACTTCTATAAAACTCATAATACTACTTGGGAGGACATCGGTTAGAAGATGATGGAAAATAGGAATTATTTTTGGTTGATAGCTAGTGACTTTAATACCCCCTTTTTCCCTCTAAGAAAATTTGGGGACTAGCTGACCACATTGACAACATGACATATCTGGCAGACTTCATCAATACAATTAGCCTTATGGACATCGAATTGTAGGGCTAGCCCTTTACCTGGACAAACCTCATGAAGTATAATAATCTTATTCATGTCAAACTTGACCACTTGTTGGTCTCTTCTAACTGGGATATGGGGTGCAACTCAAAACTAGTGGATTTTCCTTAGACTGTCTCGAATCATAATCCTCTTCTTCTCTCCTGGGTTGATAGTCCTCATAGGGGATATTTTCCCTTCCTCTCTGAAATCATTTGGACCACACACTCTAACTTTATAAATTATGTCCTTAATTGGTGGAACACCCCCTTTCAGGGTATGACAATGTACATGTTATCCCAAAAGTTGAACTTGATAAAAGAAAAGGTGAAGGGATGGAACATAGTAACTTTTGAGAATGTTCTAGAAAAAAAGGAGCTGACTACAAAATCACTAATATGCAAATCCAAATAGAAAAAAAAGATCTCTCTAAGGATTCTCCTCTTATTGAGGAGTCACCAGGAAGGGTTGGAAAGAAATTCTAAAAAGATAAGAAATTATGTGGAAAAAAGAAAGATACAATGGCTAAAAGAGGGGGACAAAAACTTTTATTTCTTCCACAAGTCTATCATAATACATAAGAAAAGGAAAACCATCATGCCCCTCATAAGTGATCATGGTGGATAGATTATCAATGATACCCTTATTGGGAAAATGGACTTTGCCTATTTCTACCAGGCCTACTTTGATTAGTCCCCTCCTTGTGACATTGGGATAGTGGATCAATTGTTAAACTACTTACCAACTGTGTTGTCTCTTGAAGATAATACCCACCTCATGGCTCCAATATCTAATGAAGAATTTAGGTTGGCTACCTTCTTTATGGGGGCGTATTAAGCCCTGTGTCTTGATGGATTTCCTCTGAAATTCTTTCAATAATTTTGGGACATTGTTGGTCTTGATATCTCTAGTGCAGCCAAAGATTTCTTCCATACTAGTAAAATCCTTTAAAAACTCAATAATTTATATATTTCTCTCATCTTGAAAGTTCAAGATCCATCCAGTCTTATTGATTTTAGACCTATTAGTTTATGCAGTATGGCTTATAAGATATTTTCCTCTTGGTGAATAGGATTAAAACCCTATTGGGAAAGTGGATCATTGTGAATCAAAAAGAGTTTGTCCATGACTATTAGATTCTTTATGCAACTATTTCAACGCATGAGATAATACATTTAATCGGAAGGAGCCTTTTTTCAGGCATAACTCTCAAAATTGAAATTTCAAAGACATATGATAGGGTGGATTAAGACCTCATGTTTAAATTTTTAATAAAAGTGGGATTCCATGAGAGTGTTATTAGTATTATAAGGGAATGTGTAAATATTGTCAAGTACTTGGTCTTGGTAAATAGATTTCCAAGGGTTTTATTTGGGGCTGAGAGGATTATTCATCAAGAGTATCCCCTTTCCCTTCACCTATTTATCTTGGTTGTGGAGGTTTTGGGGAGAATAATCCTAAACCTCATTGAGAATGGTGGTCTTAGTGGAGTTAGAGCTGCTTCTAATCTCCCTCTTTCTACTTTGCAGCAGTTTATGGATGAAACCATCCTCTTTGGTACCACCTTTGTGGTCAAAGCTAAATTCTAGAAAAAATATTTGTCTACTTATGTTGAGGCCTTTGGCCAATATATTAATTATGATAAAATCAAGATCTACTTCTGCAAATCCAATGTGGTTTTAAGGAGGAAAATACAAGACATCTTAGGTTGTCAATGCACTGATCTTCTTGGAATTTATTTGGGGCTCCCCTCACTATTAAATAATTTTCTCCCCCCTTTTGGAATTTTATTTTGGAATGTATGCAAAAAAGGCTTGCTAGCTAGAGAGACAAAATTCTAAGCTATGTTGGTAAGCTACTTCTTATTGCCTCCCTTTATGGAATCCTGATATACTTCTTATCTCTCTTTAAAATCGAGGCCTATATTGCTGATAAGTTTAAGACAAATTAGAGGAATTTCCCATGGTCAGGTATTGAGGAGAAAAAAACTCTTTAGTTAGCTGGATAAAGTCTACCTCCCAAAATTGTAGAGAGGTCTAGGTATTAGGAAAATCACCCATCTAAACAAAGCTTTGATGGTTAAGTTTGGCTGGGACCTTATTCTAAACAATAATAATTTGTGTAATATTATAATCACACAAAGTATCTCAGTCATTTAAGATTCCATAGTGTTCTTTCTAAAATTGATTTCCCAAGGGGCTCTCAGATTGGGAATAATATCCTTAAAACATGTAATTTGATCTCTCTTGCGCCTTACATGGAAGCTTGGAGTGGTCATCTTATTCATTTCTAGGAGGATTTTTGGTTGTTTGACCAACCCCTTGGTTCCCACCCTTATTTTAAAGACCTTCAACTCCTTGCTAAAGACTCCTTTGGCCCTTTGGTTTTTGATTAACTTTTGCATGACAATTCTTTGAAAATCCTTCAGTCTTGTTGCCAAGGTCAACACCATCTCCACAAAAGTGATTTAATTCTCCAAAACGATCTTTGCAAGGTTAGGTTCCCTATCTTTCCCAAAGTGGATAATTTATTTTGGGCCAAAGATCTTAACGGAAGTTTTTTTGTCAAGTCGTCATACAATATACTATTAAAGGGTGACAATATAATGCTATATGGAGAAAAGTTTGGAATGAAAATCTCCTTCCTAAAATCATTTTTTTTTTTTGGTGGATGACCATACACAATAGAATATTAATGTAAGAAAAAATCATCAAGTGTGGATTCCAATTACCAAATAGATGTGTCATGTGAAAAATAAATAAGGAAATGATCCCACACATTCTCATACATTATCCCTTTGCTCAAAATATCTGGGGATTTGTTTTATAGAAGCTTCAAATTTATTGGATTATGAACGAAGAATTGCTTGACCTCATGGAGGAATGGGTTAGCCCCTTCCATAATCCCCTTATTAAATAATTATGGAAGCAAATACCTCTACACCTTTGCTGGAGTCTTTGGAAGGAAAAAAACAATCAGATCTTTAGAGACTTCAGAAGAAGTTTTCTTAGTTTTTTATAAGCTCCTTTTGGATAATATCTCAGTTTACCACTAGTGTTGATCAAATTCCCCTCCTCTCCCTCTGGAATCTAAAATTTCTACTCAATGGGACTTACTTAAATCCTTCTGCAAGCTTGAAATTACAAAGAATATGGATAGGTTGAATACTAAATGGTTAACCCTAGATTGATTGGTGTAAAATTAATTTTGATGGTGTTTCTAGTAGTAACCTTGGTATGGCTAGAGAGGGTGGAATGTTGAGAGCCCCCTTAGAGGTAGTGGTGGTAGGTTATGTTGGAGGTTTGGGTGTTAGCACTAACAACTAGGCAAAGGGCATGGATCTTTTATGGGGTCTCAAAATTTCTCTTACTATTGGTACCAAGAACCTTCTCATTGAGGGGAACTCAAAACTAGTTATTGATGTAGTGAAACACTTAGCTCACCCTAGCTAGGTTTTGGAAGATATAAATGAAATCCAAAAATTCCTTCTAGGCTTTCAAAAGTTTGAGATCAAACATATCTATAGGGAAGACAACAAGGTTCTTGATGCTATGACATTTTTAGAGATGGACCAAGTGTCCTTAAGATGTTGGTGAAGTTTCTCATGTCTCCCTGATTATGTCAGAAAACTCCTTACCTCAAAGTGGAATTATAAAACTGTAGATAATGATAGATAATGGTGCTTTTGGTTGGGAGTATTGTAACCCTATCCTCATGCTCAAGTTTTTGGTGTTGGTATATGTTTGGAAGCAATAAATTTCAAACAAAAAAATTGTTTTTATTTAAATAAGAGACATCTTTGTTTCTATACTGCTACATTTTGATTTTCATTCTAACTCTATCTACGGTTCTAGGGTCGTGTTCTAAATGGGTATGAAATTTGGTGTGGTGTGGCCTAGCCGTGTGGGTTCTATACAAATGGTGATGTTATGTTCCAACTAGCCTTTATGTTGTAATTATGATGAGTGTACTCTTTGGATCCTTAATGGGACTTACAAGATCACCTTATATCCTACTCATAACTATTATTGTGATTGTCATAGTCGGCATAAGGTTAACCCCTCCTATTTTAATTATTTGTACCATTGGCTATATGAGACATGTTTGAAATATTATTTAAATGGTGTTGAGAAATAATCATCATTAATCTTAGAGAGTGTTAAGTAATAATCATTATTACTTTGGCACAAATCTCAATTTTTATCTTCTCCTATTTTTCCTTTTCTCCTTTGCTCAACTCTCTAGTTCCGATGTGAGTTTTTTTGGTGGTTGGCAAATTTTCTACAAATTATGTTGTTCAGCTAGGTTAGCATGGGTGGTGATGAATTTTATTTTGAACCTATTCCTTGCAAGGATTTTTCTATTGATGCCACTGTTTGGCACACTCGTTATGAAGGATGGGCCACTCCAATTCTCAAAATCAATTAATTTATTCAAAGGAAAAAGGGAAACTAATCTCTAGAAATTAATTTGATTTTTTCAAAGGAAAAATCAATTAATTTATCATCCTATCTAAGTGCCAAATTAGCTAAAAAATAAAATTAAACCCCTTTAAATCAACAATATACAACTAGAAGATGTTTAAAGGTTAGAGAATAGATTTATGATCTTCAGGTTGCAGTTTGGTTATCATTGGTGCAAAAGTTCAGGGGAGTTTGTTGTAGTCTGGCTAGTTGGCTTCCAGAGTCTCTAAGAAATTTTTTTCATTTCTCCGCTAATGATGCTTTGCTCCTATGGATTGGAGGTTCTCTTTAGGTTGTCTCAAGGCATGTGTGATCCAAGTTTCAAATTATTTGGTTATAGGAAAGGTATTTTTGATAGTGACAAATTGAAGATTGTGAGGTTGTTCTTAAAGGTGCAAAGGTTGGCTTTGCATAGCTCCACATTTGTAGATATGGTTATGTGGTTCATAAGTTAAGTTCATTGAGTTGTGAAGGTGCTATATCCAAATTTTCATGTCAATAATCCTTTCATAGAGAAATTTATAAGTGAAAATGTGTAGGAATGTGTTGTCCAGTGACTGGTTTCAATGTTTGTTGGTTTCCACCAACTTGTTTATGCATGAAGTTGTGAAAGGGATGTATAAGAGTGTTCTTGAATATCATGTAATATTTTTTGATGCTCTGCAAGGTGTTTTCTAGTTTCTTTGGAATAAGATGTGGTGTGGAATGATTATTTTTTCTGGGTTATGCTATTTCCTGGCCAACTAAAGTATGTTGAGGATGTGTGCCACAAGTTCAAGTGTGAGTGGATCTTATGGATTTTTTGATGGTTTTGTATGGGTCATACCAACTCATCTAGGAGAAGCGAAAGTAATGCTTTATCATTCATGTGTATTACCAATGATGTGAAGGTTGATATGCTACAGGTTACATATTTTCTTGCTTATGGCTAACCTATTTTAAATTTTCCAAGCACATGAATGATTCTTATTACAGATAAAATGTGTACAGATTGTTTAGGACAAGGTTTAGTGTGTTTTGGAATTCACAAGGCATGTTCTTGTTCCTGGTGTTGCATGTAGTATTTTGGATCTTGCACTCTACATGTTTCATGTTGATTGTTTTATCCTTGGCCGACTTGGAGATGTAATGTTTTTGTTGTTATAGGCCAACATGTAATGTAATCAATGTAATAATATGTATAAATTGTAAGCCTATTTGATCCAAGGTGAAAAATATATGAGGATGTGTGTGATGCATTATGACAATTGTGTAAGCGACTGAAAAAGAAAGAGTGAAAGTGATAGATCCTATCTGGTTTCATCTTGATCATATCTCTGTGATAAAAGGAAAGTAAAGAGGTCTACTAAATTTTTTGTTGGATGTAATGAGTCTAAGGAAAGACTTTTTGATTGTTAGAAGCAGTGAGCTAGTAAGTGATAGGTTGTCATTAGGTCCTACTACTTTAGAATATAGAATTTCAATTAGTCGACCGGGCAGTGTCCAAGGCAGTTTGCAGAAGAAGATGATTTGGATAACTCATTTTATATTTTTTTGTTTCTCTTTAAACTATTGAAATCAATTTTAATCTAAGGCCATTTAACTTCTTAGCTGGAAAACAATTTGTTCTAAGAAAACTGGAAATACTAAGCTAGAAATCATAAGATAAATAATTTAGAAAGCATCACGACTAAACTAGAAAGCATGGAAACAAGCAAACTAAACAACTGATATACTACGGAATTAGAGAAATAAGTGAACAAACTATGAAACATCTTTTAAACAATAAAAATATTCTAACAACTATGAAAAGTAACTCACACTAACTAAAACAATGGTGCTCTGGAACTTCAGACTCGACTCTCAACAAACTTAGTTACTTCTTACTAAATAGTTATCTATTTTTACAAATAAAATAACATAACTATAAAATACTTATCTATTTAAGATAACTTCCCTTGAGTGTCCAGCTCGCGGGTTAACACTTCGTTCTCAAATCACATAAACTACAGATTCTAGATTCTTTCATTACAAACAATTATCATCATTCATAGTTCAACAACTTAGTAAGTAATAGAAGAAAGTTATTTCATTCATTAGTACTCAGAAATCATATAAGCAGCATAACATTAACATTCAGTCTCTCGTATATCCTTTGAAGTTACATTTTTATAGACGACTTATAACTAAATCTTAGATTCTAGATGCCATTGAAAAATTCTTCAACTTAAAACTAACTTTCATGTCTTTAAAGCTCATAAACATATAGAAGGCTCGAGACGAGCCATGAAGTTTTTGATAATACAAATTAAAGAAACAAAAACTAAATCTTCGGTTCATCCTCCTGACATTTAGGAGTAGGTTCGCAACATCTATCCTTTACCACGCTTAAGGCATGTGTTGATTCAACATTTGAAATAGCTGCTAGATGACCGATTATTCTCTACAAAAACACTCAAGTCAACCCATTAAACCTGCATTGGAAAATTTCCTCAATTGATCATAAGAAAGAAAGTTTGCATAATTTTCCTTTAAAATAAGCAATTATTTCTCCTAAAGTTTAACAAATTGGCACAGACTTAGGATGAACTTGTAAGAATAAGATTTTCTGATTTTATTATGATGAGGTTATTTTTACCTCATCATTTCCTCCCCCACCTAATTCTTGGTAGGTCCTCTTGCTCCATAGTTATAACCCTGAGTTTTATTCCACTCCTCATATAGGGCACTGAGATCATCTACCTCTCTTGTTGTTGCATCAAAAGTTTCAGGGTCATAAATGAACCCCTTGTGAAATATCACACTCTCTCTCCATTCGTTAAAAATTTTGTCATTCTAATTAGTTGAGACATTGAAAGCAGGAGGTGGATTAAGTAGCAAAGGAGGCATGTATTTCATTCCCATCCAGTTTGTCTTAAGGGTTCTCAGGATTTTAATTGAAGCATCAGCTCTTCTAAAAGACCACCTGATATTAAGAGGGGAAATGACCTCTCTTTTCTCGAGGGAAGCAGGCAATGGAGTGAACCTCTCTTCACAAGTGTGTCATGCTTTCCCAATAAATTTCTGCCCATGATTCATAAAATTATTGTAACACTACCTAAGGTTGTCATCATACTTTTCTTTCATCTTGTCATTAACAAGGAGAGACAAAAATGTGTCTTTGAAACCACCAGGCCTGGAATTTGGGGACCTTATTTGAAGACCCACTATCTTTTCTGCCTGTGCAAACTCTTTTGTACACTCCTGCCAATCAATCTGGTTTCTCATGGTAGACAACAAGGCTCTTAACTCTACTTCCCCAACAAATAGGTTGACAAAGAAATTGGTATGATTTTCTAATAATAAATCATGCAAAAATAATTCATAAATCAGATCTTGATCCTCAGGGGTTGACTCTACAAATATCTTAACAAATTCTTTATCATTGGGCTCGTAAGGCTAATCATTGTAGATTCTAAACAATTTCCATCTTATCCATTGTTCGTTTAAAAACATGGAGTACAATCTGTAGACACATAAAATATACATGCACTTGATTTTGATCATATTAACATTGTTTCATCTTGAATCATACTCTCAGCTTATCAACACCTTTCATCCCTTAATTAAATAAATCATTATTTATTTAATTAGGTCTTTCTCCTTTGGTAATTAAATTAATCAATTTAATTTAATTAATCATCTTTCTCTGTTCATTTAAATAATTCATTTTATTTAAATTAAATCTCTAAAGTCCTCTTATTACATTGAATAAATTAAAACATTATTTTATTTAATCTAACATATCCCTCTTTAGTTAAATAAATCAAAATCATTTATTTAATTAATCATTTCCTCTCAATTTGATTTAAATCAATTCATAAATTTAAGTCTAAATTGTCACATCTCCTAATTCCTCATTAAATTAATCAAATCTTTGATTAAGCTAATCTTTCTCACTAAAATCCTCTAGAGAATGCAACTTACACAATAAATCAATTACTTTGATTTATTTAATTCTCTATTTTCCCTCACATGGCATCAAAAGGAAATATTCCCTCAATTTGAATTCAAAAAGTGCAAGTGGATGGGTACTTCCGACAAGGCATTCACTCCTCTTACATGTCCTTGTGCATTGAGCCAAGTGACATTAACTCCACTCCTCTCTCCCCCCAACTTTCAAATTCAAAATTCAAACTTGCACATTGATCAAAATGTGCTCATTCCTCCTCCAATCACATGTGGACAAGTGGCCTCTTCTCATTGGTTGGTCTTTTATCCCACATTCATCCAAATCCCTCATTCTTCCAATTTGGGAATCTATAAATGAGAGACTCTTCCTCTCATTCAATCATCCATAATTTGAGTAAACTTACTATATTCAAATCCATCTCCAAGCATAGCCATTTCATCTAGTTTTATCAAGCTTTTAGCTAGGTTATGCAAAAATTCAACCAAGGTGGATCAATCTTCAACAAATCATCAAAGCTTACAAAGGAGTTGGGAAAGGGCTAATTTTGACACATCAATTGGCACCAACTCCCCCATGGGATCTCTAGTTTTCTCACTTAATTAGGATTTAATTGATTTTTTTGTTCATCTTTTGCTCATTTTCCTATTTTAAGTTTTGTAAATGGATTTCATGGGGAATCCTTATTTCTTGCTTGCATATGATATAATATTGTGTTTGTTTGCTTTGTTTATGCAGGTATCTAATTAGGGTTCACACAATCTAGAGGGCCTTCTAAAATTTAATAGACAGTCAATAAGTTGACATGCATCTTGTTTTCCTCTGTATGCCCTACGAAATGACTCCTTTAGGAGTACCAGTTCTTTCTTCAGCCTGTAATTCTCAGTTTGACCATTTCTTAAGAAATAAAATTGTTCCATCCATTTCATTAATAGTGGGGGAATGCGAACTTGGAACCGGTTGGTTATAACCGGCTCAGTTTGGATTTCTTTGGATTCCATCTTTTGTTTCCCAATGCATTCTGCCAAGTCTTGTTCCAGCTCTAAAACTCTGCTAATCGAAGCATTCAATTCTTCAGTTTTTGTTTTCTTGTCTTCTTCAAAGGCTGAGAGAATTAGCACAAAGTTTTACTTAATCCTTTCAATTTTTGTATTCTTTCCTGCAATGTGAACTTTATAAGTATGCTCTTGACTCAACTCTTGCATTTTTTCTTTCAACTTATAAATTATTGTGTCTTTTTCCTGTAATTGTAGTTTCGAACCCTATATTTCTTAATCCCTTTTATTTATTACAGTTGTATGCACCATCAATTCTTCTTTTTGCAATTCAAATTGTTCATTACTTTTGTTACAATTATTTCTTTAGATTATCAATTTCTATTTTACATTTTTTTATTTCTGCAATGTCATCCTTTGTTTCAATTATCTCAATAAATCTTTTAACAATAGGGGACAAATTACTTGGAATACCATCATCTCCTTCCTGTTCTCCTTCCTGAATTTCTTCAGTGAAGACCTCCTCCACATATGCAGAGTGGGAAGGAATCTCTTCAACTTAATCTTCTTTTCGTAGAGGTATTTCCTCTACATTGGCAGGCTCAGTTGGCCGCTTGGGCTTTTTTCTTTTTGGAACTTCCCTCCATATCTTACATTGAGGTTTCAGAGAATTTAAAGGATAAGAATTTACTTCTCATTAATGGAGGAAGACCTTGGAAGATGGCAGGTGTCCTATTTTTCCCTTTTCTCTTTATTTTGGGGTTACTCAAATTAGAATAAACAAGCTTAACTTGCTCTAGCAAACCAGGGGTTTTTAATTTATTACTTACAAAGTTTGACACTTCCTCACCAGGGGTGGTGGGATTAGGAGCTTCTGGAGTTGGAGAGCCCTTAGGAAAAATTTCTCAAGATGGTGAAGCAAATTCGGTGAGACGATTCCCCTAGTTCTACTATTTTTCTAATTGAAGGTTTCTTAATTTTCTTTAAAAACTTTTCCCATTTGCCCTTTGATTTCTTGCGGAAATGGTATTTATAAATCAACTGAATTAAACCATGGTGTTTCATTGGCCCTGTCCCTATTTTATATCTGTCTATGGAAGTGTTTAGAGAGTCATATAAAAATTTAGGCAAATTTACCCTAAGAGCGGGGTTCTCTTTCCCATGGCGCAAATGGATCAATATTCGGAAAGCAGGTCCAACTAGAGAAGCTAGTTGACCTTCACAAGTAAAATATTTATTGATCCAAGCAACGAAAGCACCCTAGGGCTCTAGTATGGATTTCCTTTGGAACCCTTTATTCTGGCCTCTAGTGCTAATTACTACCATGGGGTGAGGGTCTCCCTCTCTAACAAATAATCTAGATAATTTTGATACGTTATCTGAAAGGTTTCTTTTATCTTAATACCTGAATTTTCTAACATAGACAAACGAGAAATGATTTTTGGACTTACCTTGAAATGCTTTCCATAAAGTATCACTTCTCCATTTGAGTAGTTTTCAGCAAACGAGCTCACCATCTTTTCATCATATCCTTTGAATTTTTTGATAAAATCCAACCATTCAGCCTCTTCGAACGGTCTGGAAATATTGCTTAATCCAAACAATTTGTCAGCAGAATTTGGCTTTGACTTCTTTTTACCACTCCCCATTTTCATATTTTCCCTCTCTATAAAAGATTTCAATCACTGCCCAAATCTTTCACACAACACTTTTGATAATATTTCCTCTGAAATAACTTATTTGTCTTGTTTGCATCTTACCAAGAAATGATTTTTAGAACTGCATGAAGGCATGCAAAAGGCTTGCCATACAAGTAGGTGATCGCCGAGTGGCACCATTTACTAAATTTGGATTGAAGTTCGTGCCAATTAACTATTCTTTATTTGAAAATAACTACCTACTTAAAGCGAAAATTAGTACTTACTTGCATTCTGTGATCGTTCAAAGATCTTGTACCTTACAAATTTAACAGGATGAAGTGAAGGTATTGGCTGAAGTGATGGCGGATTTACTATGGCAACAATGCAGAATTTTATGGATGACGGAGCTATTAATGAGGATTGCGGGACTTGGTGGCTTATTGACGATTAAAAAAAAAGGAAGATAGGTGTACAAGATATAATGATGGAAGTATCGTGGAATTTTGAATTAATGAAAAAGGTGGTGGAATACAAATGAACAAGTTCTGGAGTACGCAATTGATGTCACACTCGAAACTAGTGCATAAGTTCCAAAGTACGCAAGAGGTTTGTAGTCGCAATGGAGAAGGCAGACAAGCTCTGGAGCATCCGTGAAAGACACAACCGAGACGGTGATGAAATGAATGTTCCAGAGCATCGTTGAAATATGCAGTCGGAGAAGGAATTAAATGAAGGTTTCAGAGCATCATCGAAAGATGCAGTTGGAGCAGCAATGAAATGAAGGTTCCGGAGCATTGCCAAAAGATGCAGTCGGAGGAGCAACGAAATGAAGGTTCTGGAGCATTGCCGAAAGATGCAGCCAAAGCAGCAACAAAATGAAGGTTTTGGAGCATTACCGAAAGATGCAGTCAGAGCAGTAAAGAAATGAAGGTTCTGGAGCATCGCCGAAAGATGCAACCGGAGCAGCAAAGAAATGAAGGTTGAGCGATAAGACTTAATAATTTTGAACTTTGAGAGCTTTCAACCTTAGTGAAAGAACGCCTTTTTGTTATGATGAGTTTTGTACAAGTTTCAGAGCATCAGGCATCAAGATGATAACATTCTAGAGCATTTTTAGTGGGTTCTCTGGAACTTATTTTCCTCCTTTTTAAGAAGTCCTGCAAAATGGAACAAAAAATAGCTAAGTCCAAAAGAAGAAAAAATAATGAAGAAAAATATCTTGGCATACATGTCTTTTTATTACATATTTTTGATTTTTATTTTTTTAAGCACTCATTTTTACCAAATAGACTTTGTCTTGGCAGAGTCAACACATTGGACCTCACCCTGCATTTCCACCATTCTTGATAATTCTTCCCTATTGATTGGTTTATGGTAGACACACAAGCGATGACCATTAACTAGGAGGGTTCGTGTGTCACCATCAATTGGTTTCAACCAAACAGTTCCATTCGAAAATACTTCAAAAATTTCATAAGGTCCCAACCAATGAGTCCTGAGCTTTCCTCTATGATATTTGTACCTTGAATCGAATAGCAGAGCCCAATCTCCATTATGAAAC
The DNA here is from genome assembly GCA_007115665.2 of Sequoiadendron giganteum. Lineage (NCBI taxonomy): Eukaryota > Viridiplantae > Streptophyta > Pinopsida > Cupressales > Cupressaceae > Sequoiadendron > Sequoiadendron giganteum. The sequence continues at coordinate 86,267,613 of CM021101.1, forward strand.
TTCCTCTCCTTAATATGTTTGTCATGCCACACTTTTCCTTGATGTTGAATTAGTTCAGTTTGATGGACAACGTCTAGGCGAAGCTCATCTAGTTCACTTGGTTGTAGAACTCATTCAACTTGGGCTCTTTTTAAATCCAGACCTAGTTCCATAGTTGTTCTTTGAGTTTGTAATTCAAAATCAATTGGAAGAAGATGTTTCTTTTCAAAAACCAGCTCATAAGGGTTGAATCCAGTCGTGGATTTCTAGGCTGTGTTGTATGCCCATACAACTTCAGAGAGTTTCCTGGCCCAATCTTTTCTTCCTGAAGAAACTATTTTTGTTAAAATGTTTTCAAGTTCTCTATTAGTTACTTCCACCTGGCCATTTTCTTGAGGGTGGTAAGGTGATGACTTTCTATGGATTACTTGAAAATGGTTGGTGAATGCTAAGAGCACTTTGGACATAAATTGGGGTCCCTGGTCAGTAACGATAGTTCGAGGGGCTCCAAATCTCAGGAAGATTTTATTATAGTGGAATTATGTGACTTGCTCTTCCCTAGCTACTCATAAGGCTTGAACTTCTGCCCATTTTGTTAGGTAATCGGTGCAAACCAATATGTATTACTTCCCTTGAGAGGAAGGATCTATGGGTCCGATAAAATCTAAACCCTATTTCTCGAATGGTTCTAGCACTACTTGTGACGGTAAAGGAATTTTTGAAGAAGCATTTGGTCTTCATACTCTTTGACATTCATCACAACAATGAACATAGTTCTTCATATATTTATGCATTGAAGGCCAATAGTATCTAGTGCCTAAGATTTTATGGGAAGTTCTCTTCGCATAGTAGTGCCCTCTCGAAGGATCATCGTCGCAGGCCCTTAGAATGTTGTAGGTTTCCTCCTCTCTCACGCATCTTCTTAAAACCATATCAGGTCCACAACGAAATAACATTTTGTTAATCCATTTGAATGGGACACTTTCCCTGATCATGCAAAAGAGGAAGCCGATGGTAGAATTTTTGGCATAAAATGAGATATCAAAACCGTCTCCTAGTAACACTTAAGCACAAAGGCTATTTTAGTCCCCGGCAACGGTGCCAAAAAGTGATAGGTTTTTGTTAGGTCCTACTAATTTAGAATATAGAATGTCAATTAGTCGACCACAGAGTGTCCAAGGTAGTTTGCAGAAGAAGATGATTTGGATAACTCATTTTATATTTTCTGTTTCTCTTTAAACTATTGAAATCAATTTTAATCTAAGGCCATTTAACTTCTTAGTTGGAAAACAATTTTTTCTAAGAAAACTGGAAATACTAAGCTAGAAAGCATAAGACAACTAATTTAGAAAGCATCATGACTAAACTAGAAAACATGGAAACAAGCAAACTGAACAACTAATATACTACAGAAGTAGAGAAATAAGTGAACAAACTATGAAACATCTTTTAAATAGTAAAACGATTCTAACAACTATGAAAAGTAACTCACACTAACTAAAACAATGGTGCTCCAGAACTTTAGACTTGACTCTCAACAAACTTAGTTACTTCCTATTGAACAATTATCTATTTTATCAAATAAAATAATATAACAATAAAATACTTATCTATTTAAGCAAACTTCCCTCGAGTGGCTAGCTCGCGGGTTAACACTTTGTTCTCAAATCACATAAACTACAGATTCTGGATACTTTCCATTACAAACAGTTATCATCATTCATAGTTCAACAACTTAGTAAGTAACAAAAGAAATTTATTTCATTCATTAATACTCAGAAATCATATAAGCAACATAACGTTATCATTCAGTCTCCCGTATATCTTTTGAAGTTACATTTTTATAGACGACTTATAACTAAATCTTAGATTCTTGATGGCGTGGATAGCCATTGAAAAAGTCTTCAATGTAACTTAAAACTAACTTTCATGTCTTTAAAGCTCATAAACATGTAGAAGGCTCGAGACGAGCCATGAAGTTTTTGATAACATAAGTTAAAGAAACATAAACTAAATCTTCGGTTCATCCTCCTGACATTTAGGAGTAGGTTCGCAACATCTATCATTTACCATGCTTAAGGTACGTGTTGGTTCAACATTTGTAACAGTTGCTAGATGAACGATTATTCTCTACAAAAACACTCAAGTCAACCCATTAAACCTACATTGGGAAATTTCCTCAATTGATCATAAGAAAGAAAGTTTGCATAATTTTCCTTTAAAATAAGCAATTATTTCTCCTAAAGTTTAATAAATTGGCACATAATTAGGATGAACTTGTAAGAATAATCTTTTCTGATTTTATTATGATGAGGTTATTTTTACCTCCTCAGTAAGCAGCTAAGAAGACATTTGAAGAAGTGGTAGAGTAAAATTGTAATCATCAAAAGAGAACTGACAGAGTAGAATTGTAATCATCAAAAAGAGTGAGCTTAATTTTTAGTTTCAGAAATTGGAAGGAATGTATTTATGTAATCTTTCTTGAGTGTGTGCTCAGATTAGGGATTTGTAGCTTCCTTTTTTTTAGCCCTAAAACACAGTGTAATCAGTGAGTTGTAGCTTCCTTGGGAATAACCCTAAAACTTATAATTAGGGAATTGTAGCTTCCTTGGGTTGTAGCCCTAAAACCAGGTTATAAATGTTGTTCATCTTGTGAGGTTGGATTAGGATAGTAGCTCTTAACAAATTTTCTCACTATGGTATTTACCCTATGGAATTTTCCAAGTATATTTGGTGTTGTGTTGTGTTGTGAATTGTCTTCTTCTTTCATGTTCTTGCATATGTGGTAGAGTTTAAAGTATATGTTTGTTCCGAAGGGTTTGAGATTTGATAGAATATTGATTCACCCCCTCTCAATATTCTAATGTGTTCAACAATTGGTATTAGAGCCTGATTCCTCATAAGAATTCTAAAAACTTGAGAAAGATCCAGGATGGCACAAGAAGGGTCTCACAAGGCACCTAGGTTTGATGGAACAAATTTCACTTTCTGGCGATTCAAGATGGAAACCTATCTGACCTCATTAGGGTTTGGCATTTGGAAATGTATTAAGGATGGTTATGTTGTTCTTGCTACTCCTCCAACTGATTCGAAAGAGCTTAGGGAATATGAGAACAATGGAAATGATAAGAATTCTATCTTGAATGGGCTAGTGAATTTTGATCCGGTTAAATTAATGCATTGGAAGTTAGCAAAGGAGATCTAGGAAAATATTAGTGGCATCTATGAAGGAGATATTAAAGTAAAAAAATCAAAGTTCCAGATCTACAAAGGAAAGTTTGAGAACTAGAGAATATCAAAGGATGAAGATATTGTAGGATATTTTCTCCAGGTAGATGAAGTGGTCAATTAAATTAGAGGACTTGGTGAAGATCTGGAAGAATTTATGGCGGTTAAAAAGATACTGATATCTCTTCCTAAATCTTATAGTCCTAAAGTATCCTCTATTGAGGAAGTCGGGGATCTAGATAAACTTTCAATGGATCAAGTATATGGTGCCCTCACTACATTTGAAACGAGAGATTTTGACAAAGAAGAACTAAAGAAGGAAGTAGATTTCAAATATAGTAAGAAGGAGTTGTATGAAGCATCTGATCAAGGTAGTGACACTAATGAAGAAGAAGCAAACTTTGTAAGGAAGTTGAAGAGGGGTACCGACAAGTACAAAGGTGAGGTACCTTTCAAATATTTTAAGTGTGGGGAGGTTGTTCATTTTGTTTCTAAATTTCCCTTGAAATATTTTGAAAAGAGAAACAAAGATTCAACAAGTAAATTCAAAAAAAGTATATACTCCAAGGAAAATTCTTTATCTTCAAAGGATGATGAATCTAGAGGCCTAAATAATAAGGATGAAATCTTGTTTTTGGCTCCTAAGAAGATTGAAGATTCAATAGTTGCGTGTATTTATTTTCATGCAAAATATTTGTATAACTCCTTGGTGATTTACAATGGTTGTTCCAACCACATGATAGGGGGTGAAAGCAAGCCTATCAAGCTTGTGAAGTGGAATGGAGGTATATTCAAGCTTGGAGATGATACTTCCGTAAAGATATGTGGAAAAGGTACAATTTAACTATTGATGGAAAGAACATGATAGAAAATTTTCTTTATGTTAAAGGTCTTGAGAATAATACTTAGTGTGAGTTAGATGTGTAGAAACATATACAATCTCATATTCAATGAAAGAGGATGTCAAATCGGAAAATGAAAGTTAAGAAAATTGGTTGTAGAAGGATCTAGGACTAATGGTGATATATGAAATCTAAGGGATGTCAATGGGAGAAGTTGTCTTCTAGGACAAGCAAGTGAATGTTGTCTTTGGAATAGGAGAATGAGACACATCAAATTTGACAATCTTGTGAAGATCATCTCATTACATGTTGTAAGAGATATATCTAAGATAACCAAGCCTACAAGTATTGTGTGCAAGGAATGTCAGTTTGGAAAGTAGACATGGATAAGTGTCAAGTCCAAAGAGCATTTTGCCTCTAGAAAATTGGAGTTGATTCATATTGATTTGTGTGGACTACTAAAACAAAAATTCTAGAAGGAGAAAGGTATTTCAGGCTTTTTATTGATGATTTCTCTAGGATGACATAGCACACAATAGCATAACAGGAAATTAGCGTCGAATTTTGCGTCGGATTTTAGTGTATTTGATGTTAGGAACAGGTGCCTCAACTTATGGATTGCACCTTTGAAAAGAATTGGCAAAATTATCATCTTTCTATGCCTTTACCTATCTACCGCTGAGACATTAGGGGGAATTTAAATAAAAAATGGGCCTCCTAAGGAGCTCTAAAAAAGCAAAAATTATCTCATATAATACAAATTATTTAAATATAAAAAATATAAATTACTTAACTACATGAGTTAAGTGGGGACACATGTTTCTATTATAATTCCTTAAAAAATTGAAGTCCATGATTTTTTAAAAGTGGTAACATATATTTCTATTATAATTTATTAAAAAACTCAAGTTCACTTTCTTCACATTTTATTTTTTATTTAAAAACTCTTAAACTCAAGTTTCGTAGCTTATATTTCTATTATAATTTATTAAAAAAGTCAAGTTCACTTTGTTTTCTTGATTATTTGTTTTTATTTAAAAAATGGCAAAGTAAAAGTAACTTTAGATATTTTATTTTTTATATATATGATTTTATAGAATTAGATTTATTAAAGAATTATTTTTTATTTTTTTAAATATAAAAATTTCTATAATAGAATTTAATAGAACTGAAGAATATAAATCTAAAAAATAAAGAGAATATTTTATATTTAGAAGATGAATGAGATAGAATAATTTTTATTTTTTTTAAATATATAAAAACTAGCTTTTTCCTTAAAAATAAAAATATTTTTTTAAAATATAAAAATTAGCTTCTTCTTTTTAAGAATATCATTAGCTTTTTTTAAAAAAATATATATATTTTTTTTTAAATATAAAAATTTCTATAATAGAACTTAAGAATATAAATCTAGAAAACAAAAAGAATATTAAAAATTTAATAATATGAATGAGATAGAATTTTTTATTTTTTTTTTAAATATAAAAATTAACTTTTTTCTTAAAGATTAAATTTTTATTTATTTTTTAAATATAAAAGTTAGCTTTTTTTTAAAGAATATCATTAGCTTTTTTCTTACAGAATAAAAATATTTTTTGAAAATATAAAAATTTCTATAATAGAACTTAAGAATATAAATCTATAAAACAAAAATAACATTAAAAATTTAATAATATGAATGAGATAGAATACAAATATTTTTAAAAATATATAAAAATTAGTTTTTTTTTAAAGAATAAATTTTTTTTTTGAAAATATAAAAATTTCTATAATAGAACTTAAGAATATAAATCTAAAAAACAAAAATAAAATTTTATATTTAGAAAGATGAATGAGATAGAATAAGATATGTAGAGTTAAATTAACCATCATGAGTGAATTCATAAGATTTTAGAAAGTTTTATTTATAAAATAAATATTTTTATTTTTATTTTGGATGATGTCATCATACAGGTTGATGTCATCTTTTAGTTGATTTTTGATAACTTAAAAAGCTAATCATGTCATCCTTAGGAGGCCCATTTTTTATGTAAATTTCCCCTAATGTCTTTTCTAGAGGCACAATCTAGCATTTTACTGCCTTACTACAGGCCTTTGTCGGTTTGTTTGCGGTTGGGCAGTGTTACCACCATACCACGGGGTCTCTGTCTTGGGTTGGCGGTAGTGCAGTTGACGGGCCTTGTCAATGTGAAGGCTTACCTCCCTACCGCAGAGGGTGCTCGTTGGTGGCCGCGGTGAACAACAACAGTTAGCAAAGTTTGCTTACTGCCACACAATGATGGCCTTTCGGCCATGTTGTGGTGGCACGGTAAGCCTTGGCGGGCACAGATAATGGTTACCTCCTTAAAGCATAGGTCTTATGGTTGGAGCGTGGTAGCATAGTGGAGCTTGACAGTTGGCATAGGCGGTTACTGCCATACTGCGGGAGGCTTTTCCTAGCCCCACGGTTGGGCGGTGGCACCGCCATACCTCAAAAGGTCGATCTATGCTTGGTGGTAGCACGGTGATGTGCGATAGGCTGGCAGACAAGCCACTACCTCGGTACCGCGAGGGTGTTAGAAGGGACCTACGGTTGGGTGGTGGCACCGCCATACTACGGAGGTCTGTCAACCTTGGAGCGGTGTTGCGGTGTCACCGCCATACCGCGGTGGCTTCTTTGGCTTGGCGAGGTAGTGTGGTATGAGGTGTTTGACAGTTGTGTTGACTAGTCAGACTTGACTGGAAGCGAAAAATAAATAGAGAGGCAACACGTTGAAAGTAATCAACATTTGATTGGTCAAAGTCTGGAGCGGTGAAATCAGTAATTGCAAGACGTATTTCGGCTGATGAAAAAATTCGATTAAGGCAAGGGAGTTAATGCCTGGGTGGCTCAATGTGTGATTGCAGGGCAGATTGATCAGAAGATCAGATTGCTTGATTGGGTGAATGATGCATAATTAAGGCTTGTGATTGGTTGGTATGATTAATGCGATGTAAGACTTGTATAGTCAATTACATTGATATAAGTCAATGAAGGGTGACGGTGAAGTCAAAGTGTGAGACAAAGACATAATAGAGAGTTGTATTAATTGTATACTGAAAGAAATATTGTAATAGTGAGTACATGAAAACTCAAGTCTGTTGTTTTGAGCTAACTATCAGAGAGTGAGGACTATGAGCTTTGTTTGTAACTTATTTTACTGTAATATAAAGTATTTTCTCTTGGTGTGTTGGGTTTTTTTTTTAAAGTGTTTTCCCACGTAAATTTGGTGTTATTTGTGATTGCGTTTTTCTATTACTCTTGTTACCTTGTATGTGTTCATCTCGGTTGTTTTAAGAAGCTTTAAAACTGGTCTTTTTCACTTCTCCTTTGTTGTTTTAGCATTAGGAAAGTGATTTTGCACCTCTATTTTCCTTTCAAGTGGTATCAGTGTTTGGCCAATTGTGTTATCCTTGTTAGTAAGAATTGTTTTTTGTGCTAATACTGTTCCAGTGGGAGTATTGCAAAGTTAGAACCTAGTTCTATTTGAGATGGCAAGTACATCAAGTAGAGTAGAGATTGAAAAATTCAATGGTGGCAACTTTGAGTTATGGAAACTCAAAATGGAAGACTTGCTTGTGGATAGAGACCTTTGGGTTGTTGTGTCTGGAACTATGCCACAAAGTATAAAGCAAGAATATTGGGACCTTGTAAATAGAGAAGCGAGAGGTCTGATAAGACTTGGTCTGGCCGATTCTGTACTCCTGAATGTCCATGAGGAGAAGTCTGCAGCTTCATTATGGAAGAAGCTTGGCGATATTTATCAGGGAAAGTCATTGGTAAATAAGTTATTCCTGAGGAAAAAGTTTTACTCATTGAAAATGGAAGAAGGTGCATCTATTGCAGACCATCTGAACTCATTTAATATGAGTTTTTATCTGTTGGCATTTGTGGGTGTAAATATTGAGGAGGAGGATCGTTTCATGCTCCTGTTATGTTCGTTACCTGACATTTGGAATCATATTGTAATGGCTATTGGAAGTACGACCACTACTTTCAAGATGAAAGATGTTGTTGCCTCACTGTTGTCTGAAGAGATGATGAGGAAGTATTCAGAGATGGCCAAAGAGGCCCTTACTATTCGAGGTAGATCAAAGGAGAAAGGAAAGAAGAAGGACAAGATGGCCAAAGAGGCCCTTACTATTCGAGGTAAATCTATAGGGAGATCAAAGTCTCTTGATAAAAATTCCAAGGTGAAATTTTGGAGCTGTGGGCAGCCTGGTCATATCAGAAAGTATTTTAAGGAGGAGAAGAAGAAGAGTAATGCTTCAAACAATGACTTTTCTCAAAGTGATGCGAATGCCTTCATTGTAGCCTTGGCAACTCAAGCATCAGATGATGTCTGACTGGTTGACTCGGGTGCATCTTTTCACATGACATCTCATAGAGAATGGTTCACTAAGTATGAGAAGTATGATGGTGGAAGGGTGTACCTAGTGAGTGATTCAATAGTGGAGAGTGTTGGTCGTGGAAGAGTCAAAATACAGTTCCCTGACGATAAAATCAAAGGGATTGCTAGTGTACTGCACATACCAAGTTTGGCTCATAACTTACTTTTTGTTAGTAAGCTAAATGATGTTGGTGTTGAAGTTTCTTTCTCAAGTAAAGTATGTAATATGGCTATAGGTGCAATGGTGTTGGCTAAGGGTTTACATAATGGCACTTGTACAAGCTGGATGCACGTCTTGTTCAATGCAACAATGCCTCTGTAAATTCCAGCAAAGTTGTTCCTATAGAGGAAGATGAAGATGCTTCCCTAGCTGCAAATGCCATGGAGGTTAAACTCCCAGCAGAGAAGACCATGATGTGGAATCATAGACTCGATCACATAGGTGAGAAAGGTTTAAAAACCTTGAAAAATAAAAATCTTGTTGAAGGGATTGATGATTGTAACCTTGAGTTCAATTTTTGTGAACATTGTATTTATGGAAAGCAACACCGTGTTTATTTTTATTCGAGTCCTCATAAATCTTCTAGTGTAGTGGATTATGTCCATTATGATGTGTTTGGTCCAGTTAATGTTCCTTAGTTATCGAATTCTAGATATTATGTTTCCTTTATTGATGACTATTCGAGAAGGGCATTTATATACTTTCTTAAGAGTAAATCAAAAGTGTTTAGTCGGTTTAAAGAATTTAAAACTTTGATAGAAAATCTGACAGGAAAGAAAATGAAATGCTTGAGGATAGATAATGGCGGTGAGTTTTGTTCTACAGAATTTGAAAGGTACTACATACACCATGGGATTAAAAGGCATAAAACTACACCTTATACTCCACAACAAAATGGAGCTGTTGAAAGTTTGAACAAAACATTAATGGAAAGAGCAAGAAGTATGTTGAGCAGTGTTGGTCTGGAGAAAAAGTTATGGGTTGAGGTTGTGGCTACGACATGTTACCTAGTAAATCATTCACCTTGTTCTGCTCTAGTTGACAAGACACCTTTGGAAGCGTGGTCTAGTAAGAAGCCCTCTCTTAGACATATTCGTGTCTTTGGCTGTGAGGCATATTTATATGTGCCCAATGAGAAAAGATCAAAGTTGGAGAACAAGGTTGTTAAATATATCTTCATGGGCTAAGGCATTGGTTTGAAGGGATACAAGCTTTAGAATTCTGATACTGAGAAGGTTTTGTACAATAGAAGTGTAATATTTTGTGAGCTAAAACCTTCAATAGTTGATCCATAGCTAGAGACAAATAAAAGAGAAAAGAAGAATGATGTAGTTCAGATTCCTCAAACTCCAGAAAAAGAGGAACTACATAGTGTACCTAAAACTGAGGAGAGTTCAAGTAGCTCTGAGAGTTCTGAAGATGAAGAACCACAACCTTAACCAGTAAAAGGGTCTACACATGAAAAATGATAACCTGATAGGTATGGTTTCTCTATGTTAGATTTGAATTTTGCCTATGCTTTGAATACTAGCATTGATGAGCCTAGGACTGTAAAAGAAGCTATTAGCATGTCTGATTCAAATTCCTGGTTAGAAGCCATGAATGAAGAAATGAAATCATTGAAGAAAAATGGAACTTGGGATTTGGTACCTTTGCCTAAAGGGAAAAAGCATGTTGGTTGTGAATGGGTATTTAAGAAGAAGATTGGTCTAGATGGTAGTGTAGAAAAGTACAAGGTGAGGTTCATTGCAAAGGCATTTTCCCAGATAGATGGAATTGATTATGGAGAAATATTTTCCCCTGTAGCAAAGCTGACATCTATCAAATTTTTGTTGTCATTGGCAGCAACATATGACTTAGAGATTGAGTAGATGGAAGTGAAGACAACATTTCTCCATGGAGAGCTAGAAGAAGAGATTTATATGTCTCAACCTGAGCACTTCATTTAAAAAGGTAAACAAAGTTTGGTCTACAAATTAAAGAAATCTTTGAATGTTTTGAAGTAGTCTCCTAGAATTTGGTACCAAAAATTTGACACTTTTGTGTTGTCTATGGGATTTGTGAGATCAAAATCTAATCATTGTGTTTATTACAAGTCTGAAAATGATCATGTGCTTATTATTACCCTATATGTGGATGATATGTTTCTCATAGGAAATAGTAAGTCTATGATTTCTGATCTTAAATATCAGCTGTATGCAAAGTTTGAAATGAAAGATCTAGGTGCAACAAGGTATATTCTAGGGATGGAGATAACCAGGAACAAAATGAGCAAAAAACTCTAGGTAAGTCAAAGTAAGTATATCAATATAGTTCTAGAGAGATTTGGTATGGATGATTGCAAGCAATTGTTGTTCCAGTTATGCAGGGAACGAAGCTATCTGTTGAAGACTATCCAAAATTTGCTACTGATATGGAGGACATGATCAGGGTGCCTCATGCAAGTGTTGTTGGCAGTCTAATGTATGCAATGGTCTGTTCAAGGTGGGACATTGCCCAAGCAGTGGGAGTTCTTAGCCATTTTATGGAAAATCCAGGAAGATCACATTGGGATGTTGTGAAGGGAGTGTTCATATATTTAAAGGGGACTTTAGAATATGCTCTATGTTACCATGGAAATTTGGTTGCATCATAGAGAACACTCAGCATTCGTGGATATGTAGATTTTGATTGGGCAGGGGACATTGACAACAGAAGATCCACCAGTGGATACACTTTCATGTTAAATGGTGGTGCAGTTAGTTGGATGAGCAAGCGACAAGATGTAGTCGCTTTATCCACTACAGAGGTTGAATACATGGCAGCAACACATGCCTACAAAGAAGCAGTTTAGCTGAGTTATTTGTGTTTTGATGTTGGTTTTAATGCAGGACAGATTACAATTTGCTGTGACAGTCAGAGTGCCATTTATTTGGCAAAGAACCCGACTTTCCATGCTAGGACAAAGCACATTGATGTGCAATATCACTTTGTGAGGGACATGGTGGAAGATGGAAATATCTATTTCAAAAAGGTTAACACTTTGAAGAATATTGCCGATGTGTTAACAAAGCCAGTGAGCACATACAAGTTCATATGGTGCATAGATTCAATGGGCCTTGGGGCCTATGATCGTCAATAATTTTTTTGAAGTCTAGAGGAATTCAGGAAGTCTTCATCAAGTGGGACCTTGTTGGGAACATGTGCCTCAACTTCTAGCTTGGACCTCTGAAAATACATGGCGAAATTATCATCTTTCTATGCCTTTACCTCTCTACCATTGAGACCTTTTCTAGAGGTGTGGTCTGGCGGTTTACCACCTTATCATGGGCCTCTGTGGATTTGTCCGTGGTTGGGTGGTGTTACCGCCATACCGCGAGGTCTCTGTCTTGGGCCGGCGGTAGCATGGTTGATAGGCGTTATCACTATGAAGGCTTACCTCCCTACTGTGGAGGGTGCTAGTTGGTGGCACGGTGGTCGCAGTGAACAATGACAGTTAGCAAAGTCTACTTACTACCACACCACAATGGCCTTTCAACCATGTCCTGATGGTGCGGTAAGCCTTGGCGGTCATAGATAACGGTTACCTCCTTAGCGTGAAGGTCTTGCAATTGGGGCATAGTAGCATGGTGGAGCTTGACAGTCAGCATAGGAGATTACCACCATACCGCGGGAGGCTTTTCCTAGCCTCGCGGTTGGGCAATGGCACCGCCATACCTCAAAAGTTTGATCTGTGCTTGGCGGTAGCGTGGTGATGTGTAACGGTCTGGAAGACAAGCCACTACCTTAGTACCACGAGGGTGTTAGAAGCGACCTATGGTTGGGTGGTGGCACCGCCATACCATGGAGGTCTATCAACCTTGGAGCGGTGTTGTGGTGTCACCGTCATACCATAGTTGCTTCTTTGGCTCGATGAGGTAGCCCAGTATGAGGTATTTGACAGTTGTTTTGACCGGTCAAACTTGACTAGAAGTGACAAACAAAGAGAGAGGCAGCACGTGGCAAGTAATCAACAACTGATTGGTCAAAGTCTAGAGTAGTGCAAGTAGTAATTGCAAGACGTGTTTCGGCTGATGATAGAATCTGATTAAGGCAAGGGAGTTACTGCCTGGGCGGCCCGATGCCTGATTGCAGAGAATATCGATCAAAAGATCGGATTGCTTGACTGGGTGAACGATGTATAATTAAGGCTTGCGATTGGTTGGTATGATTAATGTGATGTAAGACTTGTATAGTTGATTACATTGATATAAGTCAATGAAGGGTGACAGTGAAGTGTGAGATAGATACGAAATAGAGAGTTATATTCATTGTATACTAAAAGAAGTATTGTAATAGTGAGTGCATGAAAACTCAAGTTTGTTGTTGTGATTTAACTATCAGAGAGTGAGGACTATGAGATTTGTTTGTAACTTATTTTACTATAATACAAAGTGGCTTCTCTTGGTGTGGTCGGTTTTTTTTCAAAACGGTTTTCCCATGTAAATCTGGTGTTATTGGTGATTGCTTTTTTCTGTTACTCTTGTTACCTTGTATGTGTTCATCTCATTTGTTTTAAGAAGCTTTAAAACTGGTCTTTTTCACTTCTCCTCTATTGTTTTAGTGTTAGGAAAGCAATTCTGCATCTCTATTTTCATTTCATTTGATTCCAACGATTGGAGTCATCTCACAGCACAAAAGTCAGCGCAAAAGCGTTTCTTTGTTTCGTCGTTGGATTTTGCGTTGGAAATTTGGTGCCAGCAATAGTGTCTCATTAAGCATCAGGAATAGTGCCAAAAAATAACATCAAAAATAGCATGTAAATTGGCACCCAATTTAGATTCCAGTTTTGCTTCCATGTTTTCTCTCATTTGTGCTTCTAGTTTTGCTTTAAATTTTTCTTCAGGTTTTGTGTCCACTTTTGCTTCCGATTTTGCTTCCACTTTTACTTCCACTTTTGCTTCTAGGTTTGCTTCAAGTATTGCTTCTAGTTTTGCTTCCAATTTTTCTTCCAGGTTTGCTTCCACTTTTGCTTCCGGTTTTGCTTCCACTTGTGCTTCCACTTTTGCTTCCAATTTTGCTTCCGATTTTGCTTCAAGTTTTGCTTCCAATTTTGCTTCCAATTTTGCTTCAAGTTTTGCTTCCAATTTTCCTTCCAAGTTTGCTTCCAGTTTTGCTTCCTGCGTTCCTTTCAGTTTTGCTTCCCGCTTTGCTTCTATTTTTTCTTCCAGGTTTGCTTCCAATTTTGCTTCCAAGATTGCTTTTGGTTTGTTTCTAGTTTGGCTTCCATTGTTGCTTCCTTTTTTTCTTCTAAATATGCTTCTTGTTTTTCTTCCTTTTTTGCTTCTAAAAAAAGCTTCTTGTTTTGCTCCTGGTTTCGCTTTTGATTTTTCTTCTAGGTTTTCTTTCGGTTTTACTACCAATTTTTTTTCCAAGATTGCTTCTGATTTGTTTCTATTTTAGATTACATTTTTGTTTCATTTCTTTCTTCTAAAAATGCTTTGTGTTTTGCTTCCATTTATTAATTTAATATATTTTAATTTTATTTTATTAGTTAAATATATGATGCCTCTTAAGTAACTCATATGATTATAGAGTAAGTATTTTAATTATTTAACTCATATGATCATAGAGCAAGTAATTTAATTATTTAACTCATATGATTAAATAACAAGATAATTATTATTACTTTACAAAAGATTTTACATGAGCTCCCGACCAAATTTTACTTACAGGCCTTTGAAAAAATGGCCATGTGTTTCTTAAACATTTACCCTACCTACCCATGCTGATACATTTTCAGTTACAAAATGGCCTAGTTCTAGACTCAGGCAACGCCAACTGAGACTGACTCTTATCCACTACTGCTTTCCCCTGTTTCTACTATATCATATGTCTAATAAAATATAACTTTTACCAAGCTAGGAATCTTTCAATCTTCATCATCATCTGTCTCTATCCGCTTCCTATAGGAAATGTAGTATGCAATCACTGGGAAGTCAACACCACAATTCTAGTGGGATGGACCTTTGTCTCTTTCCCCTGGGTCCTTGATGTCATCCTTGTGCCACTCTTCTCTTGAACCAAAGTCCTAGTCATCGTTGTCCCCTGTCACAATCTCATTTGCCAGCCCTTCATCCTCGACATACTAGATTGCCTAGCCTCATGGATGATTTGTCACCAGATTGGTTGCTCTCAGTAGGAAGAAGATGTCTCGCTCATGCTCATCCCACAACTTCTCAAAACCCTTTGGTTCAATGATTCGAACCAATGGGAATTTCATGACATCCCTGCCATGCATCCAGAGCATGTAGCAGTTTTGGGCATTGGTATTTTTTTATTCTCATCTACATTGTAAAGGTTTGCGTTGATATCCCCCAACCAAGCATGGGAAAAGGCCATCTATGTGAGATTCTTCCCCATCTCTTTCAACACACCCATATGCAGTAAGACTATTAGGAACATGGCTGGGATTTTTGAGTTTGCCCAGAACTTGTGATAGGCCCTCAGGAATTTTTCCCCCAGAGTTTTCTTGGTTGCCTAGAGAATCAGTGGATGAGATGACGCTAGTGAACCCTACAGTCTTTTTTCTGTGATCTCACCTTTGAAAGATTGATGTTGCTTCTCAATGTTCAATAATAATGGAGTCTCCATTATTCTTGTTTCTACCGCTTCCCATGCCTTTCCATTGCTCGTACTTGCACTAGTTCCTCCACCTTTGGCTCCGGAACCTCCTCTTTCTCACACCTACTTTTGGAATGCTCCTTTATGTTTGTGTGAAATAACACCTACCAATTCCTTTTATCGAGTGACCTTACTTCCTAATTAAGTGTTTTTTGTAGGATGTGCCTTTGAGGCGTGTTTGCTTGAAATAAGAAGATAATTATTATAACATTATCATCATCTATAATTAAAAATAGTGTGTCAAATATCTATAATTTAATTGAATTTGACAACATCCATCGACCACTTTTAATATATATAAATTTACAAGTCAATATTGATAATATCATTATCATACATAACTAAAACAAGTAAAATTCAAATATGCCAGTAGATCAATAACGTGTCAAAATGATACATGTCCAACAGTTGACATAAGTCAAAATGATACATGTACAAATGATATAAGTAAAAATGATAAATTATGTAACTCAAAAAGATACAGGTTAAGATGATACATGTCCAAATGATATAAGTGAAAATGATAAATTTCAATATCATACAACTCAATAATATGGTATTGTAGGCCATGAAAATGATACATATGATAGTAACCATGAAAAAATGCATCATAACAATATATCAACAATGATCCATGATGCAATCTATATGATCATGAATTTCACTGGGTACTACTAGCAACTGCCTCATCATCATCATCATAACGATATACCAACAATGATCCATGATACAACCTATATGATCATGAATGTTGCTAGGTACTACCAACAACTGCCCTATCATCATCATCACCATCATGATCATCATCGTTGTCATCGACCTCGGTGTCTTCTATATCTGCATCATCATCATCCTCTACCATGCGATCTATACCAGAATAACCAATATTTTATGGATCTATATCATGATGAGGATCACCTTGATCTTCTGGAAGACCCGTGTTCTACAAAAAAAAACATTTAAAATAAAAAAGTATTATTTATTTCATACAATAATTTATTTTTCTATTATATATCTAATATTGAAACATATGAGACCAAACCATAATAATATTACATCATATCAAAGTGCACATACCATAATAAAATTTCAAAAAAATTACAACTAATATGTGATTCCAATGATGTAAAACATGCAACAATTCTAATAAATGTTAGTAAAGATCATACAAAAAATTGTTATACAATTTAACTATCAACTGTAGATTCTATTACATAACCTTAAGTGCCAACCCTCTTCAAAAGAATGAGACTACAAGAATATTGGCTACAGGGGGCATTGGTATAGGAGATGGACATGGCTCTTCCAAGCCGTCCACTGAGATGGTTTCATACAAAAATGTGGAAGATATCCCCATTTCTAGAGAGCTCATGATTCAGGTTGATACGAAAAATGATGTTGTTCTAGTACCCATATATGGCATCATGCTTCCATTTCAGTAGCCACCATCAAGAGTGTTACAAGCCAACAAGATGGAGGGAATTCTTATATAAGGATAATTTTCAATGTTCCAAGTATCAACTTTAATGCCAACTACATGCCAACATTGAAATTCCCTAGCAGTATTTATGTTAAGGAAACTTCCTTTAGATCCAAGGATTCAAAGTACATCAATGATGTGGTACAAATTATTGAATACAACAAACAATTTTTAGCAATGAAAGAGTTTGAAAACGCAGAGAGAGCTACATTGGTGACTCAGGAGAAACTTTAGCTTTCAAAAACAAAGGCAATTAGGTTGGAAAACTTGTGGATTGGGTCAACATTTGGTGGAAGAGGAAGAAAGATGACTAGAACTATGGAGGCCCACCATAATGGATTTCGGTATTCAACCATGAGAGCAGAAGAGAGAAAAGATATCATGTATCAAAACATTAAACATGCATTCTTCCAGCCAGCGGAGAAGGAGATGATTAATCTGCTTCATTTTTATTTGCATAACCTTATCATGGTGTGGGAACCAAGAAGACCAAGGATGTCCAATTTTATGTGGAGGTAATGGATGTGGTCCAAAATTTAGGAGGGGAAAGAAGGTCAATGTATGATCCTGATGAGATTGAGAAAGAATAACAAGAGAGGGACAGGAAAAATAAAATCAATGCAAAGTTTCAAGGTGTTGGGACTAGAAAAATATGGCATTTTCTACTAGCCTCTACCTCACCTACCTTCCATATACCTCATAAATACACCACAGTTTAATTTTATGATCAATACAAATTGTAGAAATTTGTGTGACCAAATCCATATTATAACCTCCATTGCACCCATAAAATTGAAATCCCCTAGTCTTTCCACCATTCCTAACGAAATTCAATACCATTTGCCTAATAATTCTTCATCAGCAAAAAGCCCATCATGGCCACATTGATGGCCCAATGAAAATAACTCACAACCTAGTATCGGTGTAACAATACCCTATCAGGCTAACTCCTAAGGTGCTCTCCCCGATATATTGATAGAGTCAACAAAATTAAACACATCATTGTAACACATAAAGAGAAATGGAACGAATGATGGCATTTCCCTAATGGCTTGATATAACCATGAATTATCAAGTGCATAGAGTATATTGGGGGAATTAGGGTGCATTAGGGAAACATTATATGGCGTCTCACCGATAGACCGAAGGAAAGGTGTTCATCGGTGGAGAATATGGCTATCAGTGAAAGAGGAATCGCAATCTCGCCGATATGGCAATAACGATTATTACTAACTGATGTGACATCTCGGGGCATCGTCAAGATATTTGAAATAAATGTTTTTCTGTGATGACAAGACTGAAAATAGGTGGTGTATTTATGAACCAAAATTGAAGTGAATTATACCACAAGTTGATCACATAGTTGTTACAAAATATGGAAAATTTTGCTAAGGGCAGAAGTAGAAAGGAAAAACTTGGAGTTCTAACATAGCAAAGACCACTGGAGGCAAGACTCAAGTAAGTACTTTAGACCTAGCTGAGAATCTACTTTCTCCAAAAGCTTAAGATTTAAATAATGGAGGAAAGTACAAATAAACCCAAAGCTAAAAAACAAAAAAATTGAAAAGAGACTCCTAAATCAAGACCTGATAGATCAATGTCCTGGGTCGAGGTTGAGACCCAAGAGGAATGCTCAAAGGAATCCTTCCATGGACTGAATATAGGACAAACATAAGGGCTTATGAGATATTTGGACACCGCAATATGGATATGATCTCTTCATGTACCAATACAAAAAACAATTTAGGTTTCAACCAGTCTGCAATCTATGGAGGCTGAACCAAGGTAGGCTTATGGTGCCCAATGTGTTTGTGAACACAAAGTTAATTAAATCTCTTGTTATCATATATGACCCCAAGAAAATAACTATTCAATCACATAACGGGGGTGACATGCTTGTTATTTCTAGGGACCTCATTTCTAACATATTTCAGTTGGAGTGTTCACTGAATTTATCGTTCACAGTCAAAGATCTCTTGATAGAGTATCACCATATGGATACCAATTTTAAGAGATGGAATTTACCTTTGCATAGGCCCAAGGATGAAGGAGGCCAACTCAGGAGGTTCTCTAGCACTGAAAACCCTCCTTTCCTTGAAGATTTGTTTGAAGAGTATTTTTTGTACACTTATTATTCGGTCAGTCGGGTTTTGGGAGTAGAGGTTTCGCCTCTAACAACGATTGCCCAAATGGTTTTAGCTACAGACATACAGAGCAAGGATTCCAGGCCATTTTTTTATGCTATCTACTTGGCCAATGCCCTAAATCAAGGGCTTGAAAAGATTAAAAATAACAGTGATAATATTCATTTCAAACACTATTCTTTGCTTATGCATTTTTCTTTTGTACGAAGGACAAGTTAGAGGGGTCTAGAGTGAGGAGTTAAGGATAAAAGATACATATAAAAATGGAGATTTCAAACCTGTGTAAATGTAGGCCTCATTGTGGGAAAACCGATTTGGTAGGTCTCATTACCTCTATTTTGAAGATATTTTTCTAAAACCATCGATGAAGTTGTTGGGATATATGTGTGTTTTATAGCCTATCCCCAAAAGTACAAATATTTCTAAGACCAAAATAAAATGACCCAATAAATAAAGTGAATCATAACTGGGGAGATTGGTATGCTTTCTCTAATTGTACATTGACAAGGGTTTATGAGTTTGAAGGAACTCCACACTTGATGCCACGAGTAGTTCCTGACTGAATTGCTTATTTAAAAATTGTGAGGTAATTGGAAAAATTTGATGCCAAACACCTCAGAGGACATAGCAAATAATCAATTATGCCCAGTACCTTATGTTTTGGATATTTTACAGTGGTTTCCAATGAAGGATACAATGAAGTTGATGCTAAATTACCATAGTACAACCTACCTCTAGGTGATGTAAGAAAAAAAATGATGCAAAAGGGTTTATCCACAAGGCAAGATTATCACAGGGGCTATCAAGGTGTGAACATTTGTTCGCAGTTGAAGATGTGATAAGAAACCATGATGAGGCCTCCACCACAGAAAGAATGGCCTCCTATAACAAGATTATGCCTGCTAAGGAATGGAAAAGAAAAAAATGTCCCATCTTATTCAAAGACATATGGTGAAATAGAGGATCCTCTAACAAGAATTGAGCAACTCATTGCTCATGTGAATGAATTGATAAAGGATGTGCCCCCAACTATTTTTGATGCACCTCATGCAACCTATTCAAGAGTACAAGTTAAAGACATAAAGCCCTTGGATTACATACCTTCACAGCCTACTCCCGAGGTATGTTTTTCTATAGATACTGATATAAGTGAAGAAGAGGAGAGTGATGAAGAGAGTGAGCAGGAAAAATAAATAAGTGCTCCTGTGATTGCACAATACAAACCCCCTCAAGAGAAGAAGATTATAAAATTTGAGGCATCAAATGAACTATCTGATGATGTAAGGGTCAAGGTTGGTCAAGAGTTTATTTCTTATTTTGATTTTGTTAAATCATTTGAATTTAAATCATTTGTTTATGAATATAAAGGTAGAAAAATGAGACAAAAAATACAAGATATCACTCTTGAATAGGAGGCAACCGCCCTAGAGGAATTGAAACAAGAGATAGATAAGACAATGGAGTCCATCCTTCCTGAAAGAGGAAGGGAATTACTCCAAGAAGCTGGAGTGTTGCTTCTGCTAGGGTGGGATTGATGAGCACGAAATGTGCTCATAATTTGAATCTTATAATTTATTTTTAATACTCTTACTCTTTTACTGATGGTTGTTTAAACTCTTTGATTAAAGACTTTTTATCTAAAAAGTGGGTAGTATCTTGTGGCAACATATTCCTATATTCCTGTAGCTTAACGTCTCTGTGTGTCTATATTTATTGCCCTGTTTGACCTCCCAAATGATTGATATAATGCATGTGGTTTTTGGATAATGAAATGGATTTAATGTGTGATTAATGAATGTGTATCGTGTTATTGTGTACGTGCTTTCTTTATTTTTTGTCACCATGTGTGTCACAGGTTGTTGAAAGAGACATGAATGAGTCAAAGCGCAGTAGATCTCGGCCTTGCAGTAAAGTCCATTTCCAACATGGCATCGAGGAAGTTGTTCCAGCAAAGACTCTCTGACCGGGTCGTTGGGAGGAAATTAAATGATCATTAATCTAGGAAGAGTGGAATGCTAGATTCTCTCTTAATCGGTTAAACAGATATGCTTTCATTTATGAGAAGTTTTTTCCTCGATATCAGGAGGCATTTATGTCCACGTCTTTCTCTGATAGAGTTAGGTAGTTAGTTGTTTTTCAATAAATAAGTGTTCCTCCTACGTGAGTGAACAAATTAGACTAGACTAGAGAGTGGAAACAGAACAAAGTGTGTTAATATTAGTGTTATAATGAGAAACGAATTTTTGTGTTAGTTTTCTTACAAGCAGAATGATCATGTATATGATTCCAAGTTTATGAATAAAAGCTGATGAAGTTTTGAGTTCAATTCTTGCATAAATTGGTTGATGCTTGCTAAGGGGGCCCACTTAGTGAGTATCTGTAGTTAGTTGTTTATTTACTGTTGAGTATAAGTTAGAATTTCATTCTCGAAGGTTTCAGTGCAAAATCAGTCTTATATTGTTCCTACAGCATAAGGAATCCATCCCTATGTTTGTTTCTATAGCATAAGACCAGTTCATGGTTTGTTTCTCAGTAATAGTTGTCATGATTTCTGCTTTGGTTAAGTTATGATTAAGTTAAGAAGACTTTACATTACGTTCCTGCATCATAAGTAGAATTCCTTCCAAGCATTTATTTCTAGTAAATTGTGGCTAAAAATAGTTCTTAGTGCACATACAGTGCCACTCCATTTCAAGTATGTATTCCCTGGTTTGACAATGTAAATGAACAACCATAAGAAGATGTTAGTCACTTGTTGGAATTCCCAATTCCCAGGTTAGGTTTTTCCATGACTTTTATATCCTTTTGTGGGTGACAACCAGGGATATTAGCTCTGCAATTGTATTTGATAGCTTCATAAAAGGAGGGGACAAGACAATGAACTTGATAGAAGAAGCAAGTGACAAAATGTATTCAGGATCTAGCTATAACCCATACGAGGCCACCTTGCTTATTTGGTCACTGTACCCCCATGATAAAATACCTGCTATAATCAGTAATCCAATATTTTCAAATCAATGGTTGAGAATAAAATAAATGCTAAAATAAAGTGCTTAAGGTCTGATATAGGAGGTGAGTTCACATCAAATGAGTTTAAGAGGAGGAAGAGGAAGAGGAAGAGGAAGAAGAGGAAGATGAGGAGGAAGAGGAAGAAGAGGAAGAGGAAGAGGAAGAGGAAGAGGAAGAAGAGGAAGAGGAAGAGGAGGAGGAAGAGGAAGAAGAGGAAGAGGAGGAGGAGGAAGAGGAAGAGGAGGAAGAGGAAGAAGAGGAAGAGTAAGAAGAGGAAGATGAGGAAGAGGAAGAGGAAGAGGAAGAAGAGGAAGAAGAGGATGAGGAGGACAAGGAGGACAAGGAGGACAAGGATGAGGGTGAGGATGAGGTCAAGGAAGAGGAAGAGGAAGAGGAAGAACGTTTCCAAGTAGCCAAGTATGTTCAAAGGAATCATTTAGAGGATCAAATTATTGGAGATACGAAAGTATGTTCAAAGGAATCATTCAGAGGATCAAATTATTGGAGATACGAATGAAGGAGTGTTGACTAGGATAAGGCTTGCAAAGACAAATGAACAAATGATTTTTTTTATCAAAGATAAAACCAAAAAAAAATGTTGATGCTAGCAAAGATGAAGGATGGATAAAATAAATGGAAGAATAATTGAATTAGATTGAGAAGAAACAAACTTGGGAACTGGTTCCAAGATCTACAGACAAAAATGTGATAGGAATAAAGTGAATTTTTCAGGAATAAGTTGAATAAAGATAGACAAGTTGTAAGAAACAAAGAAAGATTGATATGTAAAGGCTATTCACATGTAGAAGGAATTAATTTTGAGGAGACTTTTCTTTGGTAGCAATAATGGAACCAATCAAAATGTTTCTTGCCTTTTTAGCCCATAAGGACTTCAAGGTATTTCAGATGGATGTCAAATTAACATTCATGAATGTATATTTGGAAAAATTCTAGATAGATAATCCTGATGGATTCCGGTTATCAGAAGAACCAAACATGGTGTTTAGACTCAAAAAGGCATTATATGCTCTCAAACAAGCTCCTAGGGCTTGGTATGCAAGGTTGGACAAGTACTTGCTTCAACAAGATTTTAAGAAAGGTACCCTAGATAGTAATCTTTACTTCAAGATTGAGGATGAAATAATTCTAATAATTTTTGTATATTATGATGATATAATCTTTGGTAGAAATGATGAAATGTGCAAACTGTTTACTAAAGAAATGTAGAAGGAATTTCAAATTTCTATGATAGGTGAGTTATCCTTCTTTCTTGGTCTTCAAATTTCTTAGCTGGATGATGGTATTTTTATTTCTCAAGAAAAGTATACCAATGAGATGTTGAATAACTTTGGTATTGAAGATTGCAAACCGGTGAGTACTCCTATGGTAACTAGTTTTCA
This sequence comes from Sequoiadendron giganteum, assembly GCA_007115665.2. NCBI lineage: Eukaryota > Viridiplantae > Streptophyta > Pinopsida > Cupressales > Cupressaceae > Sequoiadendron > Sequoiadendron giganteum. Next base: position 86,290,747 of record CM021101.1, read on the forward strand.
TTTGAGAAAATATGATGAATCTCCCCTGACTGATCAGACTCTATACAGATCTATGATTGGAAGCCTATTGCACTTAACTTCTTCAAGACCTAATATTATGCATGTGGTTTGTTTGGTTGTGAGATTTAAAGATAATCCTAAATAAAATCATGTGAAGGTAGTCAAGAGAATCTTTAGATATTTGAAGAGCTCTCTAGATTATGGATTATGGTATCCAAAAAGTGAATTTGATTTGAGTGCATACACTAATGTTGATTGGGTTGGTTGTGTTGATGATAGAAGGAGTACCAGTGGTGGTGCTTTCTTTCTAGGAAACAAGTTGGTTTCATGGCATAGTAAGAAGCAAGATTCAATATCTTTGTCAACAACATAAGCAAAGTATATTGCTACAACATCTTGTTTTACTCAAGTGTTGTGGATGAAGCAAACATTGAAGGATATCAAGATAAATTATGATGAGACAATTCCTATTCTATATAATAATACAAGTTCTATCAATATTTCAAATAATCTAGTGATGCATTCTAGAACCAAGCACATATCAATCGGGCATCACTTTCTGAGAAAGAAGGTTGTAGATAAACAAGTAAAGTTGGAGCATGTATCTACAAAGGATCAAATTGCAGACATTCTCATAAAGGCACTTGCAAAGGATAAATTTGAATATTTCAGACTGAAGTTAAGGTTAATTTCCCCTCCTTCTTGCTAGATTAATAGTTGGTGCATCTATCCAAGGGGAGTAATTCAAGTCATATATTTATTCTTTGATTGACAGGAGTTACCTCTTAAGGAGAGTAGGTAGTGGTTGTTGCTTCAAGGAGAGTTATTAAAAGTGGGAACCATTTTTCTCTTTTTCCTTGATGTCAAAGGGGGAGACTGAGGGGAAGATATTATCCACCAAATTGGTGTGAGGATGGCTTTTCCATAAATGGTAAAGGGGGAGATTGTTGCAGTTTGGTTGTCATTGATGTCAAAATTTCAGTGGAGTTTGTTACAATCTGGTTGGTTGGTTGCTAAAGTCTCTTTGAAATGATTTGTATTTCTCCACTGATGATGGTTTTCTCATGTGGATTGGAGATTTGCTTCAATTTATCTCAAGGCATGTGTGATCCAATTTTCAAATAATTTGGTTATCAAAAAGGTATTGTTCGAGAGTAAAAAATTCAATACTATGAGGATGTTCTTAGAGGTGCAAAGGTTAGCTCTGCATATCTTCACATTTATAGATATGGTTATGCAGCTCAAAATTTACCTCCATTGAGTTGTGAAGGTGTTATATCCAAATTTTCATGTCAATAATCCTTCCATAGAGAAAGTTATAAGTGATTGAGTGCAGGACTGTGTTGTCTAATGACTGGTTTCAATGTTTGTTGGCTTGTACCAAATTTTTTCTGCATGAAGTTATGAAAGGGATATATGAGAGTGTTGTTGGATTAATGGATGCACAGGTGTCCTTGATGAAGCTATAGTCTTCAAAGGAGGAACTTTTCCAGGAAGAAATATTCAACCACACAGAAAATATGATAATGGCATTCAAATAGAGATTGCTATATTGATTCTATAATTGACGATCTAGATTATAGATGTTTTACAAAGAGTACATATGCCTAATTATATAGGCACGTGCTAAACCTAGAATGCAAAGGATGTTGCCAAGTGTTCAAATCACACTTCATGTGACAACAAGAAACCCTAACCAACTACCTCGGGAATGATAACAAGATGGGGATAATTTCTAGAAAAGACAACTCATCTTCTAGAAGGGAATCCTATCTCAGCAACTTTATTAACTGATTAAAAGTAACCTAGGACTAATATGATTAATTAATAACTAAGTTAACTTATGCTAGTGTAATAATTAATTAATTGATTACACTAACAACCCCCCATAAGTGCAACTTAGGGAGGAAATGGAAATGCAATGATTATGCATGATGATGATGGATCCCAGCTGATGGCCATTTTAGGTACCCATGTACATAGAATGATGCAAATAATCTCCCACAAATGGAGGGAAGGGGAAAACCCAGTGGGAAGAAAACCCCTCTCCAAAAAAGGAGATGAAATGCAGAAAGGTGATGATTGGAGGACTCAACATCATCCCCCCAAGGACAACAATCATCACATGGATACAATATAATGAAAAGTCCCCCCATAGGAGGGAAATAGAGAGACTAAATAGCCCCCCCAGAATATGTGATCACCTGCAAGAAAGGTAAGTGTATGTAGACAAAACATGATCCAATGTCGACAAACAACTCGTCTCCCTTTCAAAAGAAACAAAACTAGGTGCAAGTGTAGAGAGGCTTCCCATTCCGGATAGGAATTGAAGGAAGGAAGGATGTATATGAATGTTGATGATGTCTCTGAAAGCTGCTCATGTGTCTCCTTACCTAATGAAGGTGAAGATGCCACAACCCACTCAAGTACATAGCCATTCAATGTAGAAGGTGAAAAATCAGGACGATGCAGAAACTGATGTTGAACATGATCCAAAGACAGCAATGTGATGGTCCTTCCATCGAAGGAATAGATGGAGACTTGATTGCCCCCCCATAATGAAGTGTCCTCAAAACCACTGAAAGAAGAATCAAGCCAATCTAATGGTAGATGCAAAAGAAACGCTGATGAAGATGGAGGAAGTCTCATATATGAAATCTCTGAAGAGAAAGCAAGTGCCTCCAAGATAGTCTCTGGATCTCCAATTAAGGTTGAGACAAAATAACGAGGAGACTCAAGAAAACTCTCTAAATTAGAATCTAAATAGAGGAGTGATATCCCCTCAAGAATGTTCTCCAAACCTATAGAAGTAGACAAGTCAGTGATACCTAAAAAAAATCCATCTTGTGATGTCAAGTCTGGAAAACGGAATGTGTCCTGATGAATGATGATGATGGAAGCCTCAATCAATGACTCTGGCAAAGGAATCACTTAATGTGAAGGGATAAAAATAGTCTTTGATGGAGAAGAAGGATCATCTAAAGCAACCTTGCCAACCTCTTCGGAAGATTCAAGGCAATCCAAACAAACAACCTCCTGCATAGCAATATCATCATGGGGTGCCTGATCTGAAACCTGAAATTCTGAAACCTAATCATTGAGGAAGGGTGGAGTATCTGAATCTCCATATATCTCCCAGATATTAGTCTAAAGGATGTGAGGACAATCACAATGATCAATAAAACTCAAAACATCACAATCAACTTGCATTGAAATGATCTCTAAGACTGTATATCTGCTACAACTCCAAGAAAACTCAAGAATACCTTCACTCGGATGGGGAACTATACCATACATATGTGGTAATAAATCAAGTGATTGGAGATGGTGTATGATCCCATCTCGCCATTGTTTATAGTTACCCTCATGCACCATAGTCAAAGAAGGATAATATGCAAGCCCCATAATGTACAAGAAAATTTCTCCAAAAAATACAAAGACAATAACCTTTAGCAACAAATAGAAACTTCCAAAACTGATATGCAACTAAAGTGATGCCACCCAAAACAAAAAACCTTTTCCCAAGCTTCAGGATATCCAAGTTATTGAACAAATGCACCAAATTGAACAAAACCAATGCAAGAGTACTTGGAGCTAAAGCTGATCAAAGTGAATGGATGGATGAAAAGAGCTTTGAATCACCTTTCTCATGCTATTGGAATCACTGAATTTTGATCAACGGTTGCGAAGATATGAGCCTTTGAGTCCAATTTAGGGTTTTGAATTCAGTTGACTCTAGATTGTTTTGATAGATAAATTCTACAAAATAGATTGCACCACTAGAAAGTAGGTTGAATCCTCTTTTCGACGATATCTCGTTTGTTTAATTTTGACACCGTGGTGCGAAGATATGGCGATTTGAAAAAATATGCCCTATCAGGGCCTGCAGGCTAAACAAGAGCAAAAAAATAGCCCCCTCAGGCTGGCACCTAGTCGTTGATGTGACCACAGGCGCGGGGCTGGCAAAATAAATGTCGTCAAGTGAAGCGGAAGTTGGGTGGTGTGGGCAGCGGCTAGGGGGCACCGCTAGTAGGGGCGGAGTCGGCAGAATCGGGGAGCGCTGCCTGTCAAAGAGCTGAGCTCTCAGTTCCGGATAGGACCATGAGAAGTGAGGCTGGGAGCTAGAATAGTTGGCAGCCAGGAAGAACTCCGGTGGGAGGAGCCCAGTGATGATGTTAGTGTTGGTCGATGGGAGATGGGGCCGACGACGCACAGAGAACAATGTTGATGATAGAACAGGCCTGGCGGATGTGACAGCCCTGCAAAAACTTAAATGTAGCTGACAAAAAAGGAATTTTGATTTTTAATATTTGCCAAAAGGCAATTAAAAATCAAAAAAATATGTCGACAAAAAAAAAATGATGGAGATTTAACAAATCAAATCCCAAGTTAATATGCAGATGATTTTAAAAATAAATCAACCCCTATAGTCTGCGGATAAAAAGCCGACGGAGGATTAAAATAGATGGTCACTCCGTTTTTTTAGTTTTTCCGCAAAACTATAGAAAAATTCCCAAATAATAATTTTTTGCCAAATATGAGTCTGATTTTTTTGAGATAAAAATGCTTGCAGCTAAAAAAAAGAATTGCCTCAAAGGGCAACAGCAAGGGATGATTTTTTTTGTAAATTTTATGGATAGTACTATTGATTTTACCAACCCTTGAAAAATACCTTTGAGGCTCCCGGATGGATATGTGTAAATCAGACGAATGGGCAGGCGATTTATAGGTTTTGAGGCCTTCTGAGCGCAATAGAGAGGTCGGATAGAGCCTGATCTGCACCAGAAAATAGCTTGGTCCCCAGGTAGAACCAACTAGCCTGCAAAGAAAACCCTCAAGCCTGCAAAGAATCTCACTAACCAAACTTTCTTGATCCTGGGATGAACCTTCACTGGAATAGCTCTGATACCATGTTGGAATAATAGATGCATAGGTGTCCTTGATAAAGCTACAGTATTCAAAGGAGGAAATTTTCCAGGAAGAAATATTCAACCACACAGAAAGTATGATAATGGCATTCAAATAGAGATTGCTATATTGATTCTAGAATTGATGATCTAGATTATAGATGTTTTACAAAGAGTACATATGCCCGATTATATAGGCAAGTGCTAAACCTAGAATGCAAAGGATGTTTCCAAGTGTTCAAATCACACTTCATGTGACAACAAGAAACCCTAACCAACTACCTAGGGAATGATAACAAGATGGAGATAATTTCTAGAAAAGAGAACTCATCTTCTAGAAGGGAATCTTATCTCAACAACTTTATTAAATGATTAAAACTAATATGATTAATTAATACCTAAGTTAACCTATGCTAGTGTAATAATTAATTAATTAATTACACTAACAAGTGTTCCTTGTTGGTGTAATTAATTATTTAATTACACTTTATTAAGTTTACTTAGGTAATAATTAATTTACTTAATTAATAAGTAAGTTTTATTTAGTTGAGCTAATTTTAGGTCAACATTAGGTTTTACCTTTAGGATTTTGCATACTTTGCTTTTATAAAGCAATTCATCTTTTGTAATTTCTTAATTCTTGAATACAATTCATTTGAGCATCTTCATGCAAATTGCTTTTCTTTTTTTAGTTTTTCTCTTGTGGAAGGTTTTTTCTGGTTTGCATGTTTGATCTTGGTTTCTAACATGGTATCAGAGCCTTGATTTGTAGCCCCTTCTCATTTTTTGGAGAAATTCATTGCAAAGCATGTTCGGGGTTCCTCGAGGGTTTCATGCCTTGAGCTTATTTGTTTCATTGATTTTCATCTTCGTTTATAAGATCTATGAGGGTTTGAAGCTACGACAAGTTTTTTGCCAGATTAGCGAGTTTTTCCATAATTTTTTGAGAAATTTTGACCTTGATCTCTCAAATGGTGCATGTTGGTGCAAAACGGACCTCACAAGTGCGCTTCGAAGGCCCAAAAACCCCTATTTTCATATAAAATTTGATAGGGTTTGTTGAAAATTAATTTTTTTATGTTTTTGGGGATTTTTTTTTATGAATAGGCAGCTATATATATTAAATTAAGATAAAGATACATATTCACAAAAAAGAAGGCACACCTCGAGAGTCAAATGGGAAGCGCCCAAAAAAAGTAAAAAACAGTCACATGGGCCAAGCCTGAAAGTCCATGATTACATAGAAAATAAAATAAAGAAGGCCATTATGTGGCCAAAGCAGTGCCAGCAGAGCCAGGAGGGTCTATGTCATCCATGTGTTTCCCCCATACATCAATGGGGTCTGGAGTGATGTCAAGAGGAGCACCCCATCCATTGTCATCATCTTTTTTGTCTTTATCTTCTTCCTCGCGCCGAGGCAAGATTGCAATCGCTAGACATGAAATTTTTTTACCAATATCTAGCCAACCAGAGCTAGAAGTAGGAGGATCGTCAAAGGGCCACCTAGAACCGCCACCATTGCTACCGAAAGTGCCACCAGAGGGCCACCCCTGGCCATCTTGCAGTGGAGGAGAGCAGGTATGCCAAGGAGGTTGAGAGTGGGGACACGCAGAGCCACTCCGCTATCGGCCCCAAGAAGGTGACCGACTATAGGAAGAGGTGGGCAAAGCGGGGACCTAAGAAATAGTACATAGGGCATTGCCCTAGTGGTCCAGCAGAACTTGAAGGTGAGCAACCTCAAATTCAACTTTGTTAGCTTGCACTTGAATCTGTAAAAGCACATTAGAACAAATAATAGCTTTATCATATAAAGAAACATTAATATCCATTTGAGAATGAGAAAATATGCAGGCATTTCTTTCTTTCCAGAGATTAAAGAGGATTCCACCTTGAAAGTGCCCAAGTTTTTGGGGATTTTCAAAAACTCTCCCAAAAAAATCCGTATGACTGTACGGATCCGTACGGATGCCTCAATTTTTGTGCCATATTTTTTTGGTGTCCAGAACATTTTTGAGCTGCTTCAGTTTTTGTGCCATTTTGCCTCGATTTCTATGTTAGAGTAATTGGTTATTTACTTTATTAATTAAACAATATTTGTTTAATTACTTAAAGTTCCCTTTTACCTCTTTTTCACTTAAGCTAACATTAGGTGCATAGTAATTAATTACTTTACTAATTATTATTGTGCAAGCCTAGGATTTTCCTTTTTAGGTTTTTCACCTATATGTGGTTGAAAACTATCTTTTGTATCATTATTCTTTTTACATTTTGGGTGAATACATTGCTCCACATTCTTGAGCATTCTCTTTGTTGCTTCTCTTTGCTTCTCCTTGTAATATATATTATTTGCTTGCAGAGGTCACTAGACTCCTATGAAGTTGTATCTTCTAAACTCCAACATGGTATCAGAGCTTCAGATCTACAACTGCTTGTTCTTGTTTTGAGTTTTTTGCATTGGAAACAGATCTAGGGTTCTAAGGTTTTTTTTGGTGGATTCAGCATACTCCTATTTTTGGGTTCACTTTGGGCCCAAACGGATAGTGCCATTGGATTCACAGCGCTCGAAAACCCCTAAATCGACTGTCAATTCATCGATTTTGGTTATAGTCGACCAGGGAAGCAAAATTTTTTTAGGGTTTTGGCCATACGGCCCCATGACAGGTCATCCGTAGCAAAAATTGCAAAAATTGCAAAAAAAAATTTAAGAAAACCTAAGGTTTTTTTAATATTTTGTGTGTTGCCTGCACACACCAGGTCGCACCACCTCCTGGCCACCCGACGGCCTCCGCTTGGCCACCGCGCCGCCCTCGGCCGCCCCTGCTCCGTGCTCCGCCGTTGAGCTCCGCCTGCACCACCCTCGGCCGCCCCCACCCCACACTCTGCTGAGCCAGACAACCTCCGACAAGCCCGCCGACCTCTTGTTGGCTCTCCCAGCCCCGCGAGTGATCACATGGTGATGGAGGGCTCCGCCGCAGCTCTAGCCCCCTAGTCCGCCCAGGCGACCAGGGGCTATTTTTTTTAGCTCTGTTTTTCGAAAGTAAACAGGCGTTGGAAAGCTAGTTTCGGCATCGATTTGATGGTGTGGGAATTTTTTCCAAATTTTACCAGTCTGGATATTATTTTTCCAGTCAAAGTGAGGTCTTCTTTCTTCACTTCCGAGGTCGTAAAAGGTGCAAACGGACTCCGTTTTTCAAACTCGAATAAGCGTTGGAAAGCTCTCAACATGCTCTATTCAAATATGTGATTTATTTTATTAGAATTTTCACCAAGTACATGAGAATTTGTTTTGAAGTATTTTTTGCTTATGCATTGCTTCCTCTTTCTTAGTTTGTACTAGGATTTGGGTTTATCTCTTGTGGGGGGTGTTTTTTCTTGCTTTCTGGCATTTATATCAAAAAACTAGAACACCAAAACTCTCAAAAAAATCAAACCATTTTGCATCTTATATCTATTCTGAAAGATCACATAATAATAAAAAACACAAGCAGGTACAGGTGCAAGGTTTCATGGCAGACTCTTCAGTTGAGTTACTCGCATCACATAACTATCACACTTGGAAGTCTCGCATGATGAGGCTATTCAAGTCACGAGATTGTGGTCCTGTTTAGATGAGGTTCAGCCTCAGTTGCAGCGTCCTTTTGAGATTATGCAACACAGGAACAAGATGGATGAAGCTATGGGTTTGCTATGCATGCATGTTTCAGACAGTCTTTTATTTCACCTTGATGCTTTGCTCACTCCTCAAGCCATGTGGTTAAAGTTTGAGACACTTTTTGGGGCCATTAATGAGTTTTGAGCATTACAGATTGAGGCAGAGCTGACTTCACTATTACCTGAATCATTTCCCACTATTGAAGATTTTTTGAATAAGTTCAAAACTATCCGCACTATTTTACAGGGTTGTGGCAAGAATAAGACAAACACAGAGTGTATTTACTTGATTCTTTCGAAGCTTCATGGTCCATTTCATATATTTGCTTCTTCCTTCTATTCCACCATGGATGGTCTGGGTTCCAGTTTTACCATGCCTACCTTTGATTTGTTTTGTGAGCATTTGTCTTAGGAGCAGTTTTACCTTTCTCAGATGGATATGCTCTCAGGATCAAAGAACAAAGCATTGGTTGCTCAATCACCTAAGGGGAAACAGAAGCAAAAATCGAGGCCCAAGAAATATTTTGCAGGCAGTGAGCATTCCTCCAAACCTCCTCCTAAGTTTGATTCTAAACCACCATTTAATCCAAAACATGGGAAATCTTTGAAGTCTAGTGAGTCTTCCTTCAAGACTACGGAGAAATCAGGAGACACTTGCAGTTTCTGTGGCAAGCAAGGACATCCAGTTTCTAGTTGTTGGAAATGATTAGAGGCTTTAGAGGACACCATGCAGCAGCAACACATCTCCTCACCTCAGTCTTCTTCTTCTTCCACAGGGAAAGGCCATGCTCTCACTGCTAGAGCATCAACCAATGGGTCCACTTGGATTTTAGACTCTGGTGCTTCTCACCATGTGACTCACACTCAACAGTTGGTCACTTTTCTTGCCTTTTGTGGTACTTCACAAATTACAGTGGGTGACTCTTCACAGCTTTCTGTCTTGGGTTTAGGTTCTGTCTCTTTGGATGGGGGCACTCTACAGGGTTTTTTGGTTGTTCCTGACATCTCAATGAACCTCTTGTCCATTTATCAGATTTGCCACACTGGCTCTGGTAAGACAGTTGAGTTATCACCACATGATGTCGTTATTCGGGACCTCCATGACTCTGATTTGGTTGTGGCTACTAGGAGTGTTGATACTACATCTCGTCTTTATAGATTTGATGGATTTGAGCCTTCTAAGGGTATCGGTTCATCTCTTATAGCACATACAGATTCAGTGAGTAATCTTTGGCATGAGCGTTTGGGCCATGTCAATTACAGATATCTTCAATAGATGAGTACATAGGCACTTGTTCTTGGTCTTCCACAAATTTCCTGCACTGGCGGTGTTTGTCATGGTCGTGTGCTTGGCAAGCATCATAGGGATCCCTTTCCGAAGGGAAGTGCCACTCGTGCTTTGGCACCCTTGGAGTTGATTAATAGTGACTTCATGTCATTTCCCACTCCTTCTTTTTCAGGGGCCAAGTATGTACTCACATTCATTGATGACTTCTTCAGACGCACATGGGTGTACTTTCTTAAGTACAAGTCTGATGTCTTTGATTCTTTTTGAGTCTTCAAGAAATTTGTAGAGAAGCGGTCTGGTCTTTCTATTCGGTGGATACGTATAGATAATGGGGGGGAGTATGTGAATTGGGCTTTTAGATATTTTTGCATTGAGCATGGTTTGCAGCATCAATTTTATGTTCCCTACACCCCTCAGCAGAATGGTGTCGCTGAAAGAAAGAACAGGACTTTACGAGAGATGGCTAATTGTATGATTCAGTCCAGGTCCATGGATTCATCTTTTTGGGCTGAGGCAGTCAATTGTGCCAACTATATTCAAAATTGAATGCCTCACAAGGTGATTCGAGATATGACTCCTGAGGAGGCTTGGTCTCATGACAAGCCTGATATTTCATCATTTCGAGTATTTGGTAGTGAGGCATGGGCATTTATTCCTGATGCTCAGAGGAGAGCCATGGATCGGAAGATTCGACCCCTCATTTTTATCGGCTACTGTGAGGATGTTAAGGCATATAGGTTGTTTGATCCTGATTCGAGAGAGGTCCTGTTTCGACGGGATGTCCAGTTTGGTGAGCGCCTTCCTACAGTTGATACCCTGTCTCCAGTGTCTACTTCACTACCTACTCCACCCACTGCAACTCTTCAGGATTATTTTGAGGATGATTCTGATGAGGATATTGATGATCCCCCATCTCCACCTCCACTTTCTCCACCTCAAAGGCCCAAATGGGCTCGCTTTGCTATTGAGGCAGCAGGATCTATGGCTGGTCATCCTTCAGACACTCGTCGCACCCATTCTCATACTGCAAGTTCTAGTCTTTTGAGTCATGCTCTTTCAGAGGATCCTCAGAGCTTCTCAGAGGCAATAGGTCACCCTGAGTGGGATAGTGCTATGGAGGAGGAGTATTCTTCTTTGATGAGGAATAGTACATGGGATCTTTGTCCTCTTCCTAAGGGCAGAAAGATGGTTCGATGTCAATGGTTGTATAGCACCAAGTATGATGTTGATGGTTCTATTGATAAGTACAAAGCACGTCTTGTTGCGAAGGGTTTCTCATAGGTTGAGGGTATTGATTACTCTAAGACATTTTCCTTTGTCACCAAGATGAAATTCATTTTGTACTATCACTTGCAGCTTCTAGAGGATGGCCCATTTTTCAGATGGATGTGAAGTGTGCCTTCTTGCATGGTGACCTACAGGAGGAGATCTATATGGAGCAGCCTCAGGGATTTTTGCATGATGCTTCTTTGGTTTGCAGACTTCAACGTTCATTATATGGTCTCAAACAGGCCCCTCGGGCTTGGTATGAGAAGATGGACTCTTTTTTGCTCTCCACTGGTTTCACACGCTGTCATTTTGATCCCACAGTCTATATTCAGCATCTTGAGGGTGAGATCCTGATTCTTGTGCTATATTTTGATGATCTTCTCATCACAGGTAGCTCATCCTCTATGATTCAGCATGCTCAACTAGCTTTGATGGAGTAATTTGAGATGACAGATCTCGGCCTTCTGCACTATTTTCTTGGTCTTCAGGTGATTCAGTCTTCATAGAAAATCTCCATTTACCAACAAAAGTATTCTCTTGATATGCTTCAGTGCTTTGGCATGCTTGATTGTAAGCCTGTCCCCACACCTTTTCAGCTAAGGTTTGTTTTGACTACTACTTGCCCCACTCTTTCAGTAGATTCTACACTTTACAGCAGTTGGTTGGTAGTTTGTTGTACTTGACTCACACTCGTCCTGATCTTTCCTTTGTGGTTCGCCTTGTCTCTCGATTCTCCCATGATCCTCATGAGAGTCATTGGCAAGCTGCCAAGCGTATTTTGAGGTACATTCAGGGCACCACTTCATATGGCATTCACTACACATCATGGGATCCTCACATTGTTGGCTACACTGACTCATATTGGGTTGGTGATGTCAATGATCGGAAGTCTACTTCTGGCTTTGTTTTCTGTCTTGGCTCTAGTCCTATCACATGGCCGTGCAAGAAGTAGACTGCTCATGCATTATCATCTACAGAGGCTGAGTACTGAGCTACTGTGCTTGCTAGTCAGGAGATTTTATGGCTTCATCAGTTGATGACTGAGTTTGGTTTTCCTCCTAATAGTCCCACTATTCTTTGGTGTGACAATCAGAGTGCTATACACATTTCTCACAACCCGGTGGAGCATCAACAGACGAAGCACATTGAGCTTCATATGCATTTCATCAAATAGTTGATTCAGGATGGTTCTCTCATCTTGGAGTATATTCCCACTGCCAAGCAGGTTGTAGACATCTTCACGAAACCTTTTGCATCTTCGTGCTATCTTCAGTTGCGCTCTATGCTTGGGGTGAAGGAAGTTGTCCTTGGGGGGTCTTTATGAGGCCTTCCTTCCTTCATGTTTCTTTCAACATGTTCTTTTATCTCTTTTTGGAGAGGATTTTTTCCCACTGGGTTTTCTCCTTTTCTCCATTTCATAGAGATTTCTTTGTACTTGGGTACCTAATCTAGCCTTGTTGTCGGGACCCATTGCTTTTGCTTTCAGTAGCTTCTTCTAAGTTTTAGCTTCTCCCTAAGTCTAGCTTAAGGGGGGGTGTTAGAGTAATTGGTTATTTACTTTATTAATTAAACAATATTTGTTTAATTACTTAAAGTTCCCTTTTACCTCTTTTTCACTTAAGCTAACATTAGGTGAATAATAATTAATTACTTTATTAATTATTATTGTGTAAGCCTAGGGTTTTCCTTTTTAGGGTTTTCACCTATATGTGGTTGAAAACTATCTTTTGTATCATTATTCTTTTTACATTTTGGGTGAATACATTGCTCCACATTCTTGAGCATTATCTTTGCTTCTCCTTGTAACAGGTATTATTTGCTTGCAGAGGTCACTGGGCTCCTATGAAGTTGAATCTTTTCAACTCCAACATTCTATACACTCTGAATTTCCATGTTGCCTCGGTTTTTGTGCCATGAATGTACAGCTGAATATTTTCTTAATTTTTTAACCTTTAAATTAATAAAATACTTGGGTTAAAGCCAAAATGAGTAATTTTAGTAAAATAGTCATATCTTGAGCATACGGAGTTCATTTTTCAAAAATGAGATATTGTTGGAAAGATGGTTCTGAGCCCAATCCAGTGGTATAGGTATTTTTTTGCAAATTTTGCTCGAAATTTATTTTGCATGTCTTTGAAGTTAGATGAAGCAGCTTTCGATTTAGAGGGCATAACGTTTGCCTCTATTATCAGTTTTTTACAATTGAAGCGGCATCGAAAATTTGATTTAGTCCTCTACACAGATCATAGGTCAATTTTAGTCATGGAGGTAGATGTTAACATTGGTTTTTGCATGCACTCTTTCTTGTTTTCATGCATTAGGTTTTCTTTTTCTCTTTGATTTATGCATGTTTTGCATGTTCTCCTTTTACAATCATGGGGTATTATAATAAATGAGCTTATATAAAGTTCCATTAGGGGGGATTCTTGCATAATAATTTGATTAAAGTGTTGTTGAATTGCATGCACTTTGATCTCATCTTCGTATTGATGAAAACTTGCATGAGTTGTATCTGGATTTTGTTGTCTCTTTTGGCCACATCTTGCTCATAGCATGACACATTTTGGTTCGCATTAGTTCACATCTCATATTGAGAGCCTATGGTTAATGATCCTGAATCACATCAGATTCACATCGGGTCACATCTCAGTTTGAGGGCCATTCATTTTATGGTTAATGTTCCAGAATCTTCATGGTACTTGCTCTTATGGATTAGTTTTACTCATAGTTTTGCATCGGCATCGATATACACATAGCTTCTAGATTATTTCATCATATCATTCCCTCTTATGGGGGCATCATTTATTCATCTATTGTTGCTTCATAGATTCCAGGGTTGTTCCAGTTTGTGATTTTTCCAGTGTTCCTTGGCATCGGGTCTTATGTTGCATTATCATGATTTCACTCGAGTCCTTCAGTGACTCTCATATGGTTTCTTGTAAATAGAGGTATCTTTGCTTGCTTTCCAGATTCAAGATTCCAGTGCTACTCCGCCAGTATTCTTCCAATGCTTCTTTGCAGCAAGTCATCTCATTGAGAAGGGGTTTGTCCCATTGGGTTTTCTCTTCTTTCCCATTAATTGCATTTGTACATGGGTACCTAACATGGCCTTGTAGCTGAGACCCATTCGTGCTTTCATGGACCCATCCTTTCTGGTTTGCATGTTTGATCTTTGTTTCTAACATTCTTGAATATAATGTAATGTTTTTTAATGCTCTATAAGGTGTTTTTTTATTTCCCCAAAATAAGTTGTGGTCCAAAACAAATTTTTTATTGGGTTATGCTTTTGTCTAGCCGACTAAGGTATATTAAAGATGTTTTCCATAATTTTAAGTGTGAGTGGAGCTTATGGAGTGTTTGAAGGTTTTGTATGTTTTATGTCGACTCATATAGGAGAAGTGCAAGTAAATATTTATCATTCATGGGTGTTGCCAATGATGTGAAGGCCAACATGCTACAAGTTACATGTTTTCTTTCTTATGGCCACCCTCTGTTGAAGTTTCTAAGTGCGCAAATGATTCCTATTTAGGATAAAAGGTGTGAAGATTGTTTAGGGTCGGGTTAAGTGTGTGTTGGAATCTACAAGCCATGTTCCTCTTCATGGTCTTGTGTATAGTCTTTTGGGTCTTTCCCTCTACATGTTTCATGTTAATTGTTTTATCCTTGGCTGACATGGAGATGTAATATTTTTATTGTTATAAGCCAAGATGTAATGTAATCAATGTAATATTGTGTATAAATTGTAAACCTAGTTGATCTAGGGTGATGGATGTATGAGGATGTGTGTGATGCATTATGAGAATTGTCTAAGCAATTGAAAGAGAAAGAGAAAAAGTGGTAGATCATGTGTGGTTTCATCTTGATCATATCTGTATGATAGAAGGAAAGTGGAGAAGTGTGCTAAATTATTTTTTGGAGGTAGTGAGCCAAAGGAAAGGCTTCTTGATTGTTGAAAGTAGTGAGCTAGTAAGCAGTTGAGAAGACATTTGAAGAAGTGGTAGAGTAGAATTGTAATCATTAAAAGAGAAGTGACAGTAGAATTGCAATCATCAAAAGGAACAAGCTTAATTGTTAGTTTTAGATAGTGGAAGGACTGTCATTCTGTAATATTTCCTAAGTGTGTGCTCAAATCAAGGAGTTGTAGCCCTAAAAAAGAGTGTAATGAGGGAGTTGTAGCTTTTTTGGGAGTGACCCTAAAACCTTAAATCAAGGAGTTGTAGCTTCCTTGGGTTGTAGCCCTAAAGAAATTTTTTAAATGGTGTTCATCTTGTGAGGCTAGATTATGATAGTAGCTCCTAGAAACTTTTCTCATCATGGTTTTTCCCTTGTGGGGTTTTCAACATATATCTGGTATTTTTTTGTGTTGTGCATTGTCTTCTTATTTCATGTTCTTGCTTATGTGATAGAGTTTAAAGTATTTGTTTGTTCCATAGGGTTTGATATTTGATAGAATATTGATTCACCCCCCTCTCCCCCCTCAGTATTCCAATGTATTCAACACTTCAAACTTGTGCAATGCATTCACCCTATTATATCCAAATCAACACATTGAAAATAAAAATAATTTTCAAATAGTAACTTCATGGCATTTCCAACCCAAGATAGAACTAGATTTATACCAATTAAAACTTGACAAAAAAATAATATAGTTCATGCCATATTATTAAATCTTGTAAATCAACACTTACAAATTATTGTCACCATTTTATTGTAGCCTGTTGAAATGAAATATATACTTGTGATAGCTCATTTTTTACTAAAATAATATTTTAATGTATTTTCGACACTAGTACAAATGATTTAAAACACAAATCATATTGAAACTTTCCTATAACATTTAACAATATAAGCCTAAACCATAAACAAACTAGATAGGAAAAGCACACAAAAGTGAGCACAAACATAAAACAAAATATTTTAAATATTTTTTATTGTGTAGGATTGCACATTAGCCTAGATACTCCTACATTAGGAAAAGTGTTAATGTACACACTTTTCTACTTTATAATATTTTATATTAAGTGTGAGCATAATGTTGATAAAGAATTAGGTATAATTTAAAAGATGGATTTATAAGTGTATGAATAGCTTAAATATATATTTTTTATTAAAAGAGGATCATGATTTGAAGTGGAATTTCAAAGAAATGACAAAAATAGTTAAGTATATCTACAACTAAAATAAAAATAGAAGTTTGAAACTAAACGAATAACAAATTTCTATTATAAATAATCTAAAAGGTGTGTATTTAATAATGATTATTTATAAATGATGTATCAATTATTATAAAAAAATATCTTGTATTAGGAAATAATTCATCCAACGTAAGTTTAAAATTAGTTTTTGATATAAAGAGTAGCATGGAAATATAATATTTATGACTTGATTTGATCTATTAGTAAAATAATTGTATTCTTTTAAAGAAAGATGACGAGTTTGAATCTTGTAAAAGATAAGATATATATGTATTATATTGAAGCACATCTAAATACTTCCTACATAATAAAAGTGCAAAATAATCTTATATGATATAAATTTAGTCAAAAAATCATAAACTATAAAATAACATTTTCTTTCCTTTTTCATCTATTATATAAAAGATTTTTTTTAATATCCTGCATCTCAATTCAAAATATCATTAGAATACAACATCCACTTGACCAAAAATTATAAAAACTCATAAACAATACTACCACCACTAACCAATGATGCATGCAAACATATTCATTTCCAAGAATCACATGATTCAATATTTATATAATATAATTTAACTTCTCAATTTTTAATTGACTTTTACCCAAAAATGTTTAATGACCATAATTGACTATGATGTTTCTCTACACTAGATAATTCATTTGAGGACATCATTTTATTACTAATTCCTCACTAATATAATTTTTAAGTTCCTAAAAACAAAATCAAGATGAAACTATTATAGGGCCCACTTGTCCATTCTCATTAAAATTTATAAAAATAAATCATATTAGAGAAAAAAGTCAAACGGATTTTTAAACTATAATAGAGTACATAGCATTAATAGTAGATAAAGAACAAAGAGAGACAAAATGCATAATAAACTAAATAGATTAACAATTGTACATAATAATGACATTGATTAGAGTTATAAAGTAATTTGTCATTACTTATCAAGCTTAGCTTTAAAGTTAAAATGGACACTCTCACTAGATGACATTTGGAATGATTGGATGGTGATTGTGGAGTTGTTTTTTACACTGAAGTTTTAGGGATGGAGATAAATTTCAAATTAATATTTTATGGAGAGTAATCAATATTTATTTTTAGTGGATTGAGCACTTGGTCTCCAAAAATGTGAGTTTAAGTGGTTGACTTGGTTTATTATAACTATAAATTTGAGCATTTTGAAATTTTTTTATTGTTAATCAATGTAATGTGTAGTAGAATTTAAAGTTTGTGTTAGATTTATATTTTTAAGGTTTTTTATATAATTTTGATTATTCATATGAGTTTAATATTAGATTATGTTGATTCTTAAAGAAAAATTGTAATATATAATGGAATGTATCATTAAAATGTGTATGATTATTTTTAATAATTTTCATTTTTTTAGTCGTCATGTTTATTGTTTGGTTTTTGTCTACTATTCTTACAATTTTTTATATTTGAGTATATTGATTGTAAAACATGTACACTGGATAGTGAAACTCATCACTAATTTATTGTTCGGTTATCTTATCACTTCCTTTTTGGGTTTTCATACTTGTCATGCAACTTTTGTTCATTCTTAAAGTTGGTGTTGTTGACTAGCTTTTGAACTAGTAACAAAATGTAAAATGTCTAATAAAATTCATCGTCAATTTGTGCTTCAGTTATCTCCAATCACATCTTTATTTTGAATTTTCATACTTATCATTAAATTTTTATCTATTCTTATAAACTTGAATACATACCTAATTTACAATGAAACATTATATACAATGTATAACTAATCATTGATTAATAATTAAATTATCTATAACCACCACTTTCTAACTATCATATTTCTCACTTAACTTTTGTCCACAATCCCAAACTTAAATACTTAGACAAACTCTTAAACTCGCTAATATATACTCTATATATTCTTATCATTATAAATATATTTAATAATATATATAAAAAATTAAGTTTGTTAGGTTATGCCTTCCTCTTATGAATTTTTGCTCTTAATTAATGAAATAAGCATGAGTACAAAGTCTAAGAATGACTTAGGCTAAGCATTTTTCTAAGCCTAAATCGTCCGGGTGAGGTAGCTTTGAAAATTATATACCTTTAAAGCCGAGTTTTGATTAATTTTAGTATAAACTAGCATACCTATATTTAGAAAAATCTATGTAAAATAAGCTGAGAGATATCCTTCCCAAAATGTGTATTGCATTTATATAATGTAGATTTTAAAAAACCATCTTCTATCTATTATAATTTTCTTGTAAACAACTCTTGTTTGATCTTTATTGAATTTCACTAATTCTATTTTTAGATAGTTAATAAATTTCACTAATGTAATAAACTATTTTCTTTAATGCATTTACTGGATTAAATAACATATTGTAATATATTTATTGTATTCATCAAATATAGAAATCTCTGTGTTCAAATATTCAAAGGGGAAATTGATGAATAGACATAAATATATTACTGTGAATACAATAAAAATTGATTAAATCATCAAATTTAAATAGATATGTCAAATTCAACATGAAAATAATTAACCTATCTACTTATACAACATAAATAATCGTCCAACTTTGTATCCCGTTAATATTGAAGATCAAATCAAAGAGATCATAATCATACTAATTTAAATAATAGACATTTAAGTTATTAAATTTCACAACAATTGGATAAATTAAATGTGAAACTCGAGAAACAAATCCCATTATAGTCACCCACATTAAGAACCACAACAAAGAGTATCCTACAATGACTCTCGCTTATCAATCCCCTTCCACCTGGGGCCTGTGAATCTCCATAGCTTTATCCACGAGAATGGGGGTGAGTCACCCAAATCCAAAGACAACTGAACAAAATGTTAATAAAGTGAATTAATCAGAAATTATAACCTATAGTTGCCCAAGAGCTAAAAAAATATCAAAAAAATTGGTCTAAAGACATTGAAGAGAAAATATATACAATGTTATCACTCTATGAATTCTAACAAAATAGAAATCACAATCCTAAAGGAAAATATTAATATAAAATAAAAGATTAAAACACATTCTAACAATATAAAAATTGTCAAGACCTAATAGAGAAATGGTAATGAAAGAGAAAAAAATAGAAATCCTAATAAAAGAAATGAAAAAGGACAACCAATATATCAAAAAAACTGGTCTAAAGACTTTAAAGAACAAATATATACAATGTTATCACTCTATGAATTCTAACAAAATAGAAATCACCATTCTAAAGGAAAAGATTAATATAAAATAAAAGATTAAAACACATTCTAACAATATAAAAATCGTCAAGACCTAATAGAGAGATGGTAATGAAAGAGAAAAAATTAGAAATCCTAATAAAGTAAATGAAAAAGGACAACCAATAGTTTGGCAAACCACTTGACCCACAACACATCTTAAGTCTATATTTAAAAATATTTGCATCTTGACATTTTCGCTTGACGAGGATATCTAGATGAAAATTATCATCCTCAAAGACATAAATAGAGTATGAAATGTTCAAACCCTGTTTAAAATATCCATAGCCAAATTTTTGTTATAATCAATTCTAAACCTCTCATTTCATGGACTCCAATGATTCATAGATACTCTAGGCACTCTCCTATAATTTGAGTTGAATACTTCCAATGATATCCAATTTAGATTGGTCAAATAACATCCAAATAGGGAAAAATTAATGAGGAAAATCTTCTTGAAGAAAAAAATTCAACATAACCAGATCAGAGGTAAATGGACAGAATAACTCTTATCGAAAAAAAATGCCTCCTTGAAACTAAAGAAGGCTTCATTCTCCAAACTCCTGAGAATTTTCTATAAACAATTTATCTCTTTCAAAATTGTAGCAAGGTTTCTTAACATTCTATCAAGATTAAATGCATCATTTCAACCTTCCAAAAATGGAAATTATCCCTTTCAACCTTGAGTAGACTATGAAATGGAAATTAGAATGATTTGTTGCCTAACAAAAACATATTAGGGTTAGTGTTTAGGGTTAGAATTTTAATGCTAAATTTAATCATATTCCTAACCCTAAATCTATCTCTAACCCTAACACTAACCCTAATCCTAACCTTAATCCTAATTATTTAATCAATTTTTTGATAAATATATAAAATAAAAATAAGTATTTTAATTTATAATTTTATTTCTATGTGAAATCAAATATTATTAGGGTTAGAATTTTTAACCATGTAAGAAATAATTAATCAAATCAACATAATATTTTTAAATATTATATATTCTTTTTTTTTTGCACCCAATCATTTCATTTTCTAAAATTATACTAAATTATTAACCAATATTTTTAGATTTCATGGATTGGTACAAAACCTCATGTTCTATACAATTCAATGAAAAAAAATCTCTCAAACAACATATAAAATAGATCCAAAAAACAATACCATCAAAAGCCACCTTACATATAAGGAATCCAAATTATTTAAAATTCTACAATAGTCATAATAAAAAATGGAGCTAAAATAAAAGAATAGGCTTTTTTTATACTTTAAAACTAATTGAAACCTAACCCTAATGGAACTCTAATCTTAACTATGAACCATAATTAAATCCTAACATTAACTCTAACCTTTATGCTAAATAAATAAACCCCAAACCTAAATGAATCTTAATTGAATCATAACCCTAATTGAACCCTAATCATAACCCTAGCCCTTTTTGATCCATAATCCTTATATTAATCCTAACCCTATTATTTACTGTAGAACTTTGACCCTCACCCTAATTAAACCCTAATATTGACATTCATTGAACCCCAACCCTAACCCTGAGCCTAAGCTTTATTGTAGAAACCTAGCCCTAATCCTAATTGAACCCTAACCCTAACCCTAATTATATCCCAAACCTAAACCTAACTATAATCATTAGTAAATCTCAACCCTAATTAAACTATAACTCTAACCCCAATTGAACCCTAGCCTCAATTATAACACCAATAGAATCCTTAACCATAAGTAACCCTAATTCTAGCCCTTAATGTAACATTAATTCTAATTCTTATTTTATTATGACCTTGACACTAAATGTAACCCTAATTATAATTATAAGCCTAACCCTAATTTTAAACCTACCTCTACCCCTAACACTAACCATAGTTATAACTATAATTTTAACTCCACTTGTAACTCTAATTCTAATCCTAATCTTAAGCTTCACCCTTATCCTAACCTTGACCTTAATTCTAATGAATTTAGAATTATAATAGTCCTAACCTTAAGTCTACTTGAACCCTAATGTTAATTCAAATCTTACTCTAATAAAATCCTAACCCTAAATATAACCATAAGCAAAGGCCTAACCTAACCCTAATTAAACCTTGACCTAGCCCTAACTCTAACCCTAACGGAACCATAATCTTAACCCTAAGTTTACTAATGTGGCATCACATGATTTGTTGTTTTTAAGATCTAAGGAATACATTTCATTCAATTATGAGTATTAAGATCAACACTAACAACTTTGAATTCATTGGTGTTATATTATTATAAATATCAGGTATTAACTCAAAAAGTGCTATCATAACTATTGGAAGATGGTAAAGTGTTGGATTATTTCCCTTATTTGGTTAATCTTTGAAATGCTTGATAGATTGTGAAAATAGTTATTCTAAAGATAAGCCTAGAATCTAAGATTGGGGTGTTGCTTAAAGTATTAATGATTTGGTTGTTTGTAGGTCTAATGCCTCTTTATATGTTCTTTAATTATTCTTCAATTATTTATTATTATTATTATTATTATTATGTTATTGTTTTATATTTGTCTTTTGATTAATAGACTTTTGTTAACTTATGTTTTATCTCTATTGAACCTATGTTGGATAAAAAGCCTCAACTATTCTCTATGATATTATTTTATCTATTTAATTTATTAAAGATGATAAGACCCTTTCAAAACATTTGCTTAAATATACTTTTGAAATTTTATATGGACAAAAAAAAAAAGTATATTGATGTGTTAGCTATATATATTCATTACTTATTTGATAGTAGATATCAATTCAAAATTTATAATAAATATTATTATATTATTAAAATAATCTTTGATAAATAAAATATTCAAGTTATATTATATTATTAAAATAATCTTTGATAAATAGAATAATTCTTTATATGTGACATTTTGCCTTTGCCTAGCTTTAGTTTTTTTAGTAACTAATTTATTTTAGTATTTCTTTTTTATTTAACTTAAAATGGATTGTTGAAATGCTTTTATTTATTCATTGATGATAAGAATATAATTAATTTAATTTAGAAAATTAGAATATATTTGAATTTTAGAATATGAGATGATTTGTGTGCAAACAAAAAACAAATAAAATACAAAGGTTGATTTTTTTATTAGATTGTAGTTATTGATTTTTTTAGAATTGTAATCAATAAGGTTGAATTATTTTAAAATAAGTAAATTAGTTGAGTTATATAATCAATTTCATATGTAAATAGATCTATTTAATTTAAATTAAAATAACAAACCCAATTTTCTTTCCTTTATCCTCTTTTTCATTTCTTTCTATTTTTTTACTTCTTTTATTCACCATTTTCCTATTCTTTTTCCCAACAATGTATTTTATGAGAAATTAAAACTATAAAATACTTCATTTTGTGAATTTTAAAATGAAGCTTTTATTCAACACATTCATATTCCAAATGAAATAATTTCAAGTGATAAATACTAATTGTAACCAATTTAAATATAATTCCTAGCATATAATGATCAATTAGATAGTATACAAATGTAAATAAGATTTAGGAAATAATTATATTTTATGTAAGTGTAAATAAAATTTGTTAATGAAAATAGTAATGCAAACAAAGGCTTAAACTATAAAGATTTTTCAGATATGTAAATAGTTGTGCATTAGAAAAGTAATATCTTTAAATTATTTGGGATCCTTATATGAAAAAATAACATATAAGATAATCATGTTGTGAGTGTTTTATAGCTTCAAAAAATTCTTTAATTATGTTTTATTGTTTATGAATATTTTTCTTGTTACAAATGAATGGTTTTATAATCAATTCTCTATTTTTTATTTGACAATATCCAAAATAATATATAGATGAAACTTAATTTCTATGTGATTATTTATGATTAAACATTTAAAAAAATTATCTGAAACCGAATTATTGTATACAAATACAAAACTAAACTCAATAAAAAATATATATATAAGAAATTGAACAAGAGTATGGAGATATGATTATCTACATTGTACAACATTTCTTCAAAAGAATAAATTTAACTACCATCCTAATTTTAAAGAGGGAAAAAAGGGAACCATTAAATGGCTTAACAAAATCAACTTATGTCAAGTAAATACGTAGAGGGTGAGATTTTGGTTATCCTAATGATGGAAACTTCATCTTATCAAAACCCTGCTTTATTTAGACACCTTCTTCAAATTAACAGTCTCTCTATTGTAGCAAGGCAACCTGATCACAAATCAAGATTTACATCAGGCAGCTCTTCATTTTTGTTGCTAGCGTTTGAAGTTATGTGATTGTTGTTGTTGCTGCTCATTATCAACATAATGAATTGGGCGTTGAGATTTGGGGTCGATTCCTCGACTGAGCAATTTTCTGTTGATGTGGGTTTTCCAGTATTCCTTAAGTCGTTACTTGTTTAGAGACCACCTGCACCGCCATTCCCACATATTATAAATATTATAAATAGAAAAAAAATGTTTTAATCAACCAAATCAAGACAAGAATTAATATTTAAAATTATACCCAACAATTAGAGCTATGTATTAGCTATGTATTGCTTCATATTCGTAAAAAAAAATGATTTACCTGTTTCCCAAAAACGTGTGAATCTTTATGATGAAATCTTTGGAGATATTTCACACCTGTAGGTCTGAAAGAAAACATGTGAAATCTTTGGAGATATTTCACACCTGTAGGTCTAAAAGAAAACATGTGATTCGCATTGCTCTTCCCACATTTTTGCAGCCCTGTAAAATCACAGGCATAAACATGGAGAAGAAAGAATAATTTATGGGCTTTGTTATATTAAGCAGGCACTTTTTCTTGTTATAGTTTACTGTATCCCACTTTTGTAAAACTGAGGCCAACAGTACGAAACTAACTGCAGCCTAATAACAATTTCCAATAAATTCCAGCACTTCTACAGTTATGTCCATATTATTTTAAAAAAACACCAAAATCTGTTGAATAAATCACAAAAAGTAAGAAATCAAAATTAGTTAATTAGCTCTTCAACATAATTTACATATCACTGTACAGAAATCTGCTGTAATAACCACTAACATAAGAGTAGCACTATTTTTTTTTGTCCAAAATAATTTTGGAGGATGGCTAGGACATATAAATGGAAAAGCAATTTTGAGAGAGTAGCAAGCCCATCATCAATCTCAATAATTATTCTTAGAAGCTACTGAAAACTGTTAATGATTTGTATTAAAAACCGAATGCTTTTATGATCACTATAAGATAGTAAATTTCCATTATTTGTACCTTCTCGCCAACAGATTTGATCGCGTTTCCCCATTTTTCTAAGACTTTCGGATCCAAAGTCTTCTTTGAATCTGTCTCCTACAACAAAAATAAATCTTGTAATGTATTGCTTAAGAAGGCAAATAATAAAGAAGATTCAGATAAGAAAATCATGGAAAATAGGCAGTCATACTGTAAATCCTCTTTTTCTCGGAATAAAAGATCATCAATAGCCTCGATTATTCGGTTGAGATCAGAATCTAACAACTTTTCCTTGGTTTTGAGCATTGTATCAATGCATTTAAAGACTGTGGCCTGAGGAGTCTGCAATTCCAATTCGTTTGTTGTCTACTATACTACTCACGGGCTCTTAGGAAATAAAATGAGATGGAAAGAATGAAGAAGTCACTTTATATGACTGGATTGAGATTGAGGAGGATTATAATGGGAAGGTTTGTAAGTTCACATGCAATACTGTCAGTTTCATTCTCATTTAACAGGCATTTAATATTTTCTCATTTAATAGGCATTTAATATTTGCTCGTAATTGCGAACATTACTTTGCTGGTAACAATCATTGTTGTCAGCATAGTTTTATTGTTCACGACTATTGCCATAGTTTTATTATTCACGACTACTGCCACCTGCATGTCAAATTTGGCATGAGGAGTTTTTGTTTACACAGATTGATGGTTTTCACTGTAGGAAGCCTCTCGGCTTAATTAAAGAGCCGTGGGAGTGGTTGGGAGTTAGGAGACTTTTTTCAATATTAAAATATTTTAAGATTTTAATATCAAACTTTTTAGTAAATAATTTTCATTTGTTTTTTATAATATTTAAATAATATTTTATAAGAATAAATTACATTTTACATATTTAAAGTAAATTTAATATAAGTAAGCAATTAAATTTAGTTTGAAGAGTTGAAATAATGATTGATACATGTATGTTTTTTAAAATGGTAAGAGGGATTAAGACATAATTTTATGTGGTTTAAAGACATTATATTGTAGATTATATTCTATAATTCTAAATTCTAATTGGTGATCAAATTTATGATTCAAAAGTTCTAACAAAAATTTGAATGTTTTGCTCTTTGTTATGGATTGATTTTACATATGTGGAAATGAACCTAGTCTATGGGTTTGATATATATCCATAAAAATAACTTGTGCACTTCTAAATGTCTAGAATTTGCTTGCTTTGTTCTATAAGATTTTATATAAAAACAAGTAGTGTTGATAAACACCTTTGGGAGTTTGCTAATTGAGGATCTTCTCCTTATGTCAAACCCCTAGATCCAAATTAATAGTTTGGAGTAATGACCAAAGACACAAGCACTCATGTATTATAGCATATTTTTTCGCTAAGAACAAATTTCAATGTAATTCTCTAATGTGTGGTGGATGTATCTTTCTTACTATCATATAGGTGGAAAAATGAATTAGGGTTTATCCTTTATACAATACCCTAGCACATAAATCAACACATTTCATGCTCAAGTTGGCAAATAATGGTTAGTAAGAAGGAATTTGGCTTAAGCCTCGATTTAAATTCCAATTTGAAAGTTAGGTAATCATTTTGTGTCACTTGCAAATTTCACCTGAGATAAAGAATAAATAAAATGTAGATCAAGACTAGTCCACAAGGATTTGTGCAAATGATATCAAGTTAGATTCAAGTTAATTTTCAACTTTTACATAGAAGCATGTCACCTTCAATTAATTTTTGTATTAGGGAAACTCAAATAACACAACTCCAAAATGAAGGGGAAAGTGCAAGGTGTGAACTTTTAATCCTTAGATGTGAACTTTTAATCCTTAGATTTTTTCCCAGTTTGACTTGTCTAATTATTTAATGAAGATGCATGTCAAAATAAACAAGCAATTAACATGAAAGTAAAAATTAAAACTCAGAAAAAGGATATAGATTATGATGATGATTTTGTACATTCCCCTCACAATCAACACTCCATCTTCAAACTTTTAAATATAAAAAGTCACAATGAGTAGCATCTATCACTAAAACATGCACAAATATGAAAGAACAATTACTTTAAAAATGGTATACATAAAGTGATACATTGAGCATAGTAGGATCCATGTGAAAATATATTAGGTGTAGTAGGAAGCCATGTGAAAGTATATTAGGCATGGTATAAAGCTATCATAAGCATGCGATAATCATTGTAATTGAATTCATCAAAGGAATGTTAATGAATAAGCATGTACTGGATGTAAAAAATAGCATTGTATGATAAACATGTGATAAAATAGTAAGATGCTATCATGAAAACACATATAAATAGGCAAAACTAGGTTCCCCCAATATTGTACCAATTGAGGTTTGTAAACATGTAACCATAGTATAAGTATGTAAAGTTAAACACAATGTCATAATAGGTGAGCATGATACCCATAAGTAAACATGAAAACTTCATAAGTAGGTGAACATGTAAGCATGATAACTTAAGATATTAATATTATAAGAATATGAATCATAGGATAAGTGTGCATGTAGCATCATCAATGTAGAAAAAAATAACTATCATAAAGAGGATGTCCGTGAAAGGGGAAGCATGAAATCTAAAAAAATGAAGAAATACATAGGAAATAATTAGTTTCCAAAAACTTCATAATTTAAATCATATCAAATCCATAGGGAAGGACAAGAATAATACTCAAATAAGCACAAGAAATAAATTTAACATAAAACACACATGCTCATAGTCACTTGTGTGAACACACACAAACACATCTCAAGTGATCAAAGTCTCGAGAAATAATATGGGACAGATCTTCTCATAATAAATCATCTTCATCTCAATCATGAACCACAATTTCTCCCTTTTCTATAATATCATATTCAAGTAGATTCCTCTCATCACTATGTAATATAGTGATATTGATAAAAAAAGGTTTGAAAGAGGACCAATTGCTTATTATTTCATTTCAACCCATTGCTTACTTTTTTGGAGGTGGCTCAATATGTTTACATTTATTTGTTTCAACACACAATTCTTTCTTTGGTAACCATGTACTAGAAGAATCCTTTGAAGATGGAGTGGATCAATTAACAATTATTTTTTATTTCTTCTTAGGTTAGAACATGTGTTGGGCTCACATATATCAAAACCTGAATTCATAGTCTTCCGATACTACATGAATGGATCTCAAATTCATGGGGTCCTTTGATAGAAAAAAAACTAGAAATTTATCTAAGTGCAAAAGGCATTTTTATAGTGGTCTTTGACAGTAAGCAAGACAAAAAGGCCATTCTCAATTCCACATGGATGTGGGGAGACAATACATCACTTCTAAAATTGTGGCATCCAAACTTTGATCCAACCATTGAATCCTTTTCAGTTATCTTGATCTGGGTTCACCTCCCAAATCTCCCCTTGCACTACTAATTTGAATTGTGTTTTGCAACCATTAGTAATTATATTGGTAAATTCATATGTATAGATGTGAACTCAAAAAAAATCATTCACACAAATTTTGCTCAGATATTGGTAGAGTTGGACACCTCCAAAGCCCTCCCGAAAGAAACTAACTTGGATGTAAATGGCAAAAGCTAGGTGCAAACACTGGACTATGAAGGTTTAAATTTCATATGCAAAAGATGCTACAAAGTTGGACATGTCGCAGTAGATTGTTCAATTGGGAAGTCTCAAGATAATTCGGAGGCATCATGGTGGAAAGATGCCTCCCCCAAGCATTACTCTGTCTCAAGCTCACCCAAGAATTATGGATCCTCAAAGCTTGATCTCAACACACAGGAGGAGGGGTAGTTGGGTGAGATCTCTCTTGAATCTGGTGTTGTTGTTGAGGGTGCTCAAACCACGGTTGTTGAGTGTCCCCCCTCTCTGGCTCCAACACATGCAAAAATAGATTCCACTATTGAGGTTGAAAAAAATTATTGGCAAACAATAAGGAAAAAGAAGTAGTGCAACAATCAAAATAGGGATGTACATGCAAAGGAATGCAGCTTCAACCCCACACCATTTTTTTCGCTGAGGAACAAAAGTTGGGGGAGATGATGAATGGCTCAGAGCTAAAAATGTAAATTATATCCTCAAGTTAAAGGAGATCAGTAACAATTTATGTTCTCAAATTAAATCCGATGCCAGCTCTCACCAAACATCTACTGCACAATAGGGTTGAATTGGTAGTTTGTAGACTTTTCTAATTGAACAAGTAGGTAGTAAATTATTTGGGTCAGGATGTCCATGATTGAATAAAATGTAATCTAAAACTAAGGGGATGAGATCCCTCATCTGTGATCTCACCTAGTACGGGCTAGGCAAAATTCCTGTCAGAATACAAAACTCACCTCTTATGTATAAAAAAAAAATAGATTAGAGATATATATTAGAAATATATAATAAAAAATAAAAAATTGTGAAATTTGTATGAATTGGACATAATTAGATCAATTTAAATATTTGGCACTTATTAGATAATTGAGTGATGAAGAACTTGATAGCTTGGATTTTTACCTATAGATTGTGTAGCTATGTGAGATTCTTAGGAGGTGGCATTTTAGTTATAGATTTAACCTTATCAAGATCCACATTGATACCACATATAGAAACAATGAAGCTTAATATTTGTTCTATTACAACTCCAAAGACACATTTCTTGGATTTAAATGGACCATTTAATCTCAAAGTCTTTGAAATATATAGCATAGAATAGTTGGATGATCTACTTTAAGTTTTCATAAACTTGTCTAGAATGTCATCAATATAGTCTTCATTAATATCATGGAATATTATTGTCATGGCTACTTAAATTTAAAATATTAATCCACAAACCCTTAAAATATTTTTTCTTGTTTCATTGATGATTTATATTTGTGTCTTTCATTAATTTTTAAATTTAAACTTCTAACTCTTGTGAAGATTGTGGTAATCCAAATTAAGGGTTTTCAAACCTTGACATGATAGTATATTTATCAATGTATAGTAGTATTTGTAATAATTTAAAATTATTTTTATCAAAATATTAAAATTATCGGCATATATAATATGTAGATGTAGTTATCATCACCCCCTCCCAAGCATTAAAAAGCAAGTAAAGGTCAAAGAGGAGAATACATAAGGCCAATAATTAGAATATAGAATACACTATCAAAATAGAAAACAACATTGGATATAAAATATTTTCATTAGTGGAATATATTGATAAGGTAAATGAATTCAATGGAATATTAAATCAATCACAATTTAATGTTCATGTATATGATTTTTCTAATTTTCCTATTTCATTGATTTAGAATGTTGAAGATTATGAATATTTCAAACAAGAAATGCATAAGATTCACCCCATTATGTTAAGAATAGCATGTTGTACACCTTGCACAAGAAATAATTACTTAATTATGTAAAATAAATATTTATTTGTGGTGCACCAATAGGAAGTGTATTTAGCCACATTAAATATTTATTTGGGTCCACTTGTAAAGTTGTGTGTAATATTGGTTAGATACTTTATGTGTGGGTTGCACATGGGAAAAATATTTAATATTGAAAATTTTAGTACCAAAAAGTAAATTTTGGGGTCAATGATTTTATGTACTCATGGTTTTGAGGCACATGGTTTTACTTTACCAATTGGTTGTATTTGTGTGAGGATGATTTGATAAAAGAAAGCACATGTTTAGTGGTTGAGGTTGATTGTTTGGCAAGTTGGTTGCTAGTGATTTTAGCTCAGTTTTCATTGATTGGAAAGTTGGTTTTTATATGTGAAGCATTACATGGGATTTGTGGATACATACTTACACATGGAGGATGCATTGGAGGAGCTTTATCTTTTAGAATTATTCATAGACTTTATAAGTGTATTGTAATTTTTTCATTGTTGAATAGTACATTGAGTGTGGATGCTTTTGGAGGTTAGATTTGTCCCTCTTGAGGGTTTTCCCAAGTTATATCTTGTTTTATCTTGTGGTGTATCTTTGATCTTTGCATATGATTATTATGTAAGCTTGTATGCAAGATTTTCTTGCATGAAATAATGTAGAAAAAGGTGTGATTAACCTATACATATGATTTTCCTCACACTATCCAATGGTACCCACACAATATCATTTTTTTTAGGGAGAATCTTGTTTTAAATTAAGGGAGGTGAATTATGTAGGAAACACAAAATTCAAAAGGATTATTCTCCTCCCATTTTTGTTCAAATTCAACAAGTGTCAAAAAAGTAGCAGAAGATTCTAAAAATGACATGTTAACAGATAGATTCGCTATTTAGGGAGAATATAAGATCAATTCCTAAACCAATGGTACCAAGTTTGATAGCTAACAGAGAGTTAGGTAAGGTCATTTTAATGGATAAATATTAATGTGGATGGATCTAAGCTTGATCAAAATCTATATGAGACTATAAAAAGATACTAGGAAATGGCGGCTTTCAAAGAAAAAAGTTAGTTAGACATAAAGAAGTGTTGTAACCCTATTGTGGTAGTATCAAACAATTGATTAGGTGTTCTATTTTAAATTTAAGTTCCTACTATCATTTTTAGACAGACGCTTAATCTTTATTTTTGCTAATTATCTTGTTTTGTTTCTTTTTATTTTATAGGTCCGTTATTTAAAAACTATGATCATTAATTTCTTGCTAGAATAACATACTAATTTCAATTTAGTTTAATTTTTATTATGTCTCTGAAAGAAGAATTACTCCCTAAAGGAAATGTGATTTCATCCTCATACAAATCAAAAAAATCTTTCAAATGATTAAATATAATAAATTTAATTCTTATATTTATGGTAAAATATTATATAGAGAAGAGTATATAGATGAAAATGTGTGTCAAGAATGTATAAATGACACATAAGACATTCCCACAAAAAGGTTCTTCAACATATTTTTTCAATTGACTTATTAAAGTGTATATAATATGTAATTGTGATAAAGGGGCAACCCTTTGGTGAAATGGTGGGGCTTCTTGCCTGTAGAGCCAACAACCAAGGTTCAAATCTCACGGGGTTATTCTCTACCGCATCAACAATGGAGTTTATTTACCCTGGTGTTAAGGGGAGGCTCCTTGGTGAACTCGTGGGGCTTCTTGCCTGTAGTGCCAACAACCAAGGCCCAAACCTTAATATCTTTTAAAAAAACAAAATTAAAAAAAATGTTAAAATATCAAATAGTTTAGTCAGGAAGCGAAATGTGCAAAGGCTCGGGTGAGGTAGAGTCTGGAGGTCGCACATAGGCAAAAATTGGTGGGTTCATCGGCAAAGGTGACCGCTCAGTGCTACTTTGTCCCCATGGATCTCAGAAGATGCGGGCTAGGGCAGATAGGAGTGTGAAGGGCGGGCAAGATTCTGCCCCACTTAGGGCTTCAAATGGGAAAGAGAGTGTTAACTCGCCTGGGGCATCGCGCAGGATTTCTCCTGCCTTTGATCCATCACCATTGGCTCCTCTCTACATCGTTGGGTGCAGGAATCAAAGTAATCCATTTCACACATGCACAATTTTTTGCAAAACTCAAATTAGTTCAGAGGACTCCCTGTCGCCGTTGATGGTGCCTACGTTTGCTACTCCTAATGCGGATTCCATTCATCATTGTTTCTTGGGGGACTCTGAGGTTTGTTTGACAGATACCCCTATTGAGCTCCATTTATCAGATGGTTGTGTTGCAGAGCCGACGGATGCGATCGGGAGCAGGTCCCTCCTTGTTTATTGTGTGAGCAAGCGACCCCCAATTGATAAAATTATTGAGTGGATGAGGAATTCGTGGAGTATGATTCCGCTCCCCGACATTGACATACTTGATTTTGGTTTTTTCTTGCATCGCTTCACCTCTATTGAAGACTGTACCTTTGTTAAATTGGCAGGCTCTTGGTTTTATGGACAATCTGGCCTCTTCCTGTTAGATTGGTCTCCCTTCTTCAATCCCACGACTGCGAAGGTTACTTCGATTCCCCTTTGGATCAGGTTATATAACCTCTCGCCAATCCTGAATGAGCCAGAATTCATAAAAAAATTGATCGAGCAATTTGGAACCTTTGTCAGTTTGGATCCTAGTGTATCCCACTGCAAGTTTGCAAGGTTTTGCGCTATCATTGACATCTCCAAACCTTTGCAACACTCAGTTTTGGTCCATTCAACTCACAACACCTGGACTCAATTTCTCAATTATGAAGGCCTCACATTTAGGTGTTTTCATTGCAATATGTTTGGGCACAAAATCGCTAGTTGCTCCTCCCCGAAGTCGACCACTACTAGGCATTTTCAGCTCAGGAAATGGGTTAAGAAGGTGGGCAGTCCAAGCACAGATTTCATTTGGCGTAATCACGAGATATTATTGGCTTCTCTTGAGGACTGTAGACTTGCCTTTAAGGCCCCGTTGGGGGTTTCCACTGGGGTGGAACTCTCCTTACCACCCGTTAATGCTCCTAATGAGGCTTTGCCCCCTCTGCCTATGGCCAACCCTCCCATTCCAGCAGAGGTGGATACTGACAAATCCAACTCGGAGGGTTCGTATCCTTTCATGGATGACTTGGATGAGGATTACCACAATTTTGTGGACTTTCATGAGTTGGGTATTCCTAAAAATTGCTCCCTCCATCAAACATCAAGTGTCATCACCAAACCAAACTACTAAACCAAAGGGAGAAAGGGGCATAAATTTGAGGCTGAGAAGCTCCGTATTGAAGGTAGATATGTTGTAGACAAAGGAAAAAAATGGAAAATGAAAGCCCTCCTCACTAGGAGTATGCGGAAAGAAAAGGCCAAGAAGTCCCTCTAGGATATATCTCTTGGGGTAGAATTTTCATGTGTTGTGGCTGCTCACCGATTGGTCTCAGATTTTTTTGACATTGGGTTCCCTCCTTTGAATTTTCTTAGGGTGTTGTAGGTTCTTCTCCATGCCTATTTGTGCTCCCCACTCGTGGGTATGTTTGAAGCTTTTCTTTATGTGCTCCCCATTCTTAGGTTTGAAGTTGTCTCTATTTCATTTGTTCATTTTATGGGTGTTGCCCCACACGCAACGATTAATCTAGCAAAAAATAAAATGTAATTGTGATAAATAAAATAAAGACAAAGGTGTAGTAGATATGCGTTTAAATAATTTTAAACAAATAAAACATATTGATAAGATATGTCTAGATAAATTATATAAAAACCTCATAGTGCTATGTAATTAAACATGATATCATGATATATAAATCATATTTATGTTAGATGAAGCACCATTTATTTATGTGGATGATAAATTCCCTAAAAGTATTAGTTAATTGCATATGGTCTCTTAAAATATTAATTTACCTTCTATATAATTATAAGGGAGAATAAGATCAGATATAAATATATAGTCTAAATAAATAAATAAAGTAATTAAATAAACAATCAATTTAAATATATAAATTAGAATTGATAATAAACAATACAATACATTATGTAATTGTTGCAAGAATTAAATAATATGGTAAAAATATATTTAGCCTAAGTATGATAATGAAACCCTTTTGACAAATATTAGGAATCAATTCATCATGGCACTAAAAAATCATGATCTATTAAGATGGTTGTAGAATTAGAAATTACCCTATATGACTATTGGTTCACTTCTACAAATGTAGAAGTGACCTCCATGAATTCTTAAATAAACTTACACATGAAAATAAAATTGGGATCTCAAATATCAAGTTCTTTATTTTGGGACTTTTACAACTTGCTCACATCTATGCTTATGTTCTATATCGATGAAAATGGTGTTTATAAACACCATTTGAATACATCCTACATAAGTATTTATTCTTCTTTGGTCAAGCTCCTGGGTGGGTGGATGAACAAGGATCAAATACAATACATAGCCATACATTAAGCTCCTAGAATGCTAATGCACTGTTAATCTAAGACTTTTATTTCCTTTTGTAGTTTATGTCTAGTTGTGCTAAATAGATTTCTAGATAGTTATTAGATGATTCAAATGAATTAGGGTTAATCTTTAAATATGAAATGCTAGTACATATACTTTAAAATGTTTTATACTTTAGTCAGTTCATAGCAACTCGTAGATGCAATTTTATTTTTTTGAATTTAAAATTTCAAGGCTCGTATAAGTGGGCATAAATTGGCTTGGGTCAATTCTATTGTTGTAGAATTGAATCAAGACAATAAATGATAGATTATTATTTATCAACTTTTATATAAAATATTTTGTATTGCATACTAGTCAATGCATTATATAACCTCATTACAAATCTAAACATAAAGAAAAATAAATTATAGGTATATGATTTTTAATGAGTTAATAAAAGAAAAATTGCTCCAAGGGGCGACCCTTTGGTGAAATGGTGGGGCTTCTTGCCTATAGATCCAACAACCAAGGTTCAAACCTTGCGGAGTCACTCTCTACCGCGTTAACAATGGATTTTTCTTACCCTGGTGTTAAGGGGAGGCTCCTTGGTGAACTAGTGGGGCTTCTTGCTTATAGTGCTAACAACCAAGTCCCAAACCTTAATATCTTTTTAAAAGGGCCGACCCTTTGGTGAAATGATGGGGCTTCTTTCCTATAGAGCCAAAAACTAAGGTTCAAACCTTGTGGGGTCGCTCTCTACCACGTTAACAATGGAGTTTGCTTACCCTGGTGTTAAGGGGAGGCTCCTTGGTGAACTGGTGGGGCTTCTTGCCTATAGTTCCAACAACTAAGGCCCAAACCTTAATATCTTTTTTTTTAAATGGAGTAGAGCAGCATGAGTGCGAATGGAGCAGAGGTAGCAAAGAACGATAGAGTGTTGAAGGAGGGAAAAAAAGGCTCCAGGGAAGAAGGGGGCGACTAGGGAAAGTTGGGCGGGTGAGGTGATTCGTGAAATTCCAAACGCAGCTCTATCACAGGAAGACAATCACATACCCCAATGGGTGTTCTCCAAGGGAAGATGGGTCGATGGTTGCCATCCACACTATTGGCATCAACCAACGGAGCACTAGAAGGTCCATCGCCTTGCCCGCCTACGACATGATATGCCATCAAAAGCAACAAAGGATGATTGGCACAATATTAAAGAGCGGAAGGACCTGTTGCCATGGCCACGGCCCGCCAGGGATCATAAAGTTCCAACACATAGAGAAAAGGTCAGAAACTGTAATCCTGGTCGAAGAAAAGAAGATGGGAAGTCGATCCACAAATCAGAACAAGGACGAAACCCTAAAGAGTCGGAGGAGAAGGAAATCTCGATAATTGATGTGTCGCGGGAAATAAAAAATGATGTAGAAATATTGATGGAATTTACACTAATATGCCGCTTCATTGGGGGCACTCCCGATAGGGTTGTGATGAAGCAATGGATAACATAAAAATGGCAAACGAAGGTTTTACTCAAGTTTCTCTCAAATATTTTTTTTGTGGTGGTATTTACAAACAAAGAAACTAAGAAGAGAGTTGCAAATGGTGGTGTGTGGCACAAGGACAATCTCTCGCTATCTATGCAGCCCTAGAATCAAAATTTTGACCCAACCAGGCTACATCTATATGACTACCCGATTTGGATTCGCTTATACAATCTCTCATTTGAGTATTGGAATGGTGAATGCTTGGAAAATATTGGAAGAACACTAGGGACACTGTTAGACATTGATATGGATATTATAGATGGAGAACTATACAAATATGCCAGGCTGAAGATTACCTCAATCACCACTGTACCTATATCAATTAAACTACAGCTAGATGGAGAAATCTGGACTCAGGGAATTGAGGTGGAAGAAGACAAACGATTCTGCCTCAAATGCGGCTCATGGTTGCACAACGAAATGGCATGCAAAAATTTGCAAGAGAAGGGGCAACATAGAAAAGAGGTGAAGGAAAGGAAAAAAGAAGTTGATGGAATGCAGATTGTTCTGTCTGTTTCAAGTTCGACAGCCTTGGGTTTAAAGGATGCAAAGGAAGTGGAACTTGTGGGGCCGCATGCAGACCAAGATGAATTTAGGGAGATCGAGTCGAACTAACTCCTTGAAGAAGATTCTTATTCAGGCAACAGGGACAAAGCCAATATGAAAGAACCAACCCCTACATCAGATTCAGACACAGAGCCAAAACCTGAGGATGAGTTAGATATCATCGATGAAAGAAGCATAACTCAAATTAAAACTATGCATCTGGGAATGGGAAAATTTGACAAACAAGGGAAAACTAGAGGAAGAAAATCCTTCAAGAAACTGAGGGAAGAAGAGGTTGTCGCCAGGAACTATCCTAGCATCAAGGAATTTTTAAGTACCAAGAGAGGGATGACTTCTCTTGGGAAGTAATGAAGCTGACTACATGGAATGTCAGGGGCCTAACAAGCGACGCTTAGTTAGGCGTCATCTTCAGTCATGTGTAAGCGAGATGATTATTTTGTAAGATACCAAGTTGTCACACACTGAGGAGGGTGCGTTCTTAAATTACATCAGATCATGGAATGGCTACTTTCAAGAATTGGAAGGAGCATCAGGGGGAATTGGGATGATCTAGAAGGAGTCTAAAGTATCGGTGAAAGTGCATTGTTCACAAACGAATTGGTTGGCAGCAAAAATCTATAGTATGGGTCTAAATCTCACATTTATGCTCATTAACATTTATGGCCCTATTGGAACAATGGAGAAAGAAGCGCTTTGGTTAGAGGTTCTGGACTTCACGAAGTGCCATACGGACTCAAGCCTCATCATTGGAGGCGATTTCAACACTTTACTCGACATGTCTGAGAAAAGCGAGGGGATAAGGTTGGAATGCCAAGCCATGATAGATTTTAGATCATTTATGGCAAACTCAGGACTAGAAGACTGCCAAACTATGAATGGAGTGTTCACTTGGACCAATAGATGCAAGGATTTTATGGAAATCTCAGAGAGATTGGACAAGTTCTTGATCTCCCCAGGGTGGCGTAACAATTGTCCCATCATCGAAGTTTGCATCTTGCCAATTTCCATTTTGGATCACTTTTCAGTCGAACTCAACCTCAGTGGAGGTTCAGAATAACTAAAGTCATCTTTTAGGTTCATGAATATGTGGTGGTGTGATGATGGGCTATAGATCCTGTTAGAAAAGTGGTGGAAGGAGTATCGTGTGGGGGGCTCGATCAACTTCAAATTCATGAAAATATTAGTATCTAAAGCAAAGTCTTAAGGAATGGAACAAGGTAATATTCATGAACATATTTGCAGAAAAGGCGAGGGTTGAGTGCAAATTGCTAGCACTAAATGAGAAGGTGATAAGAGATGGAATAAGGAATGAGGAATTCCTGCGTGAGAAAGAACTAAAATAAGAACTATCAGAAATACTCAAGAGGGAAGAAACCTACTGGAGGGACAAACCAAGAGAAGTTTGGCTCAAGGAAGGAGATTCAAATTCAAAATTATTTCAAGCTTCAGTCCTTGCTCGAAGGGTGGAAAAAAAATTTGAATCAATTTAGTCCTTGGATGGTACCATGAAGCATGACACCTCAGAAGTTGGCCTTAAAGCGGTTTCCTTCTTCAAAAATTTTTTGGGAGAGCAAACAGGGGTTGGTGGTGAAGGAGGTATATTAGATTCAATTGAAAGAAGGGTGGGAATCGAGGACAATGCAATTCTTGTAGAACCAGTCTCAATGGATGAAGTTAAGGTGACCCTCTTTCAGATGCATCCCAACAAGGCCCAGGGGTCAGACGGATTCCCAGCAAGGTTCTTCCAAAAATTTTGGGGCTTTCTCGGGAGGGATCTCTGGCTAGTGGTGGAGGAATTCAGAAGGACAAAGAGATTCGTCAAGGACCTCAACAACTTAGTAATAGAACTAGTTCCCAAGAAGGCGGAATGCAGGTCATTTGGCGATTATAGGCCAAATTCTCTTTGTAACACGGTTTACAAAGTAATAGCTAAAGTACTAGAAATTAGACTCAAGAAGATACTTAGCAAAATTATTTCCCCTAAACATAATGGCTTTGTTCCGGGGAGAGAGATCACATATAGTATTTTGCTTATTAGTGAAGTGGTACATTCGCTAAAGTTTAATCATACAGCGGGTATGGTTATTAAATTGGATGTTAGCAAGGCTTACGAAAAAGATTCATGGGATTTTCTACTCAAAGTCATGGATCGCATGGGCTTTAGTAATCTTTGGTGCTCACTAGTCAAGCAATGTATATCCACAGTGAGATTCTTTGTCCCAATCAATGGCTCGCTTCATGGATTTTTTGTGGCTACCAATGGACTGCGCCAAAGGAACCCAATATCACTATCACTATTTGTGATCATGGCTAAGGCTTTGATCACCACAATCAAAAGGAAAAGACAATAGGTCGAGTGGTATGGAATCACTGTAGCCCCAAATGTGGAACAAATTATCCACTCCTAGTTCGCTGATGACACCACCTTGTTTGGAGAAGCAAGCATTAGGGAGGCAAGATGTATCAAAGTGACGTTGGCAGAGTACGAACAACAGTTGGGGCAAAAAATGAATAAGGAAAAATCAAGAATATATTTCTTCAACACAAGGGCTAATGTCTAGAGATCCATCTCAACATTATTGGGATATCAAACCGATAAGTTTCCTGCCAAATTCTTAGGGGTCCAAATTTTTGAGGGGGCTTGTAGATCAAAGAATTGGGAGGAGGTGATGAACAAATGCAGAAGCAAGGTGTTGTCTTGGAAAAACAAATGGTTGAATTTGGCTGGCAGGATCACCATGGCCAAGGCAGTTCTCTCAACAATTCCAATTTACACACTAGCCTGCTATGAAACTCCAAAGAAGATAGAAGAAGGCATTGAGAAGATCCTAAGGATATTTTTATGGGAATGATCGAAAGAAGTGAAAAAATACCATTAATCAGTTGGGAAACAACTTGCAAGCCAAGAACTGAAGGTGGTGTGGGCTTAAGGAGGATGAGGTGGCAAAATACAGCGCTGGGAGCAAAGATGATTTGAAAAATGTACAGACATCCAGAAAAGTTGTGGTGTCGTATAGCCCAGAATAAGTATTTAGACAATGAGTCTCCCTCCAAGATACTAATGATAGACAACATCCAGGGTGGCTCGACCATCTAGAGATTCATAAAAAAAATGTCGCCCACTGATTACAAAACATATTACATGGAAAATTGGTAATGGACAGAAGGCTAGTTTTTGGGTAGATTCTTGGAACGAATACAGGAGTATTGTAGAACAATTTGAGTTAGACCAGGAATTGGAAAGGCTCGAGGGGGATGGGGAATAGAACTGGCCATGTACATAAACAAGGAATAAATTGGTGATGGCAGAAAGGTGAAGTGGAAAAAATTGATGCACGCACACCTAGAACAAAATAAACTGGAGGCAATCTCAAAAGAGTTAAGCAAGCGGGTGGTGTGCATGTCCAAAGAAGAAGACACCATTGTATGGTGTGGGGAAAATCGAGTGAATACATTGCCAAAATCGGATACCAAATACAGGTAGAGATTGGAGCAAGAATCGATTGGATGGTGAAACTATGTTGGAATCAAGCGGTGCTCCCCAAGGCTGGTGTGTTCCTTTGGGTGGTATTCCATAAGAGGTGCCTAATGACTAGGAATTGTAGGCCCAACTCAATGTGTAATGTGTGAACAAGTCGAGGAGGAGGTGGATCTCCTGTTTTTATCATGTCCCACGGTGGTGGAATGTTGGGATTGGATCCAGAAGACGTTTCAAGTACAAGGACCAAGATAGGAGAAATTGTGGGAATTCTTGAACATGTGGTAGATTGGAAACAAAAATGGATATTGGCAAGGATTATGGATCTTGGCTCCTTCGTTGGTGATCTGGCACTTATGGAAAGAAAGGAATAGAATAATTTTCAAAGGCGAAGCCTTAGACAATAGCAAATTAATAGATAGGATGAAGGAGGCAATAATCGGGGTGGCCAATAAAAGGATAAGGCTTGGTACAAAATTGAGATTCACAAAATGGGATGAAGAGATTCAAAAAGAATGGAAAAAGTTGACAAG
Organism: Sequoiadendron giganteum; assembly: GCA_007115665.2. NCBI lineage: Eukaryota > Viridiplantae > Streptophyta > Pinopsida > Cupressales > Cupressaceae > Sequoiadendron > Sequoiadendron giganteum. The sequence goes on from CM021101.1 coordinate 86,331,460, forward strand.
GCCGAAGGTGTGCTCGTCCGAGGTAGGCAAGGTTGATAGAATGACTGGTCATTGGAAGGGGCCATCGGATCTCACTTGGAAATTGAACTTTGATAGGACAACAAAGGGAAATTTTGGCGTTGTCGGGGCCAGTTGTCTTATTAGAGACCAAGCAGGACAGTGCACTTGGGAAACCTCAAAGAAATTAGGAGTATGTACTAATAACATAGAAGAGCTTGAGGCACTAATGATGGGACTTCAGCTATGCATCAATAAGGGGATCAAATTGATGGAGATTGAGGGAGATTCGATCGTATGTATTCAAGCAATAATCAATGGTCGATCCCCAAGTTGGCAAATTGATTGTTGGGTCACCCAAATCAAGGTACTTCTCGATAAAATGGACAACTACAGAATTGGGCACGCATACAAAGAAGCCAATAAGGTTGTAGATTTCCTGGAAAATGCAAGTGTTTGGCAAGAGGAAGAACTGTTCATCGATTCTAAATTAGAAATTTGGGGAGGACTCAAGGATATAGTAGAACAAGACATGGAAAAGCGACAACCATAATCCCAAGAGGGATGTGGTATGTACAATGTCACATGAGGAATATTGGAGTCAGACTCTAAGGTGTTCAAGGTATCGAAGATGGTAATCGATTGTCTGGGTAAGGAGGTGACAACCTCAAACTTCTCACCTCAAGCAAGGTTAAAGAGGTGTCAGGCCCTGGTAACACCCAAAGGAAAATGGTGCACTTTTTTGGCATAGGTTGTTTGTGTTGTGAGGAGAGGCTGGAATCACAATGTCAAAGGTTGTTCCTGACTAACCAAGCTCGGGTGTTGAGGGCAACCCATGGCTTGGTGACATGGGGTGGTCGTTGCATGCAACACCGATGTGATGGGAAAATCTACCAGGCTGTCATGAAGCCTCTGGTGGATGTGACTGGTTCATGGGAGAAGGATGTGGTATTGGTCAATAGCTTCATCTTTGTGGCTAACATCACCATTGTCGCCAATGTGATCATGGAGCTAAGGACGGATGGTTGGGTGAGCACTCTTGGGGTGTATTTTGACAGCAACCAACACAAGCCAAAGGAGGACTGTGAAGAGTTGGAGGAACAAGTGATCATGCAATGCAAGATGCAAAAGAATAACTTCATGGCGGAAGCCTGGGAGGTGTTCCGAGTGGGGGTAATGAATGAAGATATGGCTCCATTTTGTCGATTTATGGTTGTTGAAGATAATTGGCTTTCAATGGAAAACACTTTGAGGTTAAAGGAATTTAGCAATTATCTGGTATTAGTTTACGGTTCTCTCTAGGAAGGGTGAATGGGCTCCTAGGGAGGCCAGATGTCAACTTGAAATTATGTACTTGGGAGCTATCACCTTGATAGCACTTATCTATAAAAAATAAAAATAAAAAAAGAATTGCTCCCTAAAGAAAATATGATTCCATCCTTATACACATCCAAAGAAAAAAAATCAAGGATTTAATATCATAAATTTGATTCCTATATTTATGGTAAAATATTGTAAAGAGAAGAGTATAAAGATGAAAATATGTGTTAGAATTACTTAATATATTTCCATAAAAGGTACTTCAAAATATTTGTATGATTGACTCATTAAAGTGTATATAATGGTGCAAAGATTTTTTAAATCTAGTGGCATGCAATTGTGATAAATAAAATAAAGACAAAGGTGTAGTGGGTTTACATTTAAATAATTTGAAAGAAAAGAAACATATTGATAAGATATGTCTAGAGAAATTATATAAAAATATCCATAGTGTTAAAAAAATTAAACATGATATTATGATATAACTCATATTCCTCTCTGGTGAAGCACATCTTTATATTTGGATGAAAAATTCTCTAAAAATATTAATTAATTGCATATGGTCTCCCTAAATATTAATTTGTACCTTCTATATAATTATAGGGGAAAGAAAACCTAACATAAATATCTAGGCTAATAAATGATCAATCTAGATATATAAGCTGGAATTGATAATAAATAATGCAATATATTATATAATTGGTGTACAAATTAAATAACAAAATAAAAGACATATAGATTTAAATATAATATATATATATATACCTTTAAATATAATAAAAAAATTGTTGTGACACAATAAGGAATAAATTTGTCATAACACTCGCAAATTATGACCTATTAGGATTCTTGTTATAGAATTATAAATTTGTTTAAATGACTATTTGTTCACTTTTACAAGCATAGTAGTAACCTCCATGAATGTTTAACTAAACTTAAACGTGGAAATGAAATCAAGATCACAAATCTCAAGTTCTTTAATTTTGGACTTTTGCAACTTGTTCACCTCTATGCTCATGATTTATATCTATGAAAATGGTGTTTACAATCACCATTTGAGCAACTACTACATAAGGATTTATTCTCATTTGGTTAATCTCCAAGGTGGGTGCATTCAATAACGATGAACAAGGATAAAAGATAATATGAAGTCTTGCAATATACTTAAGGGGTACTAATCCAATGTTAAGTTAACACTTGTATGTCCTTTGTCGTAGTTTTTGTCTAGTTATGCTAAATAGGTTTCTAGATAGTTTTTTTATTATTCAAATGAATAAGGATTGGTCTTTAAATATACTGCAATAGTATGTACTTTAAAATAATTTGCATTTTAGTCAATTCATGACAACTAGTAAAGAAGAGAGATGTGGGCCCACTTTAGAAAAATAAATTCAAAAGTTCAAGATTCATACTTATGAACATACAAATGACCTAAGTCAATTTTGTGGTTGCAAAAAATGAACTAAAATAGTAAATAATATCTATTTAGCTAGTGAGTTTTAAGATGTATAAAAATAGAATAAAATTGTGTACTAACTTTTACACAAAATATACTATACTACATACTAATCAATACATAAAATAATCTAATCATAATAAATCTAACACAAAGAAAGTATAAATAAAGAAAAATGAATTATAAGAATACGATTTTTAGTGAGATGATAAAAGAAGAATTACTCCCTAAAAGAAATGTGATTTCATCCTCATACACGTCCAAAGAAAAAATATTTTGAAGGATTTAATATAGTAAATTTGATTCCTCTATTTATGGTAAAATATTGTATAGAGAAAGAGTATAGAGATGAAAATATGTGTCATAATTACTTAAGACATTTCCAAAAAAAGGTTTTGTGATTGACTCATTAAAGTGTATATAATGATGCAAAGATTTTTTAAATCTAGTGGCATGCAATTGTGATAAATAAAATAAAGACAAAGGTGAAGTGGGTGTACATTTAAATAATTTTAAAGCAAAGAAACATATTGATAAGATATGTCTAGAGAAATTATATAAAAATATTCATAGTGCTAAGCAATTAAACATGATATCATGATATAATTCACATACCTCTTTGATGAAACACCATCTTTATATTTGGATGGCAAATTCCCTAAAAATATTAGTTAATTGCATATGGTCTCCCAAAATATTAATTTAACTTCTATATAATTATAGGGACAGAAGACCTCACATAAATATCTAGACTAATTAACTACATAATCAATCTAGATATATAAGTTGGAACTGATAATAAATAATGCAATATGTTATATAATTGGTGTACAAATTAAATAATAAAATAAAAAGGTATATAGAATTAAATATAATAAAAAGATATATAGTTTTAAATATAATAAGGAAATTGTTATGACACAATAAGGAATAAATTTGTCATAATACTAGAAAAATAGGGCGATGTCTATGCAGCCCTCAAAAGGGCCTTGATTTGACCATTTCATTGCATTTATTAATTAATCAAAAATAAATAATACATTGATTTTTTATTTTTAATTAATTAATAAATGCAATGAAATGGTCAAATCAAGGCCCTTTTGAGGGCTGCATAGCCAATTCCGAAAAATAGGATCTATTAGGATTCTTGTCATAGAATTAAAAATTTGTTTATATGACTATTGGTTCACTTTTACAAGCGTAGTAGCGACCTTCATGAATGTTTAACTAAACTTAAAAATTGAAATGAAATCAAGATCACAAATCTCAAGTTCTTTAATTTTGGACTTTTGCAACATGTTCACCTCTATGCTTATGATCTATAACTATGAAAGTGGTGTTTACAATCACCATTTGAGAGCCTACTACATAAGGATATATTCTCATTTGTTTTATCTCCAAGGTGGGGGTGCATTCAATAACGATGAACAAGGATCAAAAACAATATAAAGTCCTACAATAAACTCCCAGGATACTAATGCAATGTTAATTTAACACTTTTATGTCTTTCGTAGTAGTTTATGTCTAGTTATGCTAAATAGATTTCTAGATAGTTCTTTGATGATTCAAATGAATTAGGATTGGTCTTTAAATATACTACAATAGTGTGTACTTTAAAATAATTTGCACTTTAGTCACAACTCATGACAATTAGTAAAGAAGAGAGATGTGGGTCCAATTTTTAAAAAAATGAATTTAGAAGTTCAAGGTTCATATTTGTGAGCATAAAAATAATCTAAGTCAATTTTCTGGTTTCAAAAATGAACCAAACTAGTAAATGGTATCTATTTAGGTAGTGAGATCAAAATCTTAAGATGTATAGAAATAGAATAAAATTATGTACTAAATTTTACATAAAATGTACTATATTACATACTAGTCAATGCATAATAAGATAATCTAATCATGATAAATCTAACACAAAGAAAGAAAATATAGATATATAATTTTTGCCATTACAATAATGAACCATGTGTATCCTTAAAATCATCCACTAAATATAGGTGGGCATCTAATGATGTAGAAGGTGTTGATTAAAGTGGCTCAGCTAACTATTGTATGGACGATGTAGATTGATTCCATGGTGTGAAACGTCCCATCGTAGGGCTCTTTTTTTCTAAGGAGAAGTACGTGTAAAAGAGAATCTAGCCTTCCAAGCTTTATAGGTGTTTTATGGCTTTTGATTACGTATCATATCCGATCCGATCCTTTTATTTCTCTATTAAGAAACCACGAAGTGGGATGACGTCATACAGAAAGATTCTAGTGGTCCAAGATTCACGGAAAGAATCTTTGAACGTTCCGGTCGCTTTAGTTCCGTAATTACAACGCATGTGCATCTAAAGCATTTAATTTGACGCCCGTACTGCCGTATTTTTAACCGTGAAATACGGTGACTTATTGGGCCGACTTATTGAAGACCGTATCACTTGGAGGGTGAAAGTTTTGGTACGTTAAGCTTAAATTTGATGGTCGTATTTAGTTATTCGGGTCATCAAAATATAATTGAACGTTTAACAAGATTGTATCATATGAAGAGATTTGGGATCAATTATTATCTATTTAATATACATATGATTCTCTATAAACAGTATATTATCTTAATGTTGTGAAAGATTTTTTTTATTAAAATGGTTATATTATATAGATGTCAGCATTTTTGTTTTTATAATAGATGATAACAATATGAGATAGAATACATTTAAATCAAAAGTCATCATTTGGTTAAGTAGTTATGTTCAAGGGATCTCATTTGTCAAAGTCATGTGGCTGTCGAACTTAGCTCAAACATACCTTTGGGGTTTGAACCTTGATGGATGGCTTTTTATCACATACCAAGATTGCCAAAAGATTGGTAAGGAGACTGGTGACTTTTTTTTAAAATAGGAGACAAGGGTACTTGGAGAAGCCATCTTTTTTTAATATAAATAAAAAATTAATAAATTAATAATTTATAGAATATATCATTATATTGAACTTTCAAAACAAGAGCAATAGTGAAGTTTAACAATGAACATTAATTTTAAAGTTTAAATACACAAATGTCATTGTGTCAAAGAGTGACAAAACTGTTAGAGTAAAGGTCTTAACTTAATTATGTTGATTAAGTTACCTTTATTCCCTTCTTAAGATTTCACGTTAGTTTGCATAAAGTGACATTTAATAATTATTAAATGTTATCCTATTAAGGCTTCTATTAGGGTTTTTCCTATTAGAGTTTAATTAGGGTTTGCATGATCTCCTTTTTATAAGGATTGATCCCATTGTATTTCATATCAATTCGTTCTCTCATTCTTTCTGATATATATATTTTCAGTTTTCAGAGAACCCTTACTTGTTTGTCTCCATCTCTTCTTTTCTGACAGGTTATTTGCATGCAGGTGATCTTCGGGGTTTGTGGTGTTGTATTTTTTCAACTCCTACATGGTATTAGAGCTCCACACCTGCTGCTGCCTGTTCTTGTTTTGAAGATTTTTGGAGTTTCAAGGGTTTGGGGCTTGTTTTCTTGATCTAAGGCATACTTGCAATTTTGAAGCATTTTCAGTTCAAATGGACATCGTCATTGCGTCTACAGCGGTCCAAAATCCCTAAATCGATTGTTCATTCGTCCATTTTAGACAAAGTCGAAATTTGAAGCAAATTTTTTTTAAGATACGGTCATACGGTCGTCATCTGCGTGCAGATCCGTAGAAAAATACCTAGTAAATTTTTTTTATTTCGCATCTTTTTTTCGTCAAAATATTTTTAAAAAAAAAATCATTTGTAAGGTTTTTTTGTTTTATTTTTTTCAAAAAAAACCAGTTTTTTTGCGGACAGGCTTTCGGTTTGCCCTATCGGTCGACGTACTGCCAACCGCCGGTGGCCTTTAGTGCCAACCAGCGGTAGACAGTACCGTCGATGGCGGTACAGTGGCAGCTGGTCGCAGGCGGCGGCCCTGCCTGTGCCAGAAATTTTTTTTATTGTTTTTTATATTTAAAAAACCATTTTTTTCTAAAATAAGTCCAATCGCACTTTTACGGTGACGGTCGTTTGGCTGTCAAATTTAACCCAGTCATTTTGCTGCGACGGCCGTATGACTGTCAAATTTAACCCAGTGTTGGTTTTTCCCTCTTTGGAGCTGATTTATTCCAGAGGCCGTAACTTGGGCATACGATATTTTTTTTGGCAAACGAGATATTGTTCAAAAGCTGATTTTCTCATCTTTCCAATGGTGTGGGTTTCATCACTTCATTTTTCCATTGGTGCATTCTACAGCCAGTTGAAAACAAAGGGGCTATTTTCAGTCTCAAGTTCATATCTTTTGATTAATTTCTTCGTTTTTTGCAATCTCAGCGGCGTTGGAACCGTATTTCAGAGCTCTTCAGTTTCATCGATGTCATTTTTCTAGATTTCACTCCAGGTATATTTTATTCAGTTATTTGTGTTTTCACACTTTGGTGGATTACCTGGACATATTTGCTCTTGGAAACTTTTTGTTCACATGGGATGCTTTGTTCTTGGCTGTTATTCATGTATTTCCAGCATTTTGTCCTTTAAGGATTTATTGAGCATCATTTGTAAGCTATCTTTTATGTAAACGCACTGAGATAAAGTGCCACACTATTATACATGCATCTTTTGGGGATTTTGCACATAAGGTTGTGCCATATTTTATACTCACACTGTTATTATAAAGTGCCATGAGAGGTTGTGTAGTTTTCTTTTGTTTTGTCATCACATCTTTGTCCGGTGAGTGTCCCTCCATGACGATAGTGGATCATATGATTCCAGCCTCATGTATGTGTGCTTTGTTTTGCACACCACTTTTTCAGTTGCAGGTGCTATCTTGCGCACTTTCAGATATTTTTTCTCCTTCATGCACTACAGGGTGTTTCACATCATTTCAGTGGATTTGTCAGGCTCTCCTAGTTCAGCATTATGGGGGGGTATTATATTGTTAGTGCTAATTCTTCTTTGGTTCCGCCTTGGAAGGAATCTTCCATTCTTAGTTGATCAGTGTTTCAGACTATTAGTTCTTGTGCCATCTATATCTTCGTTCCAGGTCTTTGCCTTTGTTTGCCATTTGATTTGAGTAGTGTCGTATGGGAACTTATGCAAATTATTGTCTTCTTGTTCCTGATCATCCTATCTTCAGTGGAGGTTCTTCAGCACCATAGCAGTCATCTTTCGACAGTTGTTTGCAGCTTCTTCTGCTTTAGTAATATTCTTCTTTTTGACCTTTTGCATCTTTTTTTGGAGTAGAGCTTTTTCCCATGAGGTTTTCTCTATTTCTCTTTTTTACAGAGATTTGGTTGTATTTGAGTACCTGATCTGGCCTAGTTGTCGGGACCCATGTTTGCCTTCTTGCATTGTAGTTACCTTTGCTTTTTTGCATTTGTTTGTAGCTGCATTGTTGCTCATCTTAAGGAGGGGTGTTAGAGTAAAGGTCTTAACTTAATTATGTTGATTAAGTTACATTTATTCCCTTCTTAAGATTTCACGTTAGGTTATCCTATTAGGGCTTCTATTAGGGTTTTATTAGGGTTTGCATGATCTCCTTTTTATAAGGATTGATCCCATTGTATTTCATATCAATTCATTCTCTCATTCTCTCTAATATATACATTTTCAGTTTTCAGAGAACCCTTACTTGTTTGTCTCCATCTCTTCTTTTGTGACAGGTTATTTGCATACAAATGATCTTCGAAGTTTGTGGTGTTGTATTTTTTCAACTTCTACAAAAACTTTATATTTTCATGTTATAATTTTTTTATGCTTTTAAGTTTCATGGGAGATGCCAATTTTTTTGTTAGGAGACTCAAAAGATGGTGCATCAAGTTTCTAAGTTGTTGGAGGTGTTTCCAAGGACGTCTTTGGGACTAGAGACGTGTACCAGTCCCCAAGACGCGTCTCAAGGGGCAGGAGACACGTCTCCCGACAACACTGTCACATACCATTATCCTCACCGATTATGTTTAACCAAAGAAGGACAATTTAAAATTTCTCAAAAAAAAATTACTTGAAAAGCCAAGTCAACCATCAAATTCAGACCCAACGATTAGATCGAGAAATTGTATAGAAATTTAATAAATATTATATTTTTGTTATATATCCATTTGTTTTTTGATTTGAAAGGATTTATTAAGTGAAATTATAAATATTTTGTTGCTTTCTTTAGTAATTAAGTGGGTTACAATAAAAAAACAAAATCATAATTTAAAATTAGAAGATATTTATTTTTGTCAAACTTGTAATGTAATTTTGTCTTGTTATTTAAACCTTACGTGCATTGACTTAGAGTGTGCAACCTTTTTGAATAATATATTACTCCTTTTCATATATAAAAAACAATAAAACTATTATTCATAAATCAAATCAAATCTTATCACATTTTTAATAAATATTTATATAATAAAATATAATTTTAGTAGATTTTTTCATATTTCATTTTTCAACCTCAATATACCAAGCATTGGATACAAAATTGAGAAACTAAGTCAACCATCAAATTCAGGCCTTGGGATGAAACTCAAAAATTTGTATAGAAATTTAATAAATATAATTTTAATTTTAATATTATATTTTTGTTATATATTCATTTGTTTTTGGATTTGAAAGGATTTTTTAATTGAAATTATAAATATTTTGTTGCTTTTATTAGTAATTAAGTATGTTACAATCAGATTTATTTTTTAAGAATTTAAAATTAGAAAATATTTATTGTCAAACTTATAATATAATTTCATCTTGTTATTTAAACTTAACCCCTCGTTGACTTAGAATGTGCAATCTTTATATATAAAACAATAAAACTATTATTCATTAAAAAATCAAATCTAAATATTATATGATAAAATACAATTTTATTAAATTTTTTCATATTTCAATTTTCAACCTCAATATACCAAGCACTGGATACAAAAAAAAATTATATTTTAGCACATACCATAAAAAGCCAAGGCCTGGCTGGATTCGAACTCTAGACGTCTGCTCACGGAGCACGCAGCGTTGGATGTACGACAATAAATATTTCTTTGGAGTATTGTGATTCCTCATGTCGATGTCGTTTAACTGAATTTAATGGAATTTTGGTATCCGCCAAAATAACGCGACCAACACGTGTCAGGCAGCGAGAATATCTGCTGACTAGAAGAATTAGACGCTTGTGGATGAAAGGGAGAGGAAGAATATAGGGTTTTGTTTGGAGTGGCCACGTCACTAGATGGAGAAATTCCAATTTATTCGGGGTTTGAATTATTTGAGAATCTTAAGAATTAGGTTTAACAATAATGCCAATTTATGCTATGACATAAGATTATGTCTCCTACTAACCATTGGAGAGTGTTTTGAGGGAAGGTAATATCTCCTACCAACCATGGGAGAGTGACAAAGAGGAATCAATTCTTAAGTTGCTTTGATATTATGTTGATGGGTTGGGTGTTAATGGTGGTGGTTGGTTGGTAGTCAAGTTCTTCTTACTAGTATAAGAAGTAATAATGATGGTAGTTCTTGGAATTCATTTTTGGTTAGTTAATTTAAGTATGAATAGTGGTTATTTTTTTGCGTTTGTATGTTTTGTTGGTATGAATATTAATGATGATAAGTCTTTAATATTGATGGGTTGTCGTATGTATGTGTATTAAGTGATTTTTTATAATTGATATCTTATTTTTAATTTAAGTATTAATGGGGCAGGTTCTTCTTGTTGATATTTTGTTGGTTTTGGTATTAATGGTGACAACTCTTTGTGATTGACATTTTGTCGTTGCTTTAACTCTTAATGGCACCAATTTCTTGAAGTTATGTTTTGACAAAATGTGGTATCTCCTACCAACCATAGGAGAGTGGCATTAGAGTTACTAACTATTAAGTTGATATTGATCTCTTATTGTTGGGTTGGGTACTAATGGTAGTTGTTGGTTGGTGGTAAGGTCTTGTTATCAATTTAATATTAATTATAACAACTCTTTGTTATTGATTTATGTATTGATGGTGGTAGTTTTTTACAATCAATATTTTGTTGTCGATGTCATCAACAACTCCAACTTTAAATGAAGTGGCCTTTCACAATCCATAAATCCTAAGGTCTAACACTTGAAAGAGCATCAATTGGCATTTTGTCTATTGATTGATAAGGTGTCACAATCACTGCAATGTCACGGGTGTGATGTTTAATCTACATACTTTCCCAAGATTCAACTGCAAGCAATATGCTTGCATGCAAGATAGTGCATATATATCCCTCAAGCGGAAGGGGAGGATCATATACATGCAATATCAACGTCATATTACTAGATAATTCAACCATCAAAGAACTTCACCCCCTCACACGACACATGGTGTTCAATGGTTTACATTGCCACAAAAATACTCAAATGTCTTTGTGATTTTATAGCTAATTGACAATCACACTCATAACAAATAGCTATCACAACACCTATTAGACATTAAGTGCGATTGATAGTCGATATGGTGTTGGTATGAGTATTAATGATGGTAGCTCTTTAGGATTGATAGGTTGGCATTTATGTAAGCATTAGTAGCAAGGACTCCATATAATTGATATCTTATTTTTGACGTAAGTATTAATGGTGGCAAGTTCAAGTATGATTGATATCTAGTTGGTTTAGGTACAAATATTGGCAACTCCTTGTGATTAACATCTTGTTGTTTCTTTAGATACTTATAGTATCAATTTCTTGAAGTTACATTTTAACAAAATGTAGTTATATCCTACCAACCATAAGAGAGTGAAATTAGACTAATCAACTTTCAAGTTGAGATTAACATCTTATTGTTAGGTTGGGTTCCACTAGTAGTTTTTGATTGGTGGTAAGATCTTGTTATCAGTTTGAAAATTAATAGTAGTAACTCTTTTTTATTAATATTTTGTTGTTGATTTAAGTATCGATGATGATAATATTTTGTAATTGATATTTTTTTGTCAATGTAGTTGTCAACTCTTACTCTAATGTTGCAGACTTTCATAATCCATAAATCCCAAGTTCTAACACTTGAAAGAGCATCAATTGATATTGAATAAATTGATCACTAGGGTGTCATAGTCACCACAATGTCTTAGGTGTTGGGTTTCAAAAGCACTACTCCAAAGTTCTATAACATGATTTAACTTTCAAACCTAGGGGTTGTCATCATGGAATTAAAACCAAGGTTCATCCATAAATTATGGAGGGTTAGATGCCAATCAGTGAGAGTAGATAATCTCTCCTACACTTTGTGCTTATCTTAAACCCAAGAGGGTATTCCTAGGGGTGATCCTAAATGAGGTTGAAGATGCGAAAAGGTAAAATAATAAAATATCTTTGAGAGTTGTATCCAAGGCAAGTTCAGCCCCGAAAGTTGTTGTTGGGTTAAATACTAGCCAATTGCACATATATAGAGCCAATAATAGCATCATTGCATGATATGCAAGATGATGACACAAGGACATGATTCACAAAGTATTTATGTCAATAATTCTCACAATCAATGTTTTCTCTATTTTGTAGAACTGAATCATGAATTGTAGAGATGTGAAATTTAACTTTGAAAATTATTAGTTAATATTTTTTTGTTTAGAAGAATGATTGAATCATATTTTTTCCTAGGACCAGTGCCTATTCAAATGGGTAATAGAGTCACAATTTACAAAAGGGAAGAAATAGTGAATGGAAACATAGAAGGATGATCTAAATATAAATGTATCATTGAAGAGACATCAAACACAAAACATGATTAATCATCTAGAGTTATGATATACAAATCCATATGCAAGAAATAACTAATCACTACAAGGTTTACATTGTTTTAAAAATGGAATGATATTTATCAAATATTCTTTACATTCATGCTAGAAAATGTGACAAGAGAGAAGCTATAAAAAAAATATTACAAATTACCTTCAAAGAGATGGATACAACCCTAAATACATTATATCCCAAACATCCACAATAATTATTGACCATCATATGATTTAGAATCCATTGTACTCTTGAAAAATTAACATTCAATAATTGAAACCCTAAAAAAGCTACCTAACACTTATAGAGTCCAATAGAAATGACAATTACCAACTCCTTTGATGAACAACCAACTTCTACTTATAGAGAAATAAAAAATGGTCACTCAAAAATCCCATAAAAATATGCAACAACTCTTACAATTACATGCGATCAATTGCATTGATGAAAATTTGTACATCATAGCTCAGCAAAACAATAGAAAATATGTATGCAATAACTTTTGTGACATTAAATATCCTTCATTTGGTCGTGAAGTACACATTTTAAATGACACAATCCAAATAAGGCCATAATGGAGGATCTAGTAGTTGTAGCAATTAAACAGATGCATACATGATCATGGTTGTGAAAATAACTCATGGGATGTCAAAATCTTAGTTTTGCCTATATAATGGATGCCATAGTGAAGATATGAATAATTAACACAAACACACACCAATGAATAAGGCAAAGGGATAGTAAAACAATGACTCTTGACAACATTGAACTTAAGTGATTACATCGGATAAAATAATCGACATGGTATTAGAAAAGCTATAGTAGCAATACGAAGTGTCAAAAACTCAAAAGGTTTAGGTTTTTAGAAAAGACCTAGTAGAAAAACCTTAAGGACCTCCCTAGAAAATTGAACACTTCAATAGATCCAACAATAGGTATAGCATTTAGTAGTTCTATGTACCTCCCAAAGTTTCAGCTATAAGTGATATGCTTACATGTAATATAATGTGTATATCTCCCTCAAGAGGAAGAGAAGGATCATCTACATGCAATATCAACCCAAAATTATTTGATAGTTCAACCACTAATGTACTCCACCCCCTCACACTACACATTATGTTCAATGGCTTCCGTTGCCACCAAAAAAATGTTTAAATTTCTTTATGTTTTTCTAGTTGATTAATAATTTCACCTATTAAAAAATATCTATGATTTATAATTGATATGGTGTTGGTATGAGTATCAATGATGGAAAATCTTTGGGATTGATAAGTTATTATTTATACGAGTATTAGTGGTTCTGACTCATATAATTGATATCTTAAATTACTTGTGTAACTGCTAATGGTGGAAAGTTCTTATGATTGATATCTTGATAGTTTAGGTACTAATGGTGGAAACTCGTTGTAATTGCTATATTTTTTATTGATTTAGGTATTACTAGTAGCAATTTATCCAAGTTTTATTTTAAAGAAATTTAGTATCTCCTACCAACCATAGGAAAATAGCATTAGAGTAATCAACTCATATTGAGATTGATAAATATATATTATATTATTATTTTTTTGCTACTCAGGAGGTATCCCTGCGACTCCACCCAATGATCCCCACTAGTCCTTACCTCGGGCTTATTTTTTATGCCGAGTTGGGGTTCCTAAAGGGGTGAGTGAAGGCAAGACTAGTCCCCTTGGGGTGACAGTCGCAGGGTCACACTAGACTGAAAACCGGGTAAATCCGACCGACGTGAGTTGAACCTTGGATCTACATGGGACGAACCCAAAGCCTTAGCACAACCATACCAACCGTTCGACCAAATGGGTTTCCCCATATTGCGATTGATATATTATTATTAGGTTGATTATTGATATTAGTTTTGGTTGGTGGTAAGATCTTTCTATTAGTGTGAACATTAATGGTATCAACTATTTTCTATTGATTTTTGTTCATGATTTTAGTGTTGATGGTGTGAATATCTTACAATTGATATTTTGTTGTTGATTTAATTATCGATGAAAGTAATTATTTTTCATTGATAAATTATTATTGCATCAATATTAGTGACAATAACTTCTTATGATTGATTGGTAGGTCCCTTGTGTCCTAATCATTTACCGTTGATGCAAACACCAAGCTTAGGGTCCCAATGAAAACAAACCCAAGCCTATAGTCCTAGACATACACTCACAAGAGGAGATATAAAATATTAAGTAGTTGACAAATTAAAAATATATATTTATTCAAAAGGGAAATGGATTAAATAATTACAACATGGATTAGACCTTATCTTTACAATAGAGCTCTTGACTCTTTCTTTCTCTTAACTTGACTGTCTATAACCTCTCCAATGTCTACCCAACTAACTAGATAACTTTACAATATAAATTTTTATTTGTATTTATACCCATGTAAGATTCAAAATTGTTTCTCTCCATCCTTTTGTAGCTTGAATTCAAAATTTAATCAAATTACTTGCACAAGACAAGAATACAATAGGAAATGTGCTACAAATACTTGATAATTATTTATAATAATAAGTCAATTCGAGGTGAACCTCCAAAATATTCAACAATAATAGAATTCATAATATGATGAAAACAAACTAAGCACTAGACTTCTTATACATAACATAATTGTTCCACGGATGCCACCCAAGTTGACCTAATTGCCTAAATAAGACTATATAAATGATCATATAACTCAATTAATGTGTATTCTAGCCACAATTCATGTATCCCCATGTTCACTATAGGTTAAGGGTGTAGAATTCCCCCTTTGAAAAAATCATTATCCTTGAAACTAGTTAGTTGTGGGTGTTTCTACACAAAATCCCCATCTACAGATATGGTGTCTTCAATAGGAAAATTATTCTACTAATGAGGAACTATGTGATTTTCCTAGTTCTAAAATTCTGTGTACATGACTAGATAATTAATTCAAGATTTAAGATGATTACTCCATCTTCATCTAGTTCATGTAACACTACTTTTGTATGGATCCATTGATCAACATCCTTCTTTAAACATGACACGTGAAAATTGGATTTTTGTTGTTGAAAGTAATTCAAGCATATATGGTACACTACCGATCCTTTAAACAATATAATACGGGCCATAATATTTAGGTGAGAGATTGTTATTATTATTTTTGTTTCAAGGACACTTTCTTATATGGTTGCAACATTAAAAAATAGTCATTCTCCCACTTCAAAATTCCTTTCATTGTGATGTTGATTAGCCTTTTATTTCATTCATTTTATGCCATGACCAAATTTCCCTTGAGAGATAAAAGTGCATATTGTTGATGATTAACATGATCTCCCATAGTCTAAACTCTTGGTGTATCATTCAATTATGATATGATGAACTAGGGATGGCATCCAAATACTACGATAAATGGTGAATTTTTGAAGTGATGTGGAAGGAAGTGTTATACCAAAATTTTGTGAGTAGTAGCCACCCATTGAGACTTATTATCTCAAGTAAAATAGTGTAGATACCTCTCCAAGCATTTATCGACTTCTTAAATTTTCCCATTTGACTAGGAATGGTATGAAGAGTTGTGAGAAAATTGAGTATCTAAACAAGAGAATTTGTTTTCAATTACTAGTAAATATATATCACAATCACTTAAAAAACCTTTAGGATACCATGCAACTTCCACATATTCTCTATAAAATACTTTTTCACTATACTATTATAAAAAAAAAGAATATTGCAAAAAATAGGCATATTTGGTAAGTCTTTGAACTACAAAGATGAAACTCTTACCTTTATACTTTGTAAGTCCTACGATGAAATCCATGGGGAGCTCTTCCCATTGCTAGCTAGCAATAACCAGAGGTTGAAAAAAACTAGGGGTGTTAATTGTATCATCTTTATTTATTTGACATATTAGACATTCTACCATAAATTTTTGATCATCGCCTTTAAGCCCATCCCAAAAGAACCCTACAAGATTCCTTGATATGACTTTAAAAATATTGAGTGACCTCAAACTAGATAACCATGGATCTCTCATAGATTTTTTTTGTTTGAGGGTAGAATTCTCACACAACTATATCTCTATTTATACCACAGGGAACCTCCATTATGACAACATCTCAATTTCTTGGATCATTCTATAAAATTTTAATGAGATTCCACTTAGCAACATCTTTAGATACCACTATAATATCACTTTTTCAACCCAATCTACCTATAATATTGAAATGACATATAATAATTCCACATCCTTATAATCATTTCTAGATAGTGGATCAACCACTATTATCCTTCCATTTCTTATAGATGATCTCAAAGTCATATCCCAACATCTTAGTGACCAATTTGTTTTTGATCTTTAGAGGATAATTATTGCTTCAAGAAATATTTTAGCCTATCATGATTTGTCTTTACTTTGAAGTGTATTCCCATTAGATATGGCCCTCCATTATTTTATTGTCTTAAGAATAGCTATCATTTCCTTCTCATAAATAGATTTTAGTTGATTCTTACCTTCAATTGATTACTTTTAAAAGCAATGGACCTACATTTTTACATGAGAATCACTCCTATAGTATTCCTTTAAACATCACACTCAATAGAATTCTTGGTCAAATTTGGAGTAGCTACAATTAGAGTGATGCACATCACCTCTTCAATCTCTCAAATTTTTCATTAACGTTAACTCTTTCCAATAGAAAACATAATTTTTAATTTTTTTTTGAGGGGTGCTACTATGTGGCCATAATTCTTTACTAATCTTCTATAGTATTTTGTATGTCCTATAAAACCTATGAATTTATTAAGGGTTTTACATACCAACCACTCCACCATATCCTTGATTTTGATTGAATTAATTTTTACCCATTCGTGAGACACGATGCAACCCAAGTATCCTACCTCTTTGAGTCTAAACTCACACTTAGAAGGTTTAATATAAATTTGATGTTGTTGGAGATTTTGTAATGTCTTCTTAATATGGTGCAAATGGTCTTCCCATGTCTAGCTATAAATCAATATATCATCAAATAACACTAATACAAACTTCCCAAACATGTCTTCAAGATGAAGTTCATCAAACTTTGAAATATAGAAGGACCATTAGTAATACTAAATGGCATCACCAATTAATCATGATGACCCTCATGAGTCCTAATATTTTTTTGGTAATAAATTTTTCATTAATTATAATTTAGTGATATCCTAATCTAATATATGTTTTAATTAAATGTATTTCATTTAGTTTACCTAATAAATCATTGATGATTGGAACAAAAAAAGCATCTTTGATGTTGTACCTTTTGAGTTCTCTACAATCTAGACACATGCACCAAATTTCATCCTTATTATGTACCACCATGATTAGAGAGGAATAAGAACTTTGACAATGAGGGATAATACCTACTTCTAACATATCTGTTACCATATTAATTTCACTCTTCTCAACATATGGGTACCTATAAGGCCTAATATTAGGTGGTTGGCACCTTGGAATTAGTTGAATGGTGTGATCATTAGCCCTTTGAGAAAGAATTCCTTTTGGCGGATTCGTAAATAGTACTAAATGTTTCTCCACAATAGCATGTAGTTCTAGTATTGTAGACTACCTTTTTTTTGCTAAAATGTTAGAAATAATTAATCCATAGACCTATGTCTATAGCCTTTTTTATGCATTTTTCATTTTATGAGAGCTCACCAATTGTAGCAATGGTCCAAGTATCCCATATAGTTCTAATTTTCTACCCTTTAACTAGAAACACATGAAAATATCTTGGAAATTTATTCCAATCATTCCCAAGGTATTTAGCCATTGGATCCCAAAATAATGTTAGCTCTAGCTATGAGAATAGAAAACATAAGTACATACATTTAATATTATTTCATGGAGAGAATAATACTATGGAATTATCTAAAATAACTAACAATTCCACCATCTACAATCATGACTTGAAACTCTAGATTTGGACAAGTAAAATATTTTAAGTTTATAGCTAATTTACTATTGATGAATTTGCGAGTATGACTTGATTCAATTATTAATATCACCTTCTTCTTTTTAAAAACTAATACCTTGATGGCATATGGAGTGGTAATGATTGAAAGTGAATGGAAAGAAATAGATGGTTAATTTATTTGGTTTTCCTTTGTCTCCTCATTATCCTCTCTTCCCAAGTATTCACTCATTTCTTTTTAAACAAAAAATAAAATGTAGAAAAATAAATCTCCAGACTATTGTCCTTGATTGTACTTACAATCATATAACTAATGCATAATCCTCTTTTTATCATTTATCTTCAATTTATTGATGAGTTAGTCCACTAAGATTAGCAAGTGATTGTGTGGGAGTGCTCATATCTCATACATGTGAATGGTTTACTTTTAGTGACTAGTTCCCTCTCCTATGATCTTTGTGCCATGACCATAGCCTCAAATATACAAATCAAGTTAAAAATTTACACCTCATGTTGGATATGATCCTTGAACCTATCGATAAAAAAAAATCAAATTTTCATATGTAGTTGTTTTCATTTACAATGATAGATTTTTGAAACTACTAAATGCAATCCTTGATAAATCGCATTTAGCATAGTTTGGTTGATTGGGTAAATTAGTTCTCTATTGGATGCTATTATAATAGTTCAACTATAATTCATCAATACAAATCGACCAAATAACATTAATAACTCTTCTTCTTCTAAACACAAAGCCATTGATACAATATGAACTTCTTTTATTCAAGTTTGTCACTTTGAAACTAATGTACAAAAACTCCTCCATTTGATTTATCCAAGAGAAAATTATTGTCATCAATCTTATGAATATCCACCTTTGGTAGCAGGTTTTAAGATCCTACATGAGTGCTAGCATTTGGTTTAGGATTGGCTTGTCTAGATGATCCACATTGATTTATCAAAACATGGTGTTATGCATTTGGTTGTGAGAGATATGATTTGGATAGATTCTTAGGGTTACCATTTTCTTGATACTATTCATTTATCCTTTCATTTCAAACTTGGTACTAGCCATTTCTCCTGTTATTTTAGACTACCTATGTATACATTCATCTAGCTAGTGCACTTTTTCATCTCCTCAAGATCACATCAAAGCTAAACTCCTAATCCTAACTTTGAATCTATATCCTCTTTGTTGGAGTTTTTCCTATTATGAAAGAATTATCACTAGCATCTAATCTATAGCCACAACATGATGGCTATAAAATATTTTTAAAAATAACTTATTCAAAATAAATAAAAGTAAGCTAAAAAGAACTAACTTTTTGAAAATTTTCTAAGGAAATCATTGATTTGCAACCTTCAAAGAGAAATTGGCGAAAATCTTAATTTCATAACGACTCCTTTAAAGTTGCTTTAAATGATCTCAAATTTGGAATATAATAGCTTTAATATTTTTTATCAACCTTCCAAATTATAAACAAAAAATATAGTTTAAATTGGTATGAGCTTCACAATAAAACCTTCTAAATAAAAAATTCCTTATTTTTTGTTTCCCAGTTGTGAATATCATGTTCTAATACTACTTGTGATGAAATTTCTTGCACAAGACAATAATACAATAGTAAATATGTTACAATACTTGATAATAATAAGTTTCTTCAATGGGACAAAACTCCAAATTCTTCAATAAGAATAAAATTCATAATATGATGATAATAAAATAGCCACTACCTCCTATATATAACATATGTATTTCATGGATGCCGCCTAGGCCAACCTAACTACCTTTATTAAACTATTTAAAGGGTCATAAAACTTAATTAGAGTCTATTCTAGCCACAAGTTAGCTACAAATATCCACAAGCATGCTATAGGTTAAGTGTGTAGTACCTATTTTGTAGCCTGCATTAATTCAATTACAACTTTGTATTCATTCTAAGAATTTTTTAGTTACCATTTGGATTGTCATTTCAAAATCCTTCACTATACATGAACACTCTCTATTATTGATTGTTTCCACCAACCAAATACACCATAATGCATTTCCTTAAAGATTTGTGTCACCGTGATATTTTATTTTTTACCATTCATGCCCCATCTACAAGCTACTTTCCTTAATAAATCCATGTACCCCTTTTTCCCACTAATATTATTGCTCTTTTACAACCATGTCTAGCACCCAATCTTTGATTTTTCATAAAGACAACTTTGCATACCAGCTTTAATTTTTGTGTTAAGAATTACTTTCAAGATATTATATGCACTTATACTTTTTGTGTGTATACATCATTTGGTGTATTTGTTGGTGTGAATATGGTGTTTTACCTAACAAGTACACCTAGTAGTTCATATTCACATATTAATTTTATTTAGGTACTAGGAATTTTTCTAGAAGTCTTAATTGGCATTAGATCTTATCTTTTATCATTTAATGCTTGTGTCCTAGGTCATTTAATATTAGTTGTCTCATGACATAGGATTAAGAAACTTGTCATGATATTGTCTAATCCTATGTCTCACCTTGGGTATATAACCAAGGGTTCTCATGTGTAAATAACAATCATAACAATAATAATCTATAATTTTAATCCTTTGATAGAATAACACTATTCTCTCATAGCTAATTTTTGTTGTGTTTTCATGAAGTTCCTAGATCTTAAGTGGCTATAATATTTAGCCAAATATTGCATGGTGTAGATCATTCTATACTAACTCTTGCAGTATCCCTATAGAGTAAAATTCCTTAAAAATCCAAAGTATCCCCAACCTCCATGAATTTCAAGAAATCTTGTGGACTAAATTTGGATGTTCTTGCATCACACCCAAGGTAGAAAAGAAGTTATCCCCTACTTAGACATAGAGAATGAGTAGTATAACCACTCTTATAGCCACAAGACATAATGGATATCATTTTTTATTTGTCTATCTTCTACTCTTCTTTGTTTCTTGACCCCTATTGAGTTGTAAACCATTGTCCACCTAGATCAATTACTAATACCCCATTTGTCTCATGTATTTCTTGATCATAATCCTTAATCCATATTTCTCTAGCCTTCCCTTTTTTCCTTTTCATTTGGTGTGCTTTGATATTTCACTACTCAACCACCTCCCCCAAAGGTTTATCCTCCCTATTCATCTCATTTATCTCAAATGAGACTATAAAACTCCATGGGCACTCCATTTTTCTATCATCCCTCCCTTGAGACGCCCTCATGAAACTATTTTGCACTCTCTTTCCATCACTCTAAGGTCTCTAATAAGATTCTTACTTTAAATAATCCTACTTCCTTCTCTATTCTCTTTCATTATTACCCCTATATAGCAATCCTTGGCTTTACAAGAATCACTATTTATTCTCTTATGTTTATTCTCTTCCCTCCTATCCTCATCCACTATTGGAATGATCACTACACCAATTTTTTTAGCTAGCTCTTATACTATTTCTTTATTTTCCTCCCACACCTAGCACAACACCTTCTCATATTTACCTTTCATTCCTCCAGCTTATGCAAGTGTGTGTCTAAATTTTTTTCTCCTCCTCTTAATTTAGAATATCCTTACCCATAATCTATCTACCACACATAATAGCTACAACATCTTCACATAATAGCTCCAATATCTCCAACCTTTGAAATCATTCAAGTTTCTCATCTACGTGGACCATATCATCCACTAGCTTAAATACCTACTTGTCCAATTTCTACACCCATTCCTTACATTTTCATTGTATCCATATCTAAATATCTCATCTTTTAGCTATTATGTCACCACACAACCTCCTTCACTCCATTCTTGAAACTCCTAGCCTCTATTATTTTTAACCATCCAATTTTCTCATCTAGGTGTTCACCATCATGTCCACTAGCTCAAAGACCTTGTCCCATTTTTCACCCATTCCTTTTCTATGTGTCATCTCCATATCTAGATATCTCTCAACATATTTTTCATGCCACTACATAGAATCCTTTCTAAAAACTCAGCCCACAAAAGATCTTCAAACCCTCTATTCATAAATTCACATTCTAGTATCACAACCCATTCCAATAGCTCTTAAAGTTCTCCATTGCTCAAGATTGAGAGAATGTCTATGTTATCCTCCTCTTCTCTTAGTATCACTTTCATTTATTTTATGGTACTCCCCTCTATACATATTTTATCATAGTCATTAGCTCTATGATATTGACCATCAATTGTAGCTCTCAATTACTCTCCTCTTCTACCATGAATCTTTATTAATCTATATTTTTTGTAACTCATTCTATACCCATCTCTTCTCAATAGAGAACAAGTCAAATCTCATGTATCTTCTTCCCAAAAACACTCTCACTAAAATATACACCTTTAGTTTCCTCCCAACAACACATCCCCTTATATAATCCTTTCCTATTTTGCCTTTGTGTGCTTTTATTGATTTCTTTATTGCAACAAATCTCTGTCTTTTCTACCCAACAACCTCCTATGTTATAATAATCCTACATTTCTTGCTACCCATACTCATAATTTAAATGGAAGGTAGAAATGGTGTTCTATTATTCTCCACAACTGCAACACCCTCTTCTCTTATAACAAACATCCCTAAAGCCTCACATATAACATTTTTGCAAGGAAAAAATATGTGACCAATTAATTAAAATGGTAATTCTAGCCTCCCAAATAAACGAATCCCAAGCCCAAAACCATGGGCACACACTAGCACACTCATAATGATAGAAAACATAATAGTAAGCAATGGACAACTAGATTTTTTATTTATTTATATATGTGGGAAATGAGTTACATGTTTATAGTGAGGCTTGTCCCTTAGCTTTATAATAAAGCTCTTAGCTCTTTCTTTATCTCCATCTAATGTAATTCCCAATCTTATGCCCTTGACTTGACTCCTCCAATATCTCTGATGCATTCCCAATTAACTATCTATCTTTACAATAGCCGTGCTTAATTGAGCTTGTATATGATTCAAAATTATTTCTCTTCATCATTCTTCCACCTAAAACTAAATTCACCTCCTTTATGGCCTACATTAACCCTTATATATCTTTAGATTTTTTCATTCTCTTAAGCCATCATGGGTTGTCATTTTAAAATCCTTCTTGTATTATGTATGGCCACTCTCTCTATTACTAACTATTACTAGATAATCAAATATTTCATTGATCATTTCCTTCAAAATTATGTACCATTATGATCTTCAACCTTTGTCCATTTATACCCCATATGCAATTTTCTTGCCTCAATGCATATATGCACTCTTCACCGTTACACAATCTTCTTTTTCTTTCTCATTCACACCCAAGAATGATCTTTGACTTTAGCACAAAAACAATATTGTGTGCCACCTCTAATTTTTGTGCCAAGAATTGTGTTAGGTCTGTTGTGTGCACTTATGCATTTTGTGTGCAAACACCATATAGTGTTTCCTCTTAGTTTCAAACTCCTTAAAACTCTAACAATAATATCCATAGCTTGCATTAACTATAGGATTATGGAATGATCTTGGATACTCCTACAATGACTATTTTGAGTATTATAATAACCATAATTTAGATATTTAGTTAAAATTACATCTATGTCCATCATGCAAAGATAATAGGTCCCCTGTGTCATTTTTCTTCAATGTAGATATCTCCTTATTCATGGCCACTTTTTACTAAATTTTCATCATCAAATCTATAGCCTCCTTTATATTCCTAGGCTCATCAATGTTAGTAATCAAAGTAAAATAAACCTCCAATTAGGAGTATACTTATCTAGTTGCTATCTTTATTGAGGGTATCTCCTTAATGTCTGACGTGGAGGTTGTATCTCTTCTTTAGAACTATTTGAAATATCTAAGCTCTCTTTTTCATTAGATTCTTCATGAGATTCTAGCTCAACTTTCTTATTATTTTGCTGAAGTTAAACCCCATCTTTCTTTTCATCCTTTTCTAGCTACAAAATAGTGGAAGAAGTCTTAACTTCTCTAAAGATAACACTTTTTCTATAAAAAAATATATATTGGCTAGATGATCCTAAAGATTATACCCTTTCACAACAATACCATAACAAATGAAGATACATTTATAATTGTGTTTTCCAACTTTGGCCTATTATCCCTAGGCACATGAGTGTATTCCTTGCAACAAAAATCTCTAAGATGTATCAATTAAATATTTTTTCACTACCACACCTTCATAGGTTTTTTATCAACAATATATGATTTAGGAGAAATTTTGATTAGATAAAAAGTCATAGTAATGAATTTTGTACCTAAAAAAATTATTCCAAGCTAGCCCCAATAAGCATACTTATAGCTCCCTCTACCAACATTTTATTAATGGGTGTAAGGAGTTGTCTTATGTCTTTCTATTCTATGATCCTTGTATAAACTATCAAAATATACTACAAAAAAATTGCCATCATTATCAATTCTTAAAATCTTATTATTTTTACCGATATAATTCTCTACAAGACCCTTAAACTCTTTAAACCCACTAAAATTGTCATATTTACTCCCAAGGAAATATACCCATATCCTCTTACTATAATAATCAATGAATGAAACATATTAAATAGATGTTAAAATCAAAATAATAACATGACCAAAAACATTAGAATATATCAAGTCCAATATCCCATAAGATTTATGAGAACCAAAATAAAACTTAACATGATTTTATTTTTCATAAAAAATATTTTCACAAATAGTAAACTTAATGTTACAATCATTTTTCCCCTTAAAAGTTATTTTAATTCTTAAGTTCCATATATATTTCTCACCAATGTGTCCTATCCTCTAGTGCCATAACATAAATTTCTATGTAGGAAGCTAAGTCTTCAAATCATGAGCACCCTTAGGTACCTAGAAAGAACGACCATCAAAAAATGATGTAACACTCCTCTTTGTCACTAGTTCTCATGGCAGAGATCAAATTCTTCATTTCTAATTGTTATATGAATAAAATAGTTATTTCACTAAACCATGCATACATCTAGTTGAAAGAGAGTGTCTATTTGAATACCCTTAGCAAGCACCATATCACCTTTGACCATCTTACCCTCTTCACTCAAGAAAATAACCTACACACCTAATTCATTCAATTTACTTGTTAAAAGTAGTTTCTATTCCAAACAAAGGATGTTTAGTACACCATTTATTCCCTCCACTCATCTATCAGGAAGAAAAATCAGGACTCTTCCATAGCCAAAAATCTCTAAATTAAAATCATCTCCTAGGTAAACCATCCCACCTTAGTATTTTTCATATTTTATAAACCAACCTCAATGTGAGGTCATGTGAAAAGATGCACAAAATTCAATCAGCCAAACATTTTGTGATACATGTGTAGTCAAGGATGGGGCAAAGGCATCACCATAATACTACAAGGAGATCTTGGAATCTTCATCAAAATATCTCTTTTTCACTTTCTTTTCCTCCCTACAATTTCTTCTAAAATGAAAATTCGTGCAATAGATCCAAAATTTTGTCTTCAACTTACTAGGTTATTTGGATCTCCCAATGGATTTAGATCTATGTGTATCACATATTTTCCTTCTTTAATTTTTATTCCTATCTACTATAGATAAATAATATGGCTTCTTTAGATAATTTTAATGTCTTTCTACACACTTCTTCAAAAAGGAATGGTGCTACTATCTCATTCATTTTGAGTTAGGAGATAGTACTCCCAATGGCCATCATCGAGTGATCTTATGAATCTAGAAAAGAACATGAAATTAATAATCCTCCCCTTCATATTCACTCTAGCAAAGTGAAACTAGTTATAAAACCATGTTAAACATATTTAGGTGTTTATCCATAGAGCTACCTATTGGAGAATTCTAAGATAATAAAGTGTGAATTGATAACTTCCACTAGTGAAATGATGAGAATAATAGGATATATATAATATAATATGAAGAATGTGTAAAATGTACATAGTGATCTTGCTTAAATAGGTAAATTTTATGAGGTGAGAAGGTAATAGACAATGACTAAATACCCCGCCAAATGTGAAACACTTGTAAGATCACTTGAAAAGTGTGTGAGAAAGTGTCAAATATACATGCAAGAGGTGTCTCAAATGATGAGGACACATGTCTCAACCACATGAGGTGAGACAAAAATCTAAAATACCTAATTAAACTTGATAAAATGTGAATAGGTCACCCTAGAAAGTGTGATTAACTAAATAGTTATGTAATGACCATATTTACACTAACACCCCCCTTAAGTGAAACTTAGAGAGTAATGTATGCACAAATGATGAGTCTCATCTACTAGGCCATGTTAGGTACTCATGTACAAATTTCTCATAAAGTGGAGTAAAGGACAAAACCAAATGCTAGGGAATAAATCTCCTCTCCAAAAGAGAAATAATGCAAATGCAATAAAATGTACAAGTTAAGAAGAAGTGATAGATGGAGGACTCATCATGACCCCCCAAAAGAATACTTATAGAAAAATGTATAATAAATGTTCCCCCAATTGGAGATAAATGAGAGAAGGCCTACGTGACCCACCCAAAATGTGAGAAGGAAAGAACTCCATGTGAAGAAATGATCCCTCCTAAAATTGATATGAGAAGAGAAACCATGCAACCTCCCCTCAAAATTATTCTTATAATGTTGGTAGATGCTTGACATTGGATGTTGAAGCTAATCTATGAACACTGAACAATATTTCTCCTCTTGGTAAAAAACAACACCACAAATGTGTGCAATATGACTTTCCATTCTAGATAGGAATATACAGGAAGTAAGATGAATATATTTGAATTTTTCACATGATCCAAAGACTGATATGATTTCCATGATGTCTTCAAATGATATTTAAATATCTCCAATCCAATGTCAACATGTGACAAATACATAATATGGATCAGGGACCATATAAGATTCATGAATAAGAATCATGGATGTATGGTGACAATTGAACTGATGTGAATCTGGTACTACTGTAAAGGATGTCAACATAGATGATGACTGAGTTGGATAGATCAACTCATGAATATTTACACAATTTATCATGATAAAAGTTGATGTAAGCAAGGAAAGAGCAAGATCCAAAGATGGAAATGGTGATGCAACTTCATTGAAGCTAACATCAAAGAGAAGACAAATGTACTTATTGGTGTCATTCAAATTTGTAATTCAAGATTCTACAAACAAAGATGTGATGTCTAATAGATATACATCCCAATGTGGTGGATCTAGAAATATAATATCCTATTGAATTGAATTAATGGAATTTCTCAAGGAACAAACTTTGAATTTGGATGTAGCAATAGGTTATGTGGGAGATGAGATGTCAATGCAAGTCATTTGACTAGATTGTTCATCCCCAAATGATGGTGTCTCACAAGATGTCTTATTGAGACCATATGATGTTTCTAAATGTGTTGGATTAGAAGAA
This sequence comes from Sequoiadendron giganteum, assembly GCA_007115665.2. NCBI lineage: Eukaryota > Viridiplantae > Streptophyta > Pinopsida > Cupressales > Cupressaceae > Sequoiadendron > Sequoiadendron giganteum. The sequence continues at coordinate 86,359,278 of CM021101.1, forward strand.
TCTAGCAAGTTGATTCCATTTGTAATGCAAAGTTGTGTTAACTTGTGAAGTTTCCATGTAAGTTCCAAATCATTAAATTTTTTAAATATGCATTCATCTATGGTATGTATTTTCTTCTTACAATAAGCACATTTGATTTTCCATTCATTTGGAGAGATAATTACTACCAACAAAATCAAAGCAGAAATGAGATACTAGAAGAAAAATTCGAAAGGGAAATGAGGAAGTGCTCAAAGACATAACTCACAAAAGTGCTCAAAGGCACAACTCAAGACACCCCCTTGATTAAATATTTGAGAGCCCCCAAACAAAAAAAAAATGAAAAGAAAAAAATAGCACTTTATAATTTAGTTATTTTTACAATGCAAGTAAGTCCAATGGATTGAAAATGAAAAAAATATAAATTTTGAAAAAACAACACTCGATTTTGAGTTACCAATCAAAAGTTATTATAATATTTTATTTTCCCATCAACAATGGCCTAAACGCTTTCTAATTTTTTTTTTCAAAATATTCTTACTTTATGAAAAAACTAATAGATACCCAAAAAAAAAATTGCACCTCAATCAAAACCTAGAAAGAATTTTTCTTTCCAACGTGCTAAAGATGCAATTTGATAAAAATAAAAACTTCAATTTGTAGAAAATATGGCCACACTATGCTATTTTGATAGTATTTTTTGCAAGATTGGATTACTATCTACAAAACTAACATATACCTATATGGTTTTTTGTTGCCAAATTTTATAATGGCTCTACGAAACTCCAATGATATGGCTATGTGCATGAGTCACCTTGATGCAATAAGAAACATGCTCTTATGACTCTAATACCATGTCGGAGAATGCCAAGATTAGAAAGTGTAAATTTATAACCTTCCACTACTGAAATAATGAACACAATAGGATATTGATCATATAATATGGAGTGTAAAATGTACATAGTGTCCTTGCTTATATTGGTAAGTTTGATAAGGTGGGAAGATAAGAGCCAATGACTAACCATCCCTCCAAATGTGAAACAATTTTGAGTTCACTTGACAAGTGTGTGAGAAAGTGTCAAATATGAATACAAGAGGTGTCTCAAGTGATGGGGACACATGTCTCAACCACATGAGATGAGACAAAATTTTAAATTAATACCTAAGTAAACTTAAAAAATATGAATATGTCACTCTAGAAAGTGTAATTAACTAACTAGTTATGTAATGTCCCTATTTAAACTAACACCACCATCCTTCATCCTATATGTATACAACATATCCCTTAATAAATGTTTCTTTATGGGGGTTTAGGCTAATAATTTTTATGCAAATATTTACTATGATGGTATCTTCATGAGTATTTAGCTTTATTGAATCGGCCAAACAAAGTCTAATGAGACCCTTAGCTTTTATGTCTAGTTTTCCTAGTCTTCTTGTGACATAACAACAAGCTTGGATATAGATACTATATCCCATATATTTTCTATCCATGGACATATCTTCCATCTTAAGCTTCTAAAGCTCAAATTTTATGCCTAAGAACTTTTTTATTTATATTTTCGATGTGCTTGCCATATTTTCCTATAGTATCAAATTTTAGTTTTAAAACCCTCTACTAGACACTGAGAATTTGAGAGGATTTTCAACTTTGATACCAAATGAAAGGAATTAAAGTAAGTAGAATTACTTCCTAAACTAATATTAAATTAGGGAAATTTTCATATTTTAGATCTTTACAATTATATAGAAAGGAGAAATACATATTAAAAATTAAAAAATTATACCACAACACATGTATGTGGGGAAAAACCTTTTGAGAAAAAAAATTCACACTCTAAAGAATGAACCAATATATTATTGGCAACAAAGGATGCAGGGTGGTGTTCTTTGGTTTGGTCTCCTGGGTTTAAATTGGGTTTTTCCTTCACAGTTGTGTTCTGGGCTGGTCTTTTGTTGTTGTGGTTCCTTTTCTCTGTAGTTGTTTTGTATCGGATTCCTTGCTCTAGTCAAAAGCTATGGTTGTTAAAGGTCCTATCCTGCCTCACTCCTTGTGAATCTTACTTTTAGAGGTCCCTCTTTTTGGGAGCCTCCTCTCTTCTGGCTCGATGATTGCTTTGTAATGGGTACTGGTCCTTCCAATTTTAACACAATCAAAACAAAGGTTACAATACAATCTCAAGTACATTCCCTTATAGGAGTATCACCAATATGCAGCTCTATAGTAATTCCAACATCGTAAATCAACTATTGAAACCACCATCTCTATTTCATGTGTTGTCCTGTGTTATCTTATACAACATTTCATGGTTTGTTCTTGTCTCATGAAGTTTATAGGTTCTTTATAATTGGACTCTAGCACAATGCACAAACATCTATGCAACACACTGACATGCTTTGAATGTATAGTCATCCAACAATTTTTTTGACATGTTAGTGACCCTTCAACTTCTAAATACTCCTTTGTAACTATCGTATGTCTAGTTTTTGGAAATTGAATAGTTATTTTACATGTGTGAAGTGTCTATTGTGCATATTTCACATTCTTCCAAGATTTAACTTCTACTGTATCATGCAATTTTGAACTCTCTTAGGCTCCATGTAATTTTTTCTAGCATTCTCCTTGGTTCTACAACACATTCTAGAATTCTAGCATCCTATTCCTCCTCCTTGACCTTGTGAGCATCCTCTAATTTCATTGTGAAGTTTTATTTTTTATTCTTTAATCCTCTCTTTACTTATTGTTTAATATTTTCATATTGTTTCCTCTTGGTATTTAGGAGCTATCACCTCCTCCTTCTCCTACTATGCACATTAATCTATTTGTGTTCATAGACTAGGAATTAATGTTTATAGATTTACTTTATTTGTGTTGTTCTCAATAATAAACACACATGGGTTGAGTGCACACACACTCTAATTATATATCTCTATTTTGGATACCCATGAAAATAAAAAGGTAAATAGGGGCTTAACCATTCTTGGAAAACTCCCAGGTAGTCCTAACAAATTTTCTTGTCACTAGTTATAAATTTTGTTGGAGTTTTTCTCCCACAAATGTTTTGTTCTATCTTTCTATTATCTTTTATATTTCATTATTTTCCCTTGATTTGGTTATTTTAGATCACTTTTTTGAATTTTTTATGTATTCTAGTATCCATTGGTTTTTTGCTTTTGTTATCCCTAATTTATATTTTGATGCTAGTTTGAAACCTACTGAAAAATTAAAATTTTACAAAGTTTATGTAGGATAATGTGAGAAGAAGATAGCAATGCATCGATAGGATGATAGTACATTATGTGGAAATCTACACATCGTGATAGCATCCATGATAGTGGGTTTCTTGAGTGGTTTTCCAAGTACATCTTAAAATTCTATTTTACACTGTGAGTTTGATTTTTCTTTTCTATTAATCAAATTACAATAATTTATATGTTCATAAACCTATCTCATTTAATGTAAATGACAAAAATTTAAGAACACTTGGTTTAAATTCATATTTACTCTCACATATTATTTTTGTATGATAATACTCTACATAAGTGAAACCCTAGCTGGTGGTATTAGAACTCTTTCTACAACTACATTCCATAGTAGCAACAATAGTTTAGTGGATTACAAAAACTACTTACTATATGCTCTCACCTTGCTCTTATGCAATCTTGGTGATTAGGAATGACAAACATGGTGGGGAACTAACCATTTTTGCTTCAAAAATTCCTACACTAATATTCTAGGCTTGAAACCTTGTGCCTGGGGTTTTAAAATATCCTCATATAACTACCATTTTTTGGCTAAGAATTTTGAATATGTTAGGATTAGATGATGTTGACCTTGTAATATTAGGTATTATTTGTCTCCAAAACCTTGGGGATGGGAACTTGGGTGCCCATATAGGTGGTTGAGATATTTTTTTAATTATTATTATTCTCTCAAAACTATAAATATTGGTTACAATGACATTTACAAGGAGACTTATTGTGACAAGAGTTACACACTTCTAATTATCAAAAAAATTGACCATATCTCCAATGGAATGCTTAAAAATTATAAAAAGAGGTGTGAAGCATCTTGTTATGATAAATGGGGTCCACAATAGCTATCCACTCCATTTTAGAATGTTATACTTCAAAATATGTGTCATTTTTCTTATGAGGCATTAGTATATTAATTAATTTATTCATGGGGGCATTAGAGTTATTTCCAATACCATAGTTTTGATAGTTGTTGGTATTATGAAACTACTTGTGGTTTTCTCTCCTCAATTCCATAGAAATTGGATGCCTTAGATTTAGGTTTTATGGGTTTTTATAGAGAAATACTATTATGTTGTCAAAATTTTGTTAGAAGAAGATTAAATTGGATTGTAGTATTGTAACACATCATTATGGGTAGACAGTTATTTTGGATTCAACTATGTATTTTATGCACATAGATGTTTAGATCACATAGTGATCCATAATCAAGAATAGGAGATTGTTCTAAAAAAATAATATAAAAATACACAAAGTTGAATCCAAAAGCACTCTCTACTAATTGCATGGACTATAGAAAAATCATGCCTAATATTGTAATTGGTTAGTACTGTGACTGATGGCTTAGTATGGGCTGACTACACTTGATCCATGACGATTAGAAGTATATTCAAGCCACTAAGCATCAGTCTCAATAAGATCATTCAATGTAAACTAAACTAAGAATCCATTAAAACTAACATATTAAAAACATGAAAGCTTCATAAACACCTATTCTAATCTATTGAAACTTATCCTGTTGGGGGAGTGGTGTTGCATTGATGTGGAATGGAGACCCTTTCCCAATCCCATGGATAAATGAGCTTGTTTCAATCAATCCTTTTGAAGAGAATTGACGAAACCGATGATAGATATGTACAAAAACATGATTTAAAGCTATTTTAACATGATGTAGGCTAAGATGATCGATATGGGTATATGTAAAGCTAATCTAAATGGAGTTTAAGCTAAAAAAATTAAGCCCTATTTATGAAATATGCTAAATGGATGCACCTAAGTTACCATGGAAGCCATTAATTAAAGCTAAGCTAATGATGCAAGTAAATTAAGCTAAAAAAATGTTAAATAAGTGCTAAATATGTATGCAAGTGGAAGTGATTTTAATAGCATAAGTTTTCTCTTTAAAGATTGATCCATTTGTCTCCAAATAGTGACCTATTTATAGGAGAGCAAATGAGAAATGAAGGGCTAAGATTGAAAAAGCTAATCAATGGTCAAAAAGGAAGGAAGATGGAGGCATGGACCATGGATTCCCATCAAGGATTGAGAATGCAAGTTAATATTTAATCAAAGGCTCACATTCATTTAAACAAACACACTTTCAAAACTTGAACAAGAAGTTTTGTTGAAAGTTTGTTGAAAAAAAGAATATTCCCTTTTTCAAATGAGTGAAGAAAGAGAATATTCTCATGGGTGAGGAAAATTAGATATTTAGTTAATTAAAACCAAATTAAATTGTGCAAAGGAATATGTCATGGGAATATTCCCTTTTTGGAGGAATGTTCAAAGGATGAATATGCCCTTAGAATATTCCCTTGCAAGTGGGAAGATTAGATTTAATTAGTTATTTGATAATTAAATAAAGTTCCAATTATGCAAATTAGGGGAAATAGGATATTCATTAAATAATTAATTTATTTGATGAAAAGGGGAATTATATGATTCATTAAATAAATGATTTAATGAAAAGGGGGAAAGTGAGATGATATTTAATTAAACAACTTAGGGTTATTTAATTAAATAAGAGGACTTTAGGGATTAAATTAAATAATTTGATATATTCAATTTAATAGGACGAAAGGTTAGCATGAAAGGGGGTGAATTAACCTAATTAGGTCAATTAGATTGAATGAAAATGATGCAATTAATTAAATAGCTAGGCTAATTTAATCAATTTAGCAAAAAGAGGACGGATTTTAGGATGAAATGGTGTTAGTATATCAGATTCAAGTGTGTGATATCATTCATGACATTTTTAAGTATCTACAAGTACAAGCTTGAAGGCTCTCTTTCGTGGTGGATTTTTTCTTGCAAGGGTTTTTCCACATACAATTAGTGTTATGGTTTTTATCAATTTTAATTTATTCTTATATATGTTTCTCCATGTTGTATTTTAGATTTAGTTATTAATGACATAAATTTTTTAGATGACAAAATTTGAGCACTTTATGCATTTACTTTCACTATGATTGTTCACTAGTTTCTCAATAGAATCAATTCATAAATTGGGGTGAGATTAGACTTACCAATACCCATGTATCAAATATTTTTATTTATGGAATTAATATTCCATGCACCTTTGTATCAAATTATTCTCTTGGGTTAGGAGAAACCTTGACATATGATTGTTGTGGTTGTCTAGTTTTTGGGGTTGTACAAGCAAAATTTAGTGAAGAGTGGGTCAGGTGTAGGTTATCTATTGTTGGGTATGCTTTTTGAAGGAGCCACCAAGCTTATATTCATAGATTTATTATGATAGATAACATCATGAACGATGGTGTTTTTGGATTGTGGGTGATGGCTATACCCCTAGGGTGATAAGGACTTTTTTGTGTGTTAGTATTAATCATTTTTAAGAACTGTTTGTCTCTACTAGCTTCTTAGTCATTTACTCATGTTATTTTATATATTGAATGTAATAATGTTTATTTTTTCAATTGGACCCCTATAGATCCCCCTTCTATATTACCTAAAAAATACTATTAGTCAACAAAGTTGTTGGTAACTACATAAAGTATATGTACCTAGGACTATTGTCATTACTACAAATCAAAGATAATCTAACAAGTTATAACCATGCAATAATAAGTTCACATCCCCACAAATACACATCCATTTTTATTTCTATTATATCTTATTTTTCTTAAGAAAATATTAAATGTTAGATTATATAGCTTTTTTCTTGAAAATGATATTATATTTTTTATTTTTGTATAAGTTATCTAAATTACCAATATTTAACTCTAGATATAATATTTTTAAAATATATTGCTACAAAAAAATCTAACCACTAAACAACACTTATTTTATAAAATTTTATGTTAGTAAACCATTCATCTTTAATAAAAAACTAAAAATATTACTAATTTAGGTTTAAATTTTGTAAAATAATGAAATAAAAAATGTCAAAATATGAGCCATATTTTCATGTAGAAAGTTATGATTGTTAGGGAAAATATTTTATATGAATTGTTAGAATTATGAAAAACATGAGCCACATTAAGATTAAACAACGAACAAAATACCTTCTGTACAAGAGAGTTGCAAACAATATATGTAATATTCCTCAACAAGAAAAAAACTACAAAATTCAAGAGAGAAAGAGGGAATCTCAAGAGATATAATACAATGAGGGATGAATACTATATAGGAGCAAACCTAAATGATAAAGGGATTAGATCATGACAAGTGTCAACATCTCATGCAACAAAACAAATGATCTAATAATAGCTCTCTAATTAACATAGAAAATCAATCCTAAGTTTAGCTTAATTGCATGAAAATAAATTAGACTAATAATTAATTAAAGATTAATTAATTATTAGCTAATGTATTATTACTCTAACATGAATTCATGCTCATCTCATGATTAATAATATCTTACAATAAAATTCATAGAGCTTTCTCTTTTTATATTGAACAAAATATAATTACAAAAGAATATGAATCCCTCGAAAGAAAGTATAAAATAAAAAATGAGCTAAATAATAATCTATAAGAACACTCATGCCTTAAGACCATACAAAATTATACCCAATGTCTAAATTACCTTCAAAATTTCCATGAGAACCACCCATATAGAAAACCTAAACTTTGCATGCTTGATTAACATTAAAACTATACAAATAAAACACTAGCTAAATAATAATTTGTAAGAACACCCATGTATTAAGACCATATGTAACATTATGCTCAATGCCTAAATTACCTTCAAAAATTCCATGAGAGCCACCTATATAGATAACCTAAACTTTACACGCTTGATTAACACACTAGCTAAATAACAATTTGTAAGAACACACATGCCTATGACATTATGCTCAATGCATAAATTACCTTCAAAAATTCCATGAGAACCACCCATGTAGAAAACATAAAATTTGTGTGCTTGATTAACATTAAAACTATACAAATAAAATACTAGCTAAATAATAATATGTAAGTTCACACCCATGCCTTAAGACCATACAACATTATGCTCAATGCCTAAATTACTTTCAAAAATTCCATGAGAGCCACCCAGATAGAAAACATAAACTTTACATGCTTGATTAACATAAAAAATATACATATACAAATAAAACATTAGATAAATAATAATATTTAAGAACACCCATGTCTTAAGACCATACAACATTGCACTCAATATCTAAATTACTTTCAAAAATTCAATGAGAGCCGCCCATATAGAAAACCTAAACTTTGCATGCTTGATTAACATAGAGGTACATATGTTTATCCTCCTCATAGCTTATTGATTTGGACAATAGTATTTGTGTCTAATAAGCAATTTAAGTAACAACTAGAGAGGACCTTAGAGCTATCACCGTAATGATAGATGTGGTCAAGCAGAAAGGCAAAAGGAACTTTATTTTTTTCATCCAAAATGAGTACTTGGATTTCATCAAATATTGATATAATTTTACTTTCACTGTAATTCACAACTCCCACCATGATTTACTTTTTAAAATTATTTTAGCTTGGTATGTGGATGGCTTATGAATAATTTGGGCTATATTATTTTTCTTTATGTTATCAAATTATTTTGTGGATTGATTTTTCCCCTTATATGTGATGTTTTTTATTAGGGATAAAACAAGTTTTGATGGGACCCAAAACCCATTAAAAGAAATTTTTAAAGGGACCTAAAACACTATCAAGCACAATAATGTTGCTAAAGAAATAATTTGTAGACCAACACCAACCAAACATCAAGAACCACCTAAGGTAAGAAAGACTACTCAAGCTGTAAGAAATGGGTTTTGATGGGATCTTAAACCCTTGACAACTAGGTTTTTACAAGGACCTTGAACCCTAATTTACCATAAACACAACATGAATCAGTTAGGCCATAACAAACCAGATGTTCAAAACAACCAAGGTTGAGCCAAGGAAAACATCCAACTTAATGGAGAAGAACACCCACATACCTATGTTTCTCAACACGTGCAACAAATCCAAACTCCCCACCTCAATGGAGAAGTTGAAGAGCACCACATAACACTAAGAAGCATCAACCTTCTTCCAAGACCAACCCACTCAAAATACCAACCCAAACCCCACCTCAATAAGAGAGACCTCCCCTTTATAGGAGAGGATGAAATGAGAGCCCTTACCACCAAAGCCACCAATCTCCTGCACACACCAGCTCCACCTTAATAGAAACCAATAGAAGAGAATATATCTTCCTACCACATTTATAGTATCCAACTCCACCTCAAAAAGAGAGGACTCCTCCTCAATAGGAGAAATATTCACCTCCACAAAAGACACTAGCTGTAAAACCCAATAGAAAGAAAAAAATCTAACAAAAAGGGTAGTCACACCAACCTTTGGTATCATGAGTTTCTAGGACTTGAAGAAAGATTGAGAAATCCCCCTAGCCAACAGTAGTAAAAACACACACATATGAGCCTTCAAAAAAGATGTTATAAACAACTCAATCACCAGACCAGCCAAAAGAACAAACATTGGGAACAACCCAGTCCAAATGAACTTAGAAACAAGGGAAGAATCAACTCCCTTGAGCACTATTAGAGAGGAGAGTCGAAAACAAGAATTCATCCAGCCAAAAGCAAACCCCATCAGCCTAAAAAACTTTACAGACCAAAAGGGGTACCAAACCATGAAATCTCTTGGGGGAAGCCCTTCACTAGAAACAAAGCAACCATCGAACCCCAACCTCAAAACATCTTCCTCAACCAAAGCAACAACAACACCTCCATCCTTAGCCACACCAATAGCTAGAGCACAAGAAAAGAGGAGCCCAAAAATGAAACATACCCCATTGAAGGGGCCATGAGAGGCAACACACAAAAGAAGAAAGGGAAGGCTAGGAAAACTCGTGAAGAAACATAGAAAGGAATCGACCAAAATAATTAGCTCCATAATCTCCCTAACACGCTATTCAAGGGAAAGATACAGCTAGAGCTCCAAACACAATGCCTTCACAAGAAACCCAAACCACTCACCATTCACCAAAAGGACAACCTCAGGAAAAATACCCAACATAAGAACGAAAAGATAGGAAAAACCCGCATAGGAAGAATGAAGGGAGTTGGCCAAACCAATAAGCACCACTTCCTCCCCGACATGCCAGTCAAGGGTAAGATACAACCAAAAATCCAAACACACTCCTAACGCAAGAAAACCAAACCTCACATCATTCACCAAAGAGAGAGCCTCAGGAAAAATAAATAAACATCACGTCGGGCGTAGGAAAACCACCACCAGCACCACAACTCGTCCAACAAAAGAGAAACCATAGAAAATGTTGGAAACCCATCAAAAGTATAGAATGTCAAGGCAAGAGAAGCTTCCTACAACCCATCTCCAACATCCTCATCATCTTCATCGCCATATTTAGAATCTCCATCATTCATGTCTTTTGTAGCATTCAAAATTACACTCTCGACGCTCCCACTCATGATTGTCCTTATATATGTGATGTTTTCACAATGATTTAATAAGATTTAAATTTTGAATTTTGAATTAATATTTATTGATATATATTTTGAGATTAGTGATTAATTAAAATTTATCTTTTATAATTATGAATGGTTTATTTAGTATTCAAGGTATTTAGGTGATATTTATGATGGTGAAGTGTTAATTTTTTTAGAAGATCACTTAGTGTAATTATATTTTAATAATAGGATGTGTTAATATATAGAATTTTTACTACAATCAAATTTATTTAACTTCCTATCTCATTCATAAAAATTGTACTAAGTATTATATCTTATTAATAATTCATTATAAAATTCCTTTGTCCATTAGTTTTTATATAAATTTATAATGTTGTTTTAATAATAGCATGTTTATCCATATTTTTTTCTATAATCAAACCCATTTAACTTGTTGCCTCATTCATAAAAATTTCATGAATTATTGTGCATTATGAATCATTCATTATAAAGCTCCCTAGTCCATTAGTTATTATATAAATAGAGTCTTTTAATTCATTAGATCACATGATGATTTATATAGATTTATTGGCATAGATTTAACTTAATTTTTATTGATTTTTAGTTTATGAGTGATGGTTCATAAGAATTCATCAAGTTAAAATGGTCAAAAGTTATAAAGTAAAATCAATACATATGTATTAGAAAAATTGAAGGCACTCTTCAAAGAATATAAAAATAAATATCTTGTCTTATTCAAAATATTAATAAAATTGTATGGCTAGAAAGCTAAGAAGTGACTTGTCATTTTGAACTAGTGACTTTGTAAAATTTCTTTGCAAAATATGTAATGTTGATGAGGTTCAAGTTCAAATTTGTAGTTTTACATTGAAAACACAAAATTAGAATTAAAAAATGTCTAACTGTTAAACTTAAATATCCAAACCTAAATGAATGAGATAATCAAATTTTTGAATTCAAAGAATTAAAAATGTGTACGCATTATATTGTGCATGCACACATTTCAATATTGAAAATTGTTGATAAATTCTCAACTTTATAAAAATATATACATGAAAACTTAAAATTAAATATAATAAGAAATAAAATTATATATTTTTAAAAACAAACTAAATTCTAAATATTTCTCATAATACAATTTACATTTAAATCTTGAAAATTCCATATAATAAATATAGATTATTTAATTACTTAATTAACCATTAATTCTTTAGATGCAATTCCCCTCATATCTTAAAATAAGTAAAAATAGAACATCATCTTCCTTTAAGGCAAGGCACGAACATAATTTATTATAAATATTGTGTACCCATTAATGAATTAAACTCTAATGTAAAGTCTTAATTTTAAGTTAACCTAACTTTTAATACTTTATTAATTATAATTATAATTGAATAGATTGAAAGCCACATGTATGGTAATGGCCCCCACTAATGTTTGTTTATGATGCAACATTTTAATTCAATACACTATTCAATAGACTTCTAAAGTCGTTAACAAGTGACATTTTGGAATAAAGAGAATTTCTAAGAATTGTAAACCAAACACATATCCATTGGCTCAAAATGAATCCCATCATAACATATTTATTAATATTCCTAGGGCCCACTTCACCTTCCTCGTTGCATTATTTAGAAAACGATCCTTACTATATACAAATATCATTAAAATGTTAAATCAAAGCAAGTACCCCTTACCATTTTACAATTACACTTAAAAATCATTGACCCCATTTCATGGTTTAAGAGGCATTTGCAAGATACTTATAAGTTAAGGACCCCAAAGACATTTGATGACCACCACCTTACATGGTAATATGTCCCTTTTGAGGACACCATATGAAGGGATGGTTTGATTTCCCTAAACCTCCTTACCAACCATTTTGACTTGCTTTTAGTTTAAGAAGCCCCATGAAAAGTGTCACTCTATGAGATTCACCAACTTTTCTAGGAGATTCACCAAAAATAATAATAATAAACATTCTTTCAACATGGGCCCTTAACATTACACAAAGACAAAATGGACAATAAATTTGATAGACTCGTTCACAATGAAGGGACCCTCCCTTTTTAGATTATATGGGTTGTCGAGGGTTCCTAGATCTAGGGTGAATTAAAAACAAAACACTTCAATAATGAGGCTATTAGGGGAGAGGATTTTGAATAGTGGTTATGGTTTTGTGTAATAATAATAATTATTATTACTATTTGATATTTTAGAGGGGCGTCTTCGTGATTGGTCGGGTTTCTCTTAAGTTTTTGTTATTAGACGAGACTAATCTTTTTTAGGTCATGCAATTAACCAACACCTGCCCCATAATATGCGTGATTGGGTGAGTCGAGGTTTGAACCTGTGTCAATCATTTGTGTCTTTCAATGGCTCGACCAACTAGTCTACACCCCAAAGACAATAATGGTTATTTTTTACTTTTATTTATTATTTATGAATTAAATATTAATAGTTGTTAAATCTAATTGAAATGGAGATTTGTTTTTACATTTATGAATATAATTTTATTTTTTTATCAGGATTCAATTATATAATTTTTAAGTCAAAATTATTACTCATTTACTTAATTTTGATTATATCCAAGTGATGTTCATAGGAGTGAAACATCAAAACTTCTTAAGAGGTCACTCATCCTAGTACTACTCTAACTCAAACATGCTTAATCATGGAGATTTCTCAATGTCAAACTCACTTGCTACCCTATTTGTAAAACCTTCAACAAGAATTGTGCCTTATGACCAATACACTAGAGCTCATTCACTCTTTGATACCATAAAGTTCATTAAAATCCTAAAAAAATTAAGATTTGTAAAGTCATAATAATTACTTCATATGATCTAGGTGTAGGCTATCTTCTCCTATGGCCCTATCACCCTCGAACTCATCTAGCCTATCTTATCACTAGGACATTTTGACCTATTTAATTACAATAGAACAATTAATTATTTAGTTCAATAAATAACATTAGTAAATTTTTTGTAACATTTAATATTTTTTATATACAATCTATTGATTATTTTGTAATAGCTTTGTTCAATACAAAAAAATCTAGATATTAGTTTGATACAACTACAAACTGAAGCACTTGACTGATCCTCACACCAACTTATTAGTAATACATGCAATGTGTGATGGAACTAATATCATTTCTTTTAAAGGGCTATTATTTTTCTGTTTTGCATTTTGAACTATTGGAGATTTCTTATTTTTCCTCGATGAATACATGAAAGGGTGATTTGGATTTATCTCTTCAAACTTATTATGTCACGATAGACTCCTTTGAATTATGACATCTTTAATTTTAATTTTAATGAGAAATAATTAAAGACATAAACTTCGTTTTTTATAAAATATTTTTGATTTAAAGTTTTATAATCAACACTCCTCACACATTTTTTAATCACAAATATAACTTTAATCTATATCTTTTGTATAATAATATCACAAGACCACATTTAAATAAATTTAATTTTTATTGTTTCATATTATTATTTTAATCCAAAAACTACATTATTTTCTTTAACTACATTTGAAAAATAAATTATCAATAAACCTTTTTAAACCCTTCTATTATGGAGCAACTCCACTTTTTAGTGATTTTTTTTCTAAATTATCACATTTAAGAAGTCTCCAACGACCTCCTATACAGAAAGCAATGAATGTACTTTTTATAATTAATTATAAGCATCTTATAAATCAAATATAAAATTGTATTGTTTTTATTGAGATCATTTTATATATTTTTATAAATTAAAAAATTATAATTAAGAAAAATATTTATACACAAATATAATATGATTTGTATGGGTATCACTTTTAAGTTTATTTCTAAAATGTGTATAGAAAAAAAAAATGTATACTTTGTATTTTTTTCTTTTATTTTATATCGCTTTGATTTGATATCTTTGATGTATAATTTAGCACATACACTCATTGGTCTAAGACTTAGTCATAATGTTATATCTATGTTTAGAGTTTACTTAACCCAATTTCCATCAATTTGTTTAATTATTTCACCTCTACGTTTAGAGTTTACCTAACCCAACTTCCATCACCTTGTTCAAATATGCCACCTCTATGTTTAGAGTTTACTTAACTCAATTTCCATCGACTTGTTCATCTCAAAATAGATCACAACTATGATTATATTCCCTAGATAGGATGCAAGAATGATTGTCTTCTCTTCTTTTTAAAATCTTAATTTATGCATTCAAAGGCTAACAAAATTAGGATTTAACAATTATTTCCAGCATGGGTTCTAATGATTAAATTTGTGTGTAGGGTTGATTATATAAAAGTATCATCTTAGGACACACTTGTACATCATCAAATAAAAGGAAAAAATTGTTTAATAACCATGTCAATATATTTGCACATTTATCACTAAAATTTGTAGGTCTAGCATGTCAACTTCTATGTTCACATCAACAATCAACATTCTTATCAAGGCACACTCTAAACACAATAACTCATTAACTTGCATTAGGCTTAAAAAATAATTAGCAATCATCTCAAAAATATCACTTACCAACTCATATTAGCATTCATTTCCAACCCTTATTTCTCTTACCATTATTATGACCTAACTCTTGGGAATTGATTAAGGCACAAGGAATTCCTAGACTACAACCCTTGTATATAAAACTCCATAGTGATCCTTAGCACCACTATTGTTTTCCTTACCTCAAATATCATAAAGTGAACATGTATTCAAAGTGAAAAAAATCCAATTCTACTTAAGACAAAATTGTATAAATTTGGATGGAATTGTCCCCTTAGATAGGATTGCTACCATGTTTTGTCCCTAGGCACTCAATTTATTTTATTTTATTCATCTCAAATCCTAATCTAGAATTTAATTTTAAATCTGAAATATCAACCTTTAGTCACAGTTCAATGTCAATCAAAATCCATCTTTCATTTATTTCTTGTTTCAATGTGATACATTTTTAATTATAATATAATTAATTTACTTAAGTTAATTAATCAAATTAACTCCTAATATATACGGTTGTAAAGTGTATTTTATTTATATAATCAAGATACTTATTAAGGGTCATTTTATTTCCCTTTAACATTTTTTTCCAACTAGAGGTGAGGGGGGGAATATTTGAGATACCTAACTTTTTGATTATGTAGTGCATACATGGAATCATTTAGGAGCTCCTTTGCATGGAAAATGGCATGGTCTCTTATCTCTACAACTAAATTTTAGGGGTTCATGACACAACTTGCCACATTAACAATTTTAGTCAAAGGTTTCAAAAAAGGAAATTTTTCAAGATCTAATTAAAACTTATGGAATGTGTTAAATACCACCCATGCATGCCCAATTATTTTATATATTTAGTTTTTTTTTTCCCATATGTTAGAATGACTCTATGCAAGCCTATCTTTTATAACCAATTTGAGATAATTTAATTGGGTTTTCCATCTGTCAAAAATATGTCTCGGTCTACCCTGCATTGTCCCTTTTGTGCTCATCATGCTTAAAAGTTAGGAAAAGGTCCAAAAAATGCCAAGTGTGGAGTTATGTAGGTCATTTTCTCAAAGTTAGACTACAAGATTATTTTTTTGGACTTTTGGGGTTGTCCATCCTAGTATGCCATCCAAGCCATCTTTTATTTTTTCTTTTTCTACAAGTTTGTTGGTATTCATCCTCATGGCATACCCTTCTACTTGATCTCAATAGTCCAAAGACTTTTTAAATTTACTAAGTGTTGATTTTGTTAGCCTATTGAACCTATCAGGGTTGTTATGCTAGTTGTCCAAACTCTAAAATATTTCAATGCCTTAGAATATTTTTTTATCAACGGAGTGTCAAAATTGGTTCTCCATTCATACCACTCCCCTTGTATTTCCTATCTCTGACCCTCAATAGTTTTTTATTGAAGTCTTTTTCATCAAAATTTCAAACTTGTTCATCCTATTATATTGCTTTCCTTTAATCCATGAAAGCCTAATCCATTATAGTCCAAATGTTTTTAATTCTTTCAATGCTAGATTTTGGGCATCCATTAACTATCATACCATCTTCATTGTTCCCCTAAAACCCTAAAATGTAACCATTTTCTTTAAACACTTTGTAGCATTAGATTGTCAGATTTGTCCTTCCCTTTGTATCATTTATTTGGCATAATTTGAACACCAATCCTTGAAAGTATCTATTAAAACATTTAAATTTTTCATTTCTACTAGGTTTCCAAACTTCATCGTTCCTCTGTGCCTTCCACTCATTCCTTTTTTCCCACCAAAGTTCCTCTTCCTAGAGTATTCATTCCACCTTTTCTTGAAAGTCCTAGTCTTTGTTGCCAAATATTTCCTAAGTATTTCGGATTAGGAAGTCAAACCATCCTTGACCCAAATACCCTTCACATGTCATCCCCAACTCTTGAATCATACTTCAAAATTCCTCTAAATCTTTTAGAGTTGGATTTGTGGCATCCCCTTAATCTCAATACCTATTCTAAGGTATTTATGACTCTTCAACCCCACAGTTCTTTCAAATTCTTTAAAATTTGAAAAAATTCCATCCTTCCACCTTGTTACTCCTTTCTTGATTCCTCCAAAACCTTCACTAATTGATAAATTTCTAATTTTTTCTCATCAAAATTTGAGGACCAGACTTCCTTAAAAAGTGATACCAAGTATAAGTCAAGGCCAAGCCCCAATTCTCGATATCCTAACACCCTATTAACTCCCCAGGGCTATTCATTTAGAATTAGTTCTTTTGGTATAAATTTCCCATCACCTTTGATCCCCAAACCCTAAAAAAAGGTGTCCCAAAAGCATAAAATACTAAGTATTGGTGTTGGACCCTTTTATGGTTCAAGAAAGTCTTGAACCTTCGACATGGTTCCATGGAGGCCAAATCTATTACCTAAATACCATACAAATGGTGTCAATTAGTTCATAGGTTCTAGAACTTGTTGAGTAACTAAAAAAATGAATAAAAAGAGAGATGAACCTAGATAAGGGTGATCCCACAATACTGGTTTACAATTTTTGGCCAAACTAGACACTGAAATAATTTTTTCTAACTAAATCTTCACTTTCGGGCACCTACAACAGCTAAATCGTGAGGAATTGGAAGATGATGCAAACTAGTGATTTGTGACATTTTGCCTGTAGATTCTAAATATATATTTTTCAAAATTTTTGGAATCAAAATGCACTTCTTTTTCCATCTCCTTTGAAAACTAATTTTTTTCAGTAAACAACATTTTTAAGGAGTGATGCTCACCATATACAACATAAATTTTTTTCCATGAAGGATAAAATTCTTTTTTTTTCGAATTTAGATTTGTAACTACGATATCTAGTGCTTCCAATTCGTTTTATAGCGTGTTTTATTGAATAGTTTTTCCTTAATCAAGTTTCGAAGTCGAACCAATTACAATTCAGACATAGGCGGACCGTATACAACGTAAATATTTTTGTATGTATCGAAATTCAAATTTTTTTGGTTGGATAAAGGACTTCAATATCTAGTGCACTCATATTTTTCAAATTTTTTTTGATAATATGCTATTTTTCCACATGTGCAAAACAAAGAGCTTGATTTTCGGTGAAAAACCTATGTTTAATAAAACTAAAAAAAAATACATAACAAAATATTAAAATTATATTCATTGGATAGCTCGTTCCAAGGACTACCATCATCTAGTTGGTTCTGTGAAGTATCCTCCATTTTCATCCTTAAACCGAGCTTCAAAGCACAAAATTCTGGACTTAAAGATAGATACAAATTCATATTTTTTTTAGGGTTCATCCAATTGTTCCTGATTGTTTTATCCTTTAAAATATCTTTGGGATTACCCTCCCAAGCTCAGTAGGGCTCAAAGTGTAGAAGGGGTTTATGATCCTCTTATTTTTTGGCTTTTTTAACCCCTAGTTTGAGAATAGGTGTCTTATTGTTTGATAAACTAATCACCTTGTTTGTATCTTGGTAAGAACCTTAGGGTTAGAGGTTAATACAAAAAATAATATCATCAAAACTAGCAATCTCTACCTTTCCTTCAATATCTTTAGAAACAAGGACAAAGGGTTGATAAGTCTAGTCAAATCTCCTTTCTATTATATACAATTGTTGTTGCTTGAACAAACATTTATTGATTGATTAGATCATTTCTCGTCAAGGTGTTTTACTTCCCTTAGTGATCATGTTTACTCAATGCTTGATCTCTTGTTTGTCTGGCATGCACATTGTTTCTAAGAAACTAAAGGGATTTAATATTTACAATCAAAGAAAATTCTTACTAATAAACCACAACCAAATAGATGATGCTCTGGTACAAGGTTACTAGGGAATTTAGAGTATGTTTTTAATCTAAGTGGTATCTATAGTGGGAGAAAAATATTACTTCTTGAACACAATTCAATAGGCATTGCTCTTGTGCTAGTTATTGGAACCTACAGTCCATGTGGTTATCTTTGGAAGTGTCAATTGATATGCAACTCTTATACATTTTGGATGCCTTCTCTAAAATATTAAGTTTTGACCTAATTTAGGAATGCAAGTATGTAGTATTGAATTATACGACAAGGAATCCATAATTCATTGATTCATAAAAGTGAGTATCATACTTTGTTTGGAAGTACAACTTTGTATAATGTGCCTAGGCTTTAGTTGGAAAACCCAAAGCACTTTTTGTAATAATTAGACTTCAAATTCTATTAATAGAATTGAGATTGTTATCGGTGTATTTATAATTTAGGTAGGCTTGTTTATTTATTTTCTTAGATCTTCAACAGTTCTTAACTTCATATTGGTAGAGTCTATATAATCTAAAATGATAAATTTATGCATTCTTTAATTAATTATTAGTCTAATTTATTCTCACGCACTTAAGCTAAACTTAGGAGTTCTTTTTTATATTAACTAAAGAGATATTATTAGATCATTATGTCTCATTGTATATGTTGTTGACACTTGTCATGATCTAATCCCTCTTTAAATCATTTAGGTTTGCTCCTATATAGCACTCAAACCTCATTGTATTATCAAACCTTTGATAATCTCTTGAATTTTGTAGCCTTTTCTTGTTGAGGATATTGCATATTATTGTTTGCAGCTCTCTTGTGTGGAAGGTATCTTTGTTCATTGTTTGATCTCATGGCTCATGTTTTTCACGATTCTAGCAGCTTGTCTTAAGAGACATAATAATTGAATAAGAGGCATTAATAACCCTAGTCAACTAAAACATGATGCAAAAGTTGTTTGTCACTAATCAAACTCAAGGTTAACTTTTAAAATAGGGTTAATTTAGGGGTATGCTATTGACCAACATTTCTTTCCTACTACTAGTTAAAAAAGTTAGATATATATAGTGTTTTTCTATGGCTAAATTAATATTTGTTTAATTTGATGTAAATGAGTCAATAACTGTGTTGAAAAGAATGCTTTGTCGTTTGTTATTCTTTTCAGCATGTCATTCTCATTGCTTTACATTTTGAATCTTTTACAAATATAAGACAATAGTACATGGTAATCTATTATTATTGTTTCAAATATATGCATAATAATTCAATAACTAAGAGTACCTAAATTTAACGAAATTGAAAATGAGGATACGAATGCTATATTTTATGGCTTCCTTTAAATTTAATAAAGCTTAAACTATTAATTTAACTTATTAATGTTAAGTTGAATGGTAATTGCGATCAGTTTTATCGTAAAAAATCTTTTTTTATCGACAAAGATATGAACAAATGAAGATATATGAGAGCCTTAGATTCATATTTCTTTTTATTGCTTTATTTAATGATTTTGGGTGTAATGTTTATTAATAGAATTATTCTATGATGTTTGTAAAAATAATTGATTTATGATGTTTATAAAAGTAAATGCAAGAGTTAATGGATATATTAAACAAAAAACTTATGAAAAAGTTCTCAAAAAATAATGCAAAAGTACTCATAATAAATGCTCTCACATCATAAAATTATTAGGCAACGAAATAAGAAATTCACATCACATCATGAAAACATTAGGCACCGACTTAATGAAACATAAAAATTCAAATAAAAACTTTAGAAAGTATAAAATGGTATAATATTTTTTTAAAACAAGTCATCTAATATAATCAAAGATATTGATTGTTATAATCTTAGTTATGACAAATATTAATAAATAACATTACTTATTGTCAAAAAATTCAACTAATGACAATTTTCTACAAGAATAAAGATTTGTCATGAAATACTCCACTCAACTATTAGACCCCACCCAACTAATGACCTTCTCCTCGAAAAAAAAAACATAAAAAAAAATAGACCACATAAATGAGAAATCATAGTTACCCATAGATATATATGAGTGGGACAGCATAAAATATGAAGTACAATTTACCAAAGTCAAAAAGAAAATTTCATGTGAGGGAGAATCTTGCTTTCAAAACATTATTGTGGTGTAATTTTCAAAAGGTATAACATGAACATTATTATTATTTTAAAAAGGTATAACATTATTTTTTATTTTTTATTTTTTATTTCCTATATTTTGGCACGATGCAAGATTCTCGCGGGAGAAGATTCGATGAAAAAGATTCTCCGCAACGTGTATGGTGGTCTTGGCTGGATTCGAACCCGAGACGTCTTGACACGCAAGGCCAAAATGCACGGTGGGTTGTACGATAATCCTTTGGCCTTTTTTGGTGTCTCTATCTCCATGTTAATAAATCGGATAACATGAAACTTTCACATCCGTAGGTCAGTTGGTTGAAATCATGCAGTTGAATGAGGGGTACATGAAGAGTGGGTCAGGGATATTATCGAAAGAAGCTTCATTTTAAAGTCCATGTGGGGTCTTTATTATTTTGGGATGTAATGGTGAAAATCGTTGAGTTTTTTTTATAGTAAAAAATAGTTGGTAGGATATAATTTTTTATAATTTTTTAACTATAGGGGGTATCTTTGCAGTCCAATCTAGCGTCCAACAATCCGTGTTTTGGGTACCTGAGGCGAGATTAATCCCCCTCGAGATGCACCCACCCTTCCGCTAGACTAGTGCATCGGTTGAATCTGGCCCTCAGAGTCGAACCCAAAACTTTAGGGAGCAAACCCGAGACTTAAGCCTCCTCTGTTGACCATGCGGGCATGGGCCGAAGCCCTTGGTAGGATATAATTTGAATTTTATTGATTTAATTTATATTTATCTTTAGGGATTGGATTCAAATTTTTGTTTTTTTATTTCTTGTTTAGGATTAGATTATGGATATTAGATTTCTACGGTTCATAATGATAAGAGATTGTTTTCTTAATTTAACTACATGCTATATTTTGCATCACCATTTCGGATCACATTTTGTGATCCATCATCAGGATGGGAAAGAGTTGTAGGAGTAGAATGATGGATCATAGATTGTGATTTGAAACGTTGATGCAAAAAATAACACAATTAAATCCAGAAAACACTCTTAAGATTAGATTTATAATTTGTGTAAATAATCTAGAGTGGCAGTACAATTTGTAAAAATGATCTAGAGTGGTTGCACAATTTGTGAAAATGAACCTAAAAATTCAGAGATTCAAATTTAAATTTGAGGCTAACCTAACCCTTCTTACTTGTTAATTGAAAATTATTACAAAATCTCATAAAGCATTATCATTCGAGTATTCATAGAGCATTCATTACTATATTACTTGCTTGCTTCAACATCTAGAGCATTCGATACATAATTGTCTATTTTTTTTTATCTTTTTAAAAAGTTGTTAAATCATTATCCTAGAGGTTTGATTATGGAGAACACACCCCACCTACTATACTCTTCAAAGACGTTCCTAAACATTGCTAGTTAAGCATATCAGGTCAAAGCATGCAAACAAATTGAAAAACAAGTATCAAAGTTTAGTACATATTAGATCTACAAGCTAAAGTTCAGATTTGTAGACTTCAGTTAGATCCACATTTCGTGCAAATCATACTTGTAGTCATGGATTTGACCCACGGTGATATACATTGAATTTTTAGATATTGAGGCTTTCATCAAGGCATTCCTAGATTTTTTAAATATTGTTGAATCATCCATAGACATATATCACAACATATTTTTAGCTAAGTAGCTTTGTTTTATTTATTTAATTTCCACACATATCTCAACACACTGCTCTAAATACTTATTGATACTAGCTATTTAATTCTAAGGAAATTATCTAATTATTATTGTTTAATTATTTTACCCTAGGATTTTATTTAAAAGAAATTTTATTCTTTCCTTTTCACTTTTGTGAACTTGACCACTATTTTAGCTCCTTAGGGTTAATCTTCAATTTTTTTAATCTAGGACTAATTATATCTAAGATTTATTTCAATTTTGTTTGACCATTAATTTGTCATTCTTTATATTTCTAGGGTTTGTTTATGCCTGGATCTAATTGAAACCTTGATTTACATTTGAGAAGAAGTGCTCACCTAAACCCTCACATGGCTTCTCATTTTATTGATTAGGATATCCTCATTAAGGGCAATCATCATGAGCAATTTGATTTTAATTATGATACACATTGGGATATGCATGATCTTTCTCTCACTAGATAATTACTTTTTCAAGATCTTGCTAATGCAACTTCTCCTACATAGTTAGTTGCATCTATTCACAATTTATTGATTAATGTGCTCTTTGATGCAATTAATCTTCATGGAATTGGTACTATGATGATCTATTTTAGTTATTTGCATGGTGCATCTTTCCCCTTACCCAATCACTCTCCTCTTCTCATCCTGAGATAAAACCCCTCATTGTGCCTATCTCCCATGTCACCACTTCTTATGCGAATCCAATTTCTTATTATCCTTCTTCTAGTGTCATTGTTACCTCATCTTTTGCTAGTGTCCCATTTACCTCTCACTCCACTGGTTATATTCCTTACTCTTTGCCCAATAGTACCATTCCTTCCTCTCACCTTGCTAGTACTTACCACACCTTTCTATTTACCTCATACTATTACCTCTCATCCAAATATCATCATATCCTTGTTGCTTGTTTCTCATCACCTTCATACCCCTCTATTATAACTCATAGAACCACTACCACTAGTATCCATATGTCCACCCTTGATGCACTTTTGCATAAGATAGGTAGAGTCAAAGAAAGTTCATTTCATGCCAAGTGGGCAAGGTGCATTTACATACTCTCCAACACGTTACACACCTCTTGCATTTGAAATTGTGACTTACCCACTACTCACTAGTTTTGTGGTAGCCCACTTTGAATTGTACCATGACCTGAGTGTGACCCTATACTCATTAACACGCCTTTAAAGAAACATGCTTAGATTATGTTTATGATGACAAAATCTTGGCTCAATAATTTTCTCATACTCATTGAGTTTGTGGTATTTAATCATTCTATTCTTTAGATTTTGACCTTATATTTTTTTTGATTAACTAGTTATAACTTTACTTAGCCATTCTCAAGTAATATATGGGTTTAGAAGTTACTATTTCTAATTTATTTGAATGTGCTCAAGGTTCTAGTGAACAAAATAATAATTATGTCACTCAATTTTAATGTCTTTGTGTTAAAATAAAATACCACCTCTTTGATGAAATTTTTTGAAGTATCTAAATGTTAAGGGTTTATTATATCTTATAGAAGGTAGTTCCTATTTGAATAATTTTGCTTCTTTCTAAAAGAACAAATTTAGAAATCCTAGGTTAAATAGGCATGGAATTAATAGGGAGATATTTTAACCTAGGATTACACTAATCTTTCTTTGCACCATTCTATTTAAAATATGATTATAAACTAATCTATTATAGTGAATATAATATGGTAGATATCAAATATTTGATTTAAAATTTGAATAGATTAAATGTAGGAGTTGGAAAATGTAAACTAGCAAATGATAAGGAAAGGTATAAGGAAATGTATCCCTAGAATTCTTTATAGTAGTTCTAACTATAGAAATGGAAATAATTTCTTTGGAATAAGGATCTTGATTTTTTTATCTCTAGAATATCAACAAGGATACAAGTGTTGGACCCAAATAATTATGTAGGATAGAGAGATGGACATTTCTACACTCTCTTATAGGTTGCTAGAGTTGATTGTGAGTTCTTCTACCCTTGTGTAGACACCCCTAGAGATAATTTTGCTAAAGATGGGAACTTATCCCTCTATAAAAACTATTGAAGATAAATTCACTAGAGATGGGAATTATTATGGGGTAGATTTTAAAAGGCTCTACTTCAACTATTTAAAAGCTATTGTTTGTGTATTAAGTGAAGATCTAAAATTTGTAGTGTTCTTACATCTTTGTATTATGTTTATTTTCCAAATGTTAACACCTCTTGAAATATTATTAGTCATTTTTACTAATAATTAAATACATGTATGCATAGAGTGGGAAAAGGAAATGGTCTAGTTGTTTGGAGACTACTTGATTTAATCTTCTATTTAGCATTTTTTATACTTCAACTTAGCCATGAGAATATTGGATTTGTGCGGTCCTATATGAGGTGTTTGTGGCATGTGCAAGGCATTGCAATTACTAATAAAACTCTAGGAGGATATTTATTGCTTATGCAACATGGAGGACAAGATGGGAGATGATAATATCACTATTATGATTGAAAAGGGATTAAGAATTGGGTCTAAAATAAGGGTTTTTGCGAGGGATTTTAGAAACACTAGAGGATTTGGTGAAAGAAGAATAAGAAAGAAAACCCTACAAAGAAATAAGAACAAGATGAAAATGCTTTAGTGAAGGGAAAGTATGGAAATCGCAAAATAAAAATTAGTAATGAAGGATCTTCAATTTTTAGCCATAGAGATGATTCAATAGATATAAAAAGACTTACAATGAGATCTTGAGAGGGAAATTAGTATGGAAGGAATGCAAAATAATGTCAAAAAATTACTACTTGATATGTGAAGAGTGACAATATATCCTTTTCGCATCCTTAGGGTTGACTTACTATTGGAGGGAATTTGAAATAGGTTTAGGGTTAGTTTTAAATTTACAATTAAAATATTAATATTTCAAAATGATCCCAAACATCTATAGTGGATGTTGATGTGTGTCCAAGACACCCTCATTTTCACACACAAGTGCTCTTTTAGATAATTGTCTTGAGATTTCTAGGATAGGTTTTAGGGATGAGGCAAGGTTCAGATGTGGTCATAAAACATATAGGTGACATGTTTAAGCTAGGATAGAAAAATAAATTATTAAACATACATATGGGGATGAATAAAATGTGTGCAAAAATATAGGGAAAATATTACAAAGTAGACAATTTTAAAACTTACACTTTATTAAATTTTATAAGTTTGTGTCAAGAATTCAATGAACTCAACTTATTTTCTTACCATGGTTAAAAGATGGGTCCTCCCATACATATTCTATATGTACTTACCCTTACATGTTTGAAAAAGAGAATAATATTTAAAAGGTTAATGATAAGAAATAAACAAAATCTAGTGTGAATTATGTGGCTACTACTTTTAATGCTCTTTCTTTCAAAACTCAAATTGCTAGAAAGTATAAACAATCGACTTGATGAACCTCTAGATCACATGCTTCAAATTCTATTGAATGTTAAAATAATTAATTCCACTCCTATTTATCCCTCAAATCCATTTAGAGGACTCCCTAAGGCCCACAATCAAAACATTTTTTGTCATTATCACATAGTTAATGGACATGTACTAATTTGAATGGATCTAAAGCATAAGGTACAATATTTCATAGATAATTATGTTATAATTTTTGAAGCTATTAATGATGAAAAAATCATTCATCTTAACCACCTACTCAAAATTTACAGATTTATATATATAAATCCTTTTCATTTGCATACTCAATTTATAACAACACATATTTTAATATGTACCCATTCATCTTGCTAATATTATGATACATATGCATATAGATATAAAATTTATATAAATAAAATTTGTTGGTTCATTTCCCATCCTCTAAAAATTCTTTCATGGAATAACTCATTCTAGAGCATCTTGTCTTCCTAGACCTCCAATTATTTTATTTCATGATGATGATATTCCTCACAAAAACTACTATGGACCATTGTCTATTCAAGGTATTATTCATGGTCATCCATGTCATGGAACCCTTATCAATCCATTAGATCAATTTTAAATTTACATAAAAGAGTTTTTATATGATCAAATCATCTATAACAAGATAATTATGCACATTTGGGAACCTCATTGAAAATGACTAATGATATATCCTCCTTGCTACGTTAGGGTGCATAATATTGCCTCTATAAGTTAGGCTCAAGGAAGTTGAGATTTTGTTTCTTGTTATTCCATTTTTTATATATTTTCTATGCCACTTGGAATGCCTTAGCTTAAGAAACCAAGTGTGGTTCCATGCATGATTCATCAATGCTTAAAATATGTTCATGATGATGAAATTAAAAAATTAAATACATACATGTATATGTTCCTATTTTTTAATCAATTAATTTCACACTTTATGTGTGTGTGCGTGTGTGTGCACACAAAGATAAGGTTCATAATTTATATCATATGCATTTAAAATGAGGGATCTAAGAAAGAGTTGCAAAGAAGAATATGGAGAAAATGAATCCATATTTATAACCTCTCAAGATATATCAACAAACAAAGACAACCTTTATGAGCTTTTGCATTTTAGGTCCGTGTAAAACCTGTTTAATTGAAGATGTGCTTCTTTGTTTATCTTTATTCTTGCATTTTATATAAGGGTTTCAAGTCCCTTTAAAACTATTTTACCTTAATCAAAAACAAAGATAATCTACAATTATTATCCTCCACCTTAATAAAGTTAATAAAAATACATTTAATATCCTTCAAATTTATAAAAGCAAGGAAGATTGCATCCTTGTCCTCTAAATAAAAATAAGAAATTAAAATTTGGCAATCACATTGTTACATCTTCTAAAGGCATTTCTTGTACTTTTATACATACATACACACAACATAGGAGAATTAATATACAAAATCATCAAAGGGTAAAAAAAAAATCATGAGCTAAAACCACTCAAAAAAGTGCTACCCAAATGCTTAGTTAGAAAACCAACACCCAAATCCCAAGATGAGCTCATAGGCTAAAAAGAACATATTCCTTCCACTTGTCATAAGCACACCATAATCCACTCACCAAGTTCCATGTTCTATTTTAGATTCATTGTCTCCATTTAGGCATACCTTGATGTTTTGTAAAATGTATCATAAGCTGATCAACAAGTGTAACTCCCTCTTACAAGTCTTTTATATATCCTATATTTTGTTACATTTCCAATCCAAGAGTCCTAGCTTTTAGTGGGGCCATAATTTTTTATTTGAGAGGTTGTTGGGCCTCTTTTTTAAAATAAAATAGAGCTCAAAAATATCTTCACAATAGACATTTTGGAAGCCATATCAAACAAACAAAAATAAATCTATAGCCCAAAAATTAAGTTTTAATGTTTTGTAGTATGAAAATTATATTATTTATATACTTAACATTAGGAGAAAGGTTGATGCACATTTCCTAACAAAAAAATCATGTTAGTGAAACATTTATTAAAAAATATCAAGTGTAATCATAATCTTTAGAATGATATGGAGAATAGTCAAAGTGCATGATTGATATAGTATAAAAGTGGCCAAATCCATGTAAAGGATATTTTCTCCAAGTTGGAGACACCCTATAATTGATTGGAGGGGGCATACAAGGTCACTCAAATTTATTTTTAGAGTATGACTGTGGTGACTACCCTGTTATTTGATGCCTTTCAAATAGTACTACATCACTCTTGTTTCTCCAAAATACTACCTATTTATTTTTGCTCCCTAGGTAGTATCTTTGTTCCACCACAAGTGAAATATTTCTCACCCTTCTCTCTTTTCCTTTTATTTTGAATCTATACATAATATTCTTATTTTAAATGTCTATGTGATGCTACTCATTTAATTGTTTTGTTTTATATATTTCTAACATAGATAATTCATTTCAAGGGAACATGTGCCAAGAAGTTGTTGAGAAACAAGGTAAACTACTGCAATAATAACTTATACAAAGTGTATGTAAATTTGAAAATAATATCCAAGATTACCTACTTAGGATGATTACATGATTAGCACATTCACAATAATAGAATGAAAGCAAAAATATCACAAGTGACAATGAATTTATATGGAGAAACCCTTGAGGGAAAAAACTCCACACTCAAAAATATCTAATGCTTGTATTAATGGACTTCAAACAAGAGTATACATTAATTCAACATTTCACTCTCTGATAGTATTTTGAAAACACTTTGTTACTTCAACAATATGCAAAAAAACCCATAAATATACTATTTCAAGGCACCAATTTATAAAAGAGTTGAAGGTGAGAATACCATGTGGTATCTCAAAATAAGTGGTAAAACCACATGTAAAAACCATATGCCCCTTTTAGTGGACAACTTGTAAACATTATAGAAAATTACAATAAATCATCACATAGCCTTCACATGGGCGCCTAACCCATAGCCAATAAAAATGGTCAAACTTGAGTGCTCCATAACTCCCCAATGGCTCTAACGGCTACAAAATAGGACATGCAACAACATACAAGATATGGTGCACCAACATGCATTGACATGCAATTATATGAAACAACGTGCAAGTTAAAGAGGTTCCCACTCCAAAATGGATGCCTAAGAGGAATATTCCTTTGTAACTGCCATCAACATGTGTCCACCTCTATGGAATACAATTAAATTTAGTCATAGAAAATAAATATTAAATATTTTAACTCTCATGTTTCTTGGAACACTTTCCGAGGAACAGAAAGACACATGAAATGACTTAGGATAGCAATATTAATGTCACTAATCCTAACATAAGTGAAATCCATATTTGTATCTTTTTATGAGAATTTTAATACATTTACTTTCATGTCGATTGCTTGATTCTTTCTTTGACATGTACATCCTTATAAAAAATTAGATACAAATCAAAGTGGAGATACACATGTAATAGTGAAAATTGCATAGCTTACCATTTATCCCATTATTTTATACTCACTTTGACTTGATTATCCTTTATATAATGTCGAGTATAAGAATGGCATAATGTATATTAAAAAAGACACATAACCAAAACCTTACCTAATTCTATTAATGCTCACTCTTATAAATTAACCATAATTCTCAATTTATTTATTTCATAACCAAATTTTAATATATAATATATAATAATTAGAAATCTCAAATAATAAATATTATACAAATATACGTTAAAAAAAGATAATATACCCTCACTTTTCTCCTAATAGTTATTCCAAAGCCCTCTAAAAATAGATTGAAAAGGAAAACAATTAGATCTTTATGGCATCCATGATGATATGACCATAAACTTGTTACATTCTATTGTAAACATATTATTGTAAGCTTATATAAAAAATAAAATAAAATTGGGAGTTAACTCACATGATTTATTAAGGGTAAAGTGGTAAATGAGCACTTTAAAATACATTGAGAAATAAATAATTTGTAAAATTTTAAATCCAAACAATTAAATAAAGTTTGAAAATTCAATTGAGAATCTAAATGTTTATTAAAACAATTGACTAAATAAAATTTTCATAAAATTTATGTAAATATATAGACATTAAAAATATTTATTTATTTTTTATTATCTTATTTCAAATTTTATATTAATTTTTTAAAAATAATTTATTATTTTATTTAAATAAAATAAATGAAAGATTTTATTAACAAAAATATGTAAAATATAACATTTAGATAAAAATATGTATGAAAATACATTCTCTATATATTTTATTAATTTTTACAATTATATCTTAAAAATTATCATCATTAACTTAAAATAAAAAATAAAATACTATATTTATAAGACATCATAATAATTTAAAATATGCTTATCAAACAACTTTAAATATTTATAGTAAAAATGATTACGATATATATTTTTTTATCATATTTAACATTTAATATTTATACATATAAAAGTACAAAAAATGTTAAATCACCATTTTATTTCTTTTTATTAAAGTAACTTTACAAATAATTTTTTAATCTAATAATTATATTTTCTTTTTAATTTTATCTTTTCGAAAAAGAAAACACTTAATTTTTTTTCATGAAAATCCTTCCAAAAGTACCAACAGTATTTATTAAAGATCAAACATTATATATTTTAAAAGAGTAGGTTTAACTTTTCTAATATTAATTTTTCTTTTTTTTAAAATTTGTTGTATGTGATTTTTAATTTAAAAATATTTTTAAAAAAATTTATTGTGTGTAATTTTTTAATTTAAAAAATACAAAATTAGTAGTTATATTGAGAGATGTTCTATAATGATTGTTATTTTTTTTGATAATAAACTTGACAGGTCAAAGAACTAAAAAATAGGTTGAACCCACTTGGATGTGGATGTTGGGAGAAAACTAGGTCCATATATATAATTGCTATATTTGTCATTTACCAACTTCATTAATGAGCTATCGATAGAAAACACTAAAAACTATCATTTCCCCACCAAGCTTGAGATTGTTCATCTATACCACCCCTTACATATAGCAAAAGAAGGAACATTAACACAACCTAAACTATCCTACGCTATTAAATTAACCACTCTATAATTTAGTTTGAAATGGGATCTAGGGCAAATTACACAAGTCTTGAGCCATCCCTACTAACAACATAACGTTTTCACATTTAACAAACATACTTGAATAGGCCACCAACTCCTCCAATTCTATACTCTCACTATCAAACTAGTCAGAAAACAAAGGAATATCTTCCATAAGAAGTACCACCTTCATCCCCTTCACTAGTTCCTTCATCACCTTTTACAAACACACTTTCTATCAATTAGAGGCATGTAGATGCTCCAAAATACAATTGAAATATATCTATCCTCTATTAAACCAAAATGCTAATGCCATAATGCAATAGGTACAAACAAAACCGTAGTTGATAATAAAGAAGCACATGACAATGTTTGGGCCACAACAAAAAAAATTCCTCCTCCCCCATGTATGCCTAGGGATTATTGTCAAATATAAGTTAAATAGGTTTTTGTTAACATAGTATACCTGTCAATGTAGTGAAATTTTAATGTAAATCATTGTAAAAGAATAAATGTATACCTTCTTTTATATCATCATTTTACTTTATTTGGACACATACTTTAGAAAATAGGCACACTATTTAATTTGACTTATTTGACATACAAACTAATCCCTACTCTTAAATGTACTAGTCAAACTTTCTTAATCATAACCTTAGTTAGAATTGGTAAACTATTTTAGGGACACCACTTGTCTAAACTAGGAGGCTAAAAGCAAAAATCTATGTCACTTTTTCAGTCAACTAAATAATTTAAAAAGAAATAATTTCAACCTAAACAGTTTTAGTTGAAATAGTTTCACCCAAAACTACATGGCCTATACGTGACACATAGAGTTTTGGGTGAAACCTTTTTGCCCAAAACTACAAAATTTGAATTTTTCTCTTGGTCGCTTTAAAATGCGACCCAATTTATATGTAAGGTTTCACTAGAAAGGGTTTTGGTTGAAACCCTTTCAGTCAAAACTATCTATGTGACATCCTTGTTGACAACCACCTCATCGTTTTTCAAAAAAATCTAAAAATTTCCACTTAAACATGATGTATTTCTTCAATCATAATGATTTTTTCTCAAAAAATAAAAATACCTTTTTGTAGAGCTCAGAGTCAAGAATTCAAATATATAATTTTATTGATATTTTTATTACTTTTAATATATTTTTTATTTTAAATAATGAGAGTAGGTTTTTAAAATAGAAAATGAGGTTGATTAGAAATTAAAAAAATACTTAAAAATATTTAAAATTTTTGAAAAATATATGGTGCACTAGAGGAGTAAATCCTCTTCAAAAAGGTATAATTTATTTTTTGAGAATGATAAAAAATTAGACAATAGTTGACGTCAAATGAAAAATATTGAATTCTGGTATGTTTGACTTTAAAATATTATTACGAGGAAAATATCCATTAATTTTTTTCCATGCACTAATATTGAAGTTATTTATTTGGGAAAAAAATCAAGGTTAAATAAAATTGTTTTCTATTTTTTTCTTGATGCCAACTCAACGTCACATTTTCTTAAAATTTCCAGTAATTCAAAATCCGCTCTTAAATTTATATAAAAAACATTAAAACAATTTTAAAAAATTGAAAAATTACAAGAATAAACTTCATCAAAAGTTTTATATTTCATTAGTTTACATCATTTTAAATTCAAAACATAAAGATTACTTTTATGCGGTTGAAGTTGAGAAGTTTTGTTTGTGTTGGCTAATTCCTTTATAAAGTGTGACATGTTTGCACTTTTATCCAGGATGCATAACACGACTTTGTCCACGGATCAAGTTGCACAATGACACCTAATTTATCTTAGTCAAATGTCAAAGCTTTGGCTCTTAAGCCAACTTTTCTAGAAAGTTATTATTCTATTGGTCTACACACCAAAAATTTAAATTAAACAACTAAGGAATGCATTTATAAACAATCTTAGGTCATTAGCAATTAATTGTTATTAACTCGAAATAACAAGATCATTTGAAGAGCACAATTAATTATAGATCACTTTAACATGCCATATCAACATCATAGATTAATTCATTAAGTATCACCATCTTGCATTGCTTTTATAGAATATTGTAGAAGTATGCCTCAACTTCCTAGGGACTTGATTCACTATCAAAACAAGCCACAACCTTTACCACTTTCCTAAAAAAGTAAGCTCCATTATGCTTCTTAGTACAACCCATTTTGAGATACATATTAGAAGACATTTGCATCAATCTTCATAGTTTACATTAGTGTCAAACAACATATGATAAAATAATAGATCTACATAATACGATTTAATATGAAATTAGATTGGATGGAATGGTCTTATTTGTAACAACATAGTTTTCATTAAATTTCTATCACCACCTTCTAATATTTAATATACATTCTACTTTTATATGAAACTAGATTGCATGGAATGATCTTATTTGTAACAATATAGTTCATTAAAATTCTATCACCACCTACTAATATCTAATATACATTCTACTTTTAATTATAAATTATCTATTATAATAAATCTACAAATCAATTGTTAAAAAATACATCATCATCTCATTTAAAAATAAATAAATATGCCTAATTTTTAATTCTCAGCTCAATTAATTGAGATTTCACAGTTATACTATTTTAATTAAATTTATATTAATACTTATTTTTAAATGAATCCATAATCAATAGAGTCGACTAAAGTCTATATTTTAAACTACTACAGCCTTGAAATCTGTTCCGAGAAGTTCTATACGATTACATCCATCAACCAATTCAACTACTGACCTTAACCATCCTACAACACCATTCAGAGATAATGAAAGATGAACCACTATATCGAACTTAAAGATTAAAACGAATGCCGCCGAATTGGAATATGCAAAGTGCAGCACAGGAAAGTCCAACTTCCAAACAGTTAACTGCGTTTTAACACTAGTTAATTACAGCCATCCATGTGTCCTGTGTCTGCAGAAAATGTAAAAAGGTTTTTCCACAGCTATGCTCGTCTCAAATGCCATGTGACTCACCCACCAAAGTCCTTTGAATAATGCCCAGGGGGTTGGAATTACAAAACACACACTCATCATCCCCAACCTTTTGATGTGGCCGAGTGTGCCCTGTAGTGTTATGCCCTACACCCGTCACTGTTTAAATGACCGGTGGGCATACTCCCTTGAAGCTCGGAAGTATTGTTATTATTATTTTATTGAATTTTAGATTCTCTCTCAGAATCCCCAATACCCACATTAATATGAAGCACAAAACCAGCCATAGATGAATGAATGAGCCAACAAACATAACATACACCATAATTTTCAGATACAAAGAAAGCTGTAATATCCTTGGATGGATTAGCCCATTTCAAGCCGTTGCCATCCATTGATACCCACTTGGAGGTTATGATTCCTGGCCTGGTTTACAGATGGGATGCTCATATTTCAAAAATACCCACAAGCTCCTTTGGGTTATTGCAATTGGCATACTTGAATTTGCAGTTTATTTTGCTTTATCTCAATCCTTGCAGTGCAAACATCCGCCAGAAGTTGATGAGTTTGTGCAGCTCACAGACAGATTTTGGGCTTATGACACCCACTCCAATAAGTGGATGCAGTTGGAATTGCCCTTTGATTTATTGAGCTGTAACAATGGCAACTGCTCCAAAATTGGAACCATTCAAGACCTCAATCAGGATAACGAAAACAATAGCCACCCGCATGACTATAAACCAAATTCTAGGGAGGAGCAACAATTTGATGTAGGCTCTGATGATGGGGTTAATTTATTGGTTGAAGAGGAATTGGGTCCTCCTCTTGTTGTTAGGAAGAGGTTGTCCCTGACAGTTATGTCAGAGACCTCAGTCTGGATTACAGGTGAAAGTGGATCAATTTATGAAAGGTTTTGGAATGGGATGAACTGGGTGATTGCTCCTCATGAACTACAACCCTCTGCAGGATATGCTATTTCGGTTTTTGCAGTCAATCACACATTTGCTGCCTTGTCTGAAGCTGGAAATTTGTACCAGGTGAATAATAAGATGATATTTAGATGGGACCGAGGCTCTTTCTCCATGACTTTAATTCATTCAATCTTATATACATAAACGCTATTGGCGTGAGTTAAGCTATCAAGTTAATAGATTTTGATCCAGGTGCAGAGAAATAATATTTCTCCTTTTTCTGAAACACATTCTTTATATCTTAGGTAAACGTTTTGTTGATTTAATGTCCTCCTTCCAATTTGTTGCACAGAATAATATTTCTTAGACAAACAAAAGCAGAGAGTGGGCTGTACTTCATGCATACGTTTGATTCTGTATGCGTGGAAATGTTTAAAACCACTCTGAATAAATAACAAGGGGAGTGGGTACCTTGCTGAAAACTCCGGTTCGGTCTTTTGTTTAAGGATCCATATCTAGTACTAACTTACTAATTCCATCCTGTTCTCGCAAAAATTTGAATTTTTATGCAGTGCTTATTTTTTCTGGATCCAAACATTAGAGAACATAGCAAAGGGTATGGTAGTTGATGATCAGTTAGGCCTTTTGATATCCAAAGGAGATTTTACATTCAGAAACATGGCATGGCCCATGATTCTAGGTTGCAATACCTAAACTGCTAAATTCAAATCCCATAAACTTGGAGAGCTTGGACAGGCACATGCCTATACAATCTTCCATTGCTTTACAAATTTGTTTCAGATAGCAAACCGAGACTCTTTTGAATTTAAAGAGAGCCCCAATTTGATCATGGGCTTTAATATTCCTCGAATGCAAAAAAAAAACTTTACGTCTCTGGTATCTTTAATTAGTTCCCTGGGCTTCTTCAAATAGGAGTATGAGAGTACGAGGTTTAGTGTTACATTTTTGCCTCTTCTTTATGTTGTGGAAGGTTTGCAAGGTCAGTGTCGCTTAATGCTTCTGCCTTTGTATCTGCATTCACTTATTTTTAACTCTTTCTCAGTTACAATCATTCATATAATGAATTACATAATGCTCTTTTGGACATTTGCTGAAAGCTGGCATATATAACATAATCCTTATAAATGAAGATTTTTAACTAATAGACCTGAACACTGGGAAACGTAGCTCAGTCCTAACATAAGCTCATTCAAATCTTGATAATCAGTTGCAACGATGCTAAATCCCTGTAAATTCAGCTCAAATTTAGAGTCCATCTGTATTAATTTAAGGCTTTGGCCAGAGATACTGCAAGAACAAATGTTAAGAACAAAGGCAGCTTAATATCCGTAACTACTTTATGCAGGTAACAGTTGTATTTTCTTTTCCCTTTTGGAAGGGTGGCATAAATTCTGTGAATGAATAGTAGGAGATTAGTTCATAATTACTCTATTTTTCTTCTGTAAAATAATTCCATAAACTGCTGCATCCTATTTAGTTTGGTGCAATTGGCAGAGATTCGTGGGCTTCCCTATCTGAGGAATCCGTTATTTTTGTTCTTGTTTAAGTGTCTTGACTGTATAAGGCATTCCTAAGAACCTTCCTACTTATTACTTATTAGTCAAGAATTATGCTTATGTATATCCGATTCCAATCTGTACTGTTTTTAATCCAATTTTGCAGCTAACAATGGATGCCAACACACAACCTTTATGGGTGGAATGTGAGCCATCATTCCCATCAATGGCAAATATAGACATTTCAGATGAAGATTCAAGCATGAGCATTCGTTTGCGGTCAGGGTTTCCATCAGTAGATGGAAAGTAAGAATCTTCTGTTTTCCATGTAAAGGATTTGCTATTGAAGGATTTGGTTGGAAATGGAGGAATAATAAGATGAAATGTAAAAATAATCTCTGGGAAAGCGTGCAAAAATCTTTGGAATGATAATATTAAATATAAAGAGATTACAGTCTGGAAAATCCTACTACAAATTGGACGGGTCTGTGATATAATTGTCTAACTATGTGCATCTTTTGGTTTTCTTTTCAGCTCAATGTACTTTTCTACAGTAGATGGATCACTTTTAGAGCTCTCAGAATTGCAGCCTGTTAGGTAAGATATTTTATATTAAAGCTACAATTGGTGAATCTTTTATTTATTTTTTATCCTTTCTGATATGTTCAAGGAGAAATTTCTATATGGATACATCTTTTAGCTTAAGGCACCATTCTGTTTCTGTTAAAATGATTCTTTACCTTAGGTAGAGGATTGTAAATGAATAATTTGTAAGCACTCTATTTAGCTTAATAGTTTACATGTTCAAGTTTGAGAAAATTTGAACTGAGGGTGATTATTCTTTTCTCCCAAAGCTACGATCCTCATACGTTAGTCAAGGCAGAAAAGTTACATAAGCTGGTGTCCTATGCAAAACCTTCTCCCTTAAAGTGTGAGAAGTGAAAGCAGTTTTTACACCAACTTGCCAAAAGTCAACATCCTTTCTAAAGTCTCCATTCCAGGTGTAAGATGATCAGCTAAGTTGACCTGAAAAGCCTCAAGCTTTCCTAGCATTAAAAAGAGGGATTATCCTAAAAAATAAATCTGTCTTCTTCTCCAATGGAAATAAATTGCAACAAAGCCACACAGTTTATGGCATTTCTTGCCCACAATCCTTCATCTTTGAAGTATCTACAAGTAGAGCCCCTTTCCAATTGAAGGGAGCCACAAGAAAAGTATTACATTTGTTCTTGAACAAGGCCTCTTATTTATAGATTGAGTGACAGCAATGGCTTGTCATTTTCCTCTAAGAAATCAGGAAAGAGAAAGGATCAAAAGAGACAGCAGCGACTATTCATTTTCTAAAACATATTCCCCTTTTTATGTCAACTTGGAGGTGGTATCAACAAAATACATGGAATGGTATGTATATTGTGACTATATACAGACTACAACCTATGCAAACAAGATTCACATTGTAGTCACATACTTAAAAATCTTTTCAGATCATGCCTCTCATGTGGAGAGGTTTGTGGTCCTCAAAAACTGGATATATGATGAAGATTACCTACCCATCTTCATACTTGAAGTGTTTCCTTTTTCACCAGCTATATCCACTTGCTTTGGAGGGGTGGAATGATATTCTTCTTGCACCTTATTCTATCCACTCACTTTGAAAAATGAAGTATTGTTCTTACTAAACATTTTCTGTCCAATATAGAGAGCATTCCATAAGGGATTCACAGATGAAACATAAAAACTACAATTCATGGTGAAAACATTCATTCTGTAACTATTGCCTCATTCAATCAGCTGTGGATTTGCCTGCTACAGTTTTTGTTAAAGTGGGTTATACATACTACAAACCATTGTCATGCCCAAAATAGAGCTACAATGGTTGCCATGTAAAGTTAGAGTAGAATGAATAGAGTAGAATAACTTTTAGCATCAATGAGGCTAAAATTAGCCTATGAGACAATCAGCCCTGTTGTTCTTGCTTTCTTCCTTTCATTTCTTCTTCCATTCATGATACAAATATGAAATGCAAATCAGCTTTGATCACTCACGGTGATGCATTTTACCTTTGAATGCTTGAGTGCTTGCTCTCTTCGAATGCCACTTTTCTTTTGAGGGTTGTTTCTTCCTTTCTTTGAGGGATTTCTCTCTTTGAGTGCCTATTTTGCTTTGCTTTGCTTATGTCATGTATGGCTGTCCCATATTCCATGAAGTTGCTTTGCTTAGTTCAGGTATGGCGGTCCTATCTTCAATGAAGCTGCTTTGTGTATGGTTATCCTTGCACCCTATTTGTTTCTCATGCTCCAACAAATAGTTTTGGAAGGAATACCTCATGACATGAATGTCATTATGACCTTGGAACCTTCTTGCATCCTTCCCCATAATTAGTTCCTCTTTTCTATGCTTGCAAAGCTTATCTTTGTCTACTATTTTCACCATTGATCTTTTTCTATCCCTACTTTCTCTTGGCAAGTGGAGTTGTTTTCTTGCTTTCTCTTCAAATGGAGGTGCTTGAGTAGTGCTATTTGAAATTACATTTTCCACCTTCCTTGCTATTTACATCCCACAACAACAAGTACTGAGAATATGCGTAAGAATAGAAATGGTTGAAATCTTCCACCTTCCTTGCTATGCATATGTTACAACAAGGAGTGTAAGTATAATGTTTTATCATGCAAGTATGTGAATACAACCTCTTCACATTGCTCCTCCTCCTTGTGTTTCAAAGTGGACCTTGCTGCTCCTTACTCATCCTTGATGAGTGGTATGCATCTCTACTTTCTCATGCAAGTGGGTTGTTACACCCCTACAATTCTTATTTACTATATTGAGTCACTTTTTGAGTCAAATGTTTGCCATTCCTTGTTTTTTGAGCCATTCAAGCCTTGCCTTCTATGTTTGTCAGTGACATATTTTTAGGTTCTAATCAGTGTCTTCACACAATTGACAACAAGCACTCTACAATGCATCAAACAGGATAAAGAATGGAGCTTGTATTAGGAAAAAGATGCAAAATTGACTTAGGCATGAAAAAGGAACATCCCACTCTATAGGAGTGCACCAATGCATTGAGTGGGCCCAAAATTTGTTAAAAAGTGGAAAAGAGGACATCCTAGTGTACGAGCATGCACTAAGCTCCATTGAGTGTCCAATTTTAAGTGTACTTTGAGTAAAAAGTTGAAAAAATGGATATTAAGTAAACAAGTGCATGCCATTGTAAGAGATGTCCATTTTCAAGTCAAGAACACAAAAAAGGGACATTAAGTCAAAAAGTGCACATCGTTATAAAGAGATGTTCCAATTTCAAGTCAAAAACACGAAAAAGGGACAATAAATGAAAAAGTGCTTACCTAGCCATAAGTTGTCCAATGTCAACATGAAATTAGAACCAAAGGATACTTTAAGTGAAGAAGTGCGCTCTCGTTCACTAAGTGTCCAAGTAAAGTGAAAATTAAAACAAAAAAGTGCTCATCCTAGTGTCTAAGTGTGCTACTCTCCAAGTAGTGAGAATATGCATGAGAATAAAATGGTTGAAAACTTCTACCTTCTTGCTATGCATATGCCCCCACTCATGTTTCAAAGTGGACCTTGCTCTTCCTTACTCATCCTGGTATGTGCCACTCCTTTCTCATGCAATATACACCTATGATTTCTTTTGGATCACGTAATGTCCCCTTCTTAAGCCTAATTAGTTCGAAGACCATTAGCCTATTTACTAAGTTCTCGTGGGCTAATTGGCAAGGGAAGGGCACTCCAAAGTTCTTGGAGGACGCAGTTTCAAAGTTACAAGGTTTCTATTGTTGGAAATGAGCTTTATGGGAAAACTGATTTGGATGACACTTTCTGAAGTGTTTTTTGACTTTTGGGGTGTTCTCCAAACTTCTTGGAGAGAATGTCTATTCATAGTAAGTCACCAAACTGACTTCTATTATTCACCTATTGCCTTAGCATCATATTGGCATGGTCAAATTTGGATTCTGATATGTTTCAGGCTTTTCCGCAACTTTGGGGTGGAATAATTCAATTATTCACTTAAGTTATAATGTTTTATCATTATTTTTGATAACTTAAGTGTAATATCTTTTCAAAAAGGTATTTTAATTCCCCATTTGGACGCCTAGGAGAAATAAGGGGGTCTTGCACATGAAAAAGGCTTTATTTTATTTTAAAAGGGAATTTGATGGAAAAGGTGAATTAATTATTTAATAATTTTAAATTAGAGTTTTCCCTCTCAAACTCTATATAAAGAGGCATTGGGGCTCATTGTTGCATATGCTGAAAAATGATATTGTTATGCTGCTGAAATGTCTTTGGTTCTCTTCAATCTTCGAGGACAAAATCCCTCATAGATTTCTAGTTTCGGAATTGCAAGATATTCCCTAGCTAGATTGGTGTGATTCTAGCTAGGAGTCACCATTGGAACTGATTGGAAACTTCCAGTTTTTTGGTTCTTAGTTCGAATGCTTTGATGGAGTTTTTTTTTGCTGTCTTGATGTGGTTGTTTTGAGTGTTTTGGAGAGTTTATTTGCTGGTCAAGTGGGTTGTACCATTCTTAGCAGGCCGTACCTTTCTTGTTGGCCATACACCTCTTGGCAAGTGGAAGGTTTGATTTACCCTGTTAATTTGTTGGTGCAAATTCATTATCCTTGCTGTTCTTTCCACTCATTTTGAGTAGGTTGCAAACATGGGAGGCCGTACTATAGTCCCTAGCTGGCTGTACATGCTCTAGGAGGATGGTGTGGGAGTTTAGAGGCTGAAGCACCTAGTTTGTGGGGGCTTTTACATCATCTTTGTTGGCACCCTGATCTGATTTTGGTGTTACAGACCTGTGTGAAGTGAAACAAGGTAGTTTGAGTGAGGTTTGAATGCCATCATGCTAGCTGTCTCTGTTTTCCAGTATGATATTGCTGTTTGGGTATATCTGAGATGAATATCAGACCTTTATGTTACTGTCTCCACACATTTTGAAGGCTGTTTGTAGAGGGGAATATGTCTCCAGTTGTTAGGCATTGACTTGGGGTGTCCTTGGTTGCATAAAATGACATTTTGAATGATTTCGGATGGCTATTTTACCTACAGCAGAGGAGTAACAGATCTGCAACCACCCAGTCAGCTCAGCCTTGTTCATACCAACACTCTTATTTCTAGGTATACTGAATTGGTTGTTGTTTTGGTGATTGTTTTGATGTTGGGGTTGATATTTATCATTGTTACAATAGTTACTTTGCATCAGCAGTGGCACATTTCATTTTATAGATGATTTCTTTGAGCTAACATTGTAACACTGAGTGGTAGTACCATCAGTGATCTGCTCATGATATTTTGTGTTACTCACCCCACTGAATAAGTGGCTCATTGGTTCTCACTCACTGCTGAAAAGCGGAAGAGTTGCTCTTGCTTATTGTATTCACTCACCACTGAAAAGTGGAAGAGTTGGCTTTATGTTTCTAATATTATTTTGAGCTTTCCCATTGAAAAGTGGAAGTGCTAAGTTAACCCCACTGGATAAGTGGATTGCTTTCAGCTGCTTCATTCTAAGTATTATTGAAATCTTGTACATCGTATGTTCTCACCTTGCCCACACTAGGAACTTGGTGATCAAGAAGTGGAAAGGAAAGTTGTATAGCAATTTTCATTATGTTTGAGCTAACAAGTTATTATTATGTTATGTGATTATTACAGATCAAGCCATTTTTCGAGTCAAATATTTGTCCTTTCTCATTTTATGAGCCATTCAATCCTTGTCTACCATGTTCATTAATGACATATTTTCAGGCATTAGTGTCTTTGCACATCGATGACAAACGCTCTCCAATGCATCAAATGAGATGAAGAATACAGCTTGGATGAGGAAAAAGATGCAAAATTGACTTACGTATGAACAAAGGACATCCTAGTGTATTGGAGTGTACCAATACATTGAGTAGTCTAAAAAATTGTTAAAAAAGTGGAAATGGGATGTCCTAGTGTATGAGTGTGCTCCTCTCCATTAAGTGTCCAATTTTAAGTGAAAAAGGGACATTAAATCAACAAGCACACATTATTGTAAATAGATGTATTATTTTCAAGTCAAGAACACAAAAGGACACTAGGAGAAAAATAATATGCTGTTGTAAAGAAATGTTCAGTTTCAAAGTGACAATACAAAAAGGGACAATAAGTGAAAAAGTGCACACCTAGCCATAAGTTGCCCAATGTCAAAATGAAATTAGAACCAAAAGGTACCTAAAGTGAAAAAAAGCGCTCTCCTTCACTAAGTGTCTAAGTGTCCAAGCCATGTGAAAATCAAGACAAAAAAATGCCCATCCCAGTGTATGAACGTGCTCCTTTCCATTGAGTAAGCATTTTAAAGTGAAATATTATGAAGAGACATGCCTTTGTATTGGAGCTCTCCTCTCCAATGGATGGACAAATTTCATGCTAAAGAAGTCAGTGAGTTTATTACAGGTTTTCAAGCATTTGTGTTCCATTGAAGGCACTTTTAGCGTTAGCAAACATCTCCATTCTTTGTAACAGTTTGACAAAGTATCTTGTGCAAGGATTTCCAACAGATTATTGTTCATGTGCAAGGGGATTTTGAAGGATTTACAAAGGTGCCATAGGAAGAAATGTGTTTGCAGGTGTCACAGACATTTCAAGGGTTTTAACAGCAGTTCATGCAGAGTTTTCAGTGTTTGCAGTCATCCACAGTAGGTTTCAAGTTCCTTTTGCAGGTTTTCCATTGTTTATCTCCATCTTCAAAGGCATACAACAACTCTTTAGCAAGTTTTCATCACAAAGTAGGACAGTGTGAGGGTTTACAGCAGCCTTTTTTTGGGCTGTATTCAAAGTGTGAAACAGCAGCATATCAAGACGCCCTGGGGTTGCATAATACCTGGAGCTGCAGACTTGATCAAAACAGTTAGGGTTAAAGATTAGGATATCATTGTTTACTGTGGGATGTTGCAAGATCTTCAAGTGTTACCAGCCGTTTTCAGTCATCCACAGCTTCAGCAGGATCAGTTATTTAGTTTGCAGGGTTTTGAAGATTGCTTTTTTGATGGACATTTATTTATGGCAAAATTTTCAAATGAAACAATGACCTTCAGCCACCTAAGATTGATAAAGAGGTTGATAGCAGATTTTCAGCAGTCTTACAAGATTTACTGTGTGATTTTCATCTCAATGGACTCTGTTTGATTTTCCTTATAACCCAGGGCCTCAAAATCATCCAAAGTTGCAGATTTGTAACAGGCTTCTGGCAGTTTTGTAATGTTGCGTCCTTGCTTGGTCTTTATCTACAAAAGTTTGGTCAAAATTACAGTCATATGGCATTCCTTTCCAGTAGTTTTCAGTGATTGTTAGTCATCGCAAAGGTGATATGTAAGCAGTGAGATAAGATATTGAAAACCTAATCATTTTCTTCACTCTTCATTCAAGGTGCTTTGAGGTCATTGGTCTGATTTTCACCAAAGGGAATTGTGTGGAGGTTGTAATTGAGCAAAGGATGCATTGTTAAGGTTTCACATTTCTTCTAAGGATCCATCATAGTTAGAATGAAGGTGCTGTATTAGAATCACTAGAAGGAGCCAACTATCAAACTGGCTATTTTTAGCCATCATTATTATTGGAGGATTGCTACTCTAAGCTGATTCACTAGAAGATATATTATTTTTTAGATTTAATATAGGGGTTCTATTAATGGGACCCCAACTCAACTAATAACAGTAAACATACACCATATCTATATAAATCATTTTCATAAACAACCCATATAATGGGCATAGCAGGAATATATAGCATAAAGAAGAGCATGAAACATATGCTAAAACTAATCCAAACTATAAACCAGGAAGCTTGTAAATACTACCAATAATTGAAACAAACTCTTCAATAGAGAGACTAGGGTAATTCAAAGACCCCATATTGCTCCATTCTAGCACTCAGAGGAGCT
The DNA here is from genome assembly GCA_007115665.2 of Sequoiadendron giganteum. Classification (NCBI taxonomy): domain Eukaryota; kingdom Viridiplantae; phylum Streptophyta; class Pinopsida; order Cupressales; family Cupressaceae; genus Sequoiadendron; species Sequoiadendron giganteum. The sequence goes on from CM021101.1 coordinate 86,403,845, forward strand.
ATCTTCCATTGGTTGAAGGTAAAAGAGAAAATATATCCTCTAGAAGATTTATTCAAAGGCGTCTTATTTTAGGATTTCTTCTTTAGATGACCTATTCTAGACAATTTGTATTCAAGTTTGCTTGGATTGCAAGTGAACTATTTTTAGTGTAGGAACTAAACTATGTGTATGTATTTATTTATGATTCAAAACTTTGGAAAAAACTTATAAATAAGTGCTTTATGCCTATTTGCTATTGAGATTATTGTTAAAGATTCTTGTGTTGTCTTATGTGTTGATTTAGTATATTGAATAGAAATTAGTGATTCTTGCAAGCTTTGTATTGCAATCTTCATTGGTGTAGGTGTTGTAGATTTGTATGCAATCTTTGTTATTCAATTTATCAGGTCTTGTCTATTGTGTTGAATCCAATTCAATTCATGTGTTGTACTTATTCTTTTTGGTCTTTTCTTTTAGCCAAAAAGAGTGAGCATGAGTTAATTGTCATACTTTAGGTTGTTTGCATTAGTCAAAAAGATATAAAATCTCTCATATGGGTGTAGAAGTAGTGATTAGCCTTGTGCCTATACCCAAGAACAAAATGACATGTATTTTCTTTAGTTTGTTTTTCTTGCATGTTGAAAATAGTAAAATTATGTTTTACATATTGTAAAAAACTAAAGTTTGTTCCTGTTTGTCCTAGGGTTTAGTTTAGTTTTCTTACAAAGGGAGCTTCCCCTTCTAATTTGGAGTAAGGTTTAACCTTTCATGCTGTTTTGTTTTATGTTGTCTTAAAAGCAACCAATTAAATTGCTAATAGGATTCAATTCACATAAAATCAAGAATGCAACTTTGCCAAAAGACAAAGTCCTCAAAGTGATGCTTTGCCTCTTATGGAGTTAATTCTTTGGTTATTAGAACACAATTGCATATGTCAATCAAATTGAATGCACAAGCCTATGCTTGTGTCATGTCCCATTTTTGTATTAATCTATGTTATAGACCAAATTGCCTATTTCCTATTTTTTGTGTTTCCATTGACTCAATTTTGTGTGTGTTCATCTCCATCACCCATGTGTTTGCCTAAGATCCCTGAATTTTTTAATTATGGAAGCATGTCTAATTTTCTAAGTTTGTGTAAGTCATTGGAGTTGTAGAGTTTCCCTTCTTGGCATGCCCTTTCCTCTATTTCCATTGGGGTATCAGACTTCTCCATGCTGTCATACCTCTTGTTCTTTCCTCACTTTCATTCCTTATCCCATCGGATCTTTGGAGTTTCCCATACTGTCATACCTCTCTGCCAAACTCCACTCCTTCACAAACCTTCATTAGAGAGACAAATTTCCTTTCGAGAGTCAAACTTCCTTTCACCAGTATACATAATTCACTTAGACCTCTCCTCAACTTCTCAGTCCCAAGCTCGCTTTCTATGTTGAACATTTCATGCAGATCATAGGTGGTGTCATCATTCGGCTTGACTACCTACCTTAGACACCATTGGTTGCAAAGATTGGGAATCCCCTTAGGAAATTGTGAGCATGCTACTACTAGATTTGAATCGAGACAAACCATTGCTTGAGGACATGATTTGCTAGTTTTGTCCCCTCTATGAGTTAGAGATGGAGAGGCGCTTTATTCTTAGATGCCCTATTTATTGAGATACGAGGGAGATGCCATTGCTTATATATGTTAATTTTTAGGATCAGAAATGAAATAAGCAGAAAACACAACTAATGAACTCAACATTTTACCCTAGGAAAACCCTTCTACTCAAGGGAGAACAACTCAACAAAGAATATTCTCTTATATATCAGAATAATAATAGGCCCTAGAAAGGCCGAATACAATACAAAGGATTTGCACTTATGTCTGGTGCAATTTCATGAATACACTAAGTATTGACTCTTCTCCTTGATGCTGATTTGCTGCTTCGAAAACTCGACCTGCTGCTGAATTGCGAATTTGATTGAATGAATTGCTTGATTGATTGATGAAATGAGGAGACAACTTCTCCTATTTATACAAGCCTAGGCGAGCTCACTCTAGAGCTGACCTAGCAATTTCAATATTTGTTTATAGAGCATGATGGCCGACCTGCCTTAGATACATTATATTTAAGGAAAAAATATCTCCCGAAGCTACACAACACTAACAATATAGAGACTTGATGGATTACTTTCTACTTTGCTACCCATATTAGTTGTGTTTGGATCTTTTCTTGGGGGGATTGTCACCTTTAGGGCCTTATTAGGGACTTATAGAACCAAGCTGATCACCTTATTTTTCCAGACTATAATCATTGGTATTGAAGGCATTAATGTCCTTAGGATACCATAATTTTTGCACTTTTGATGGTAGATCAATGAGATGACATACTTCTACACATATTTGGACAAAGGCACACCAATTCTCTTAATTGAGGCATCATGTTCCTACTATATCTCACTCCCAATAGGGGTCTCTTATTCAAGTATGTGTCACTAGTTTCTTTCCCACCTCCAACATCATCTTAGATGTTGGAGATCACCAGCCTTGAATGTTAGGAGAGCTTCAATAGAGTTATGGGGCCAATAGTCTTTGCACCCCTAGGGTCATTCAACCTTTAACTCTTAGCTTGAGGATTTCTAAATGGGACATTGCTAGTTCTTGTATCAGTGCCTTCATACTTCTCGGTGAACATGATCCTTCATTTGGTGAGATAGAATAAATGCAGTTCAACATACTTAGCTCTAGTTACTTTGGCAATCATTTTTTTCTCTTGGATATTTGGACTGCTTATAGACTATATTTAGTCACTTTGGTGGTATCATGAGTTCTTTCCCTTTTTTGTTCATCCAAATGCCTTTCAACTTTTGTTTTTTCTTTAGTTATATTTTAGTTTGTGGCTTCTTTGGCACCTCTTTTTGGCTTCCTCTTGCTATTGAATCTAGTTGTATTTTTGAGTCCCATTGACCTATTTTGGTCATCTGTGGACATTAATATAATTTATTTCTTTCGTTCTTTCTCACAGAGATTTCTATTTGGTGACTAGCACATGCTTGCCAATGTCGATCAAATTCAAAGTGCAAGTCTATGCTTGCGAATCATGCAAATATTTTATTCAAGAATCAAAAGATAACTTCATACCTTCCTTGCAATGGTGATGAAGATACATTGACGAATGTTCCTTCATGCTTCTTTTTGGGAGCTCTTCTTCTTGTCGCATCTTTGTAGGCTCTTCTTTTTTCCTCTTTTTCTCTTGGTTGGCTCTTTCTTGCACAATTTTTTTGAAGATGACGATGTATTTTCCAACACATTTCATCCCAATGCTTACTATTTTTGCAATGGTTACAAAAACTATTATACTTGTCCATTCTCTTTACAAGCAATTTATTACACCTTGCAGTTGGAATTTTGTGCTCGTCTTTCTCTTCAAGGTGTGTTTAAGAGGGCTGACTTTTTATCTAGTTTTCCTAGAGAAGGGATGTTCTCCTTTGGGGGGTGTCTAAGGTTGCTTAGCTGAATAATGCTAGAGCCTGATACTCTTTTTCAGATGATGAATGGGAAGAGGATTTTCATCTTCTAAAATATCTACAAAATAGTGCCAAAATTTTCCAGTGTTCCACGGGGACATGTCCCCCCCAAAAAACCCTGCGTTTCCTAGAGGGGGACATCTCAGAGACTTGGGGACTTGGGGGAGACATCCCCCCACTAGGCCACCACCAACGCCACCATCCCACCACTAGTGTCACTGTCTCCAAGACGCTGATAGGACTTTGAGGACTTTGGGGTGTCCTCAAGACGTCTAGGGGACTCCTAGTTATCTCCAAGATGTATAATTCTTATACTTGTACATCTTTTTATAACTTTTTTTTCAAGTACTATATGTATTTCAACACCCTACTGCCCCCTCGCCGCCGTCCCCCCGCCGCCCCGCTGCAGTTCCCAAACTTAGGCCCCCCATCCCCACGTCTCGGAAACACGTCCCCTACCGTCCCCTCGTCCCCGTCCCCAAAACCCCGTGGAACACTGAAATTTTCTCAAATTGTTTATAGTATGATTGACATCGAGACATTGGATAGTGGAAAAGATGATCCTACAAAGTCTAACAATGAAGTCTTCATCAATGGTATGATTTCTTCTCAAGATAGGGGTGAATACATATTAAGATTCATTTCTGATTCAAAAAGTTGTACTTTAGAACAATTTTGTATAAATTTCAGCATCTTTTATTCATATTGTTTAACATTACATTAATGATAAATTGCAACTTCTTTTACTATTTTTGTAATTAATTTTTATATGTTATTTTAATAGCTATTCCCCATTGTCCCCAAATCTTGGGAAAAAATTGCTGCTCCCAAATATATTCCCGTCCTAAAGACCCTGTTGAACATTGTTTGTTTTTTTGTTTTCCTAAAGAGTTCAGGGTCCTTAGTGATGGATTACTTCTTCCAACACATAGTCACACAATGGTTACTCTTACAAAAAAAACTAAATGGGTAGAGATTCCAACAATTATATTCTACATGCTCTCTTCTTTCACAATGGAAACAAAAATAGAAGTATTTTGACTTGTTTACCTTCCTTGGTTTCCTTTGTGCTTTCTTTCTATTTTGCTTTGGCTTCCAAGCGGCAAAACTTTTGGAGTTTCATGGACTCTTCTTGGCTATCACTTCCCTTCACATTGATACAATGTCGATGGATTTTCTGTTCTAAAGTTTTATGCTATTGAAATAGCAGTCTAAGGCTGCAAATTGATGCTTCATACAGCTTTATGGCTGTGATCTACATCACATATTTATTTTACAAGTGTGCACATGCTCACATGCATGCATTCATTGCATATCATGTTTCTGCCCCTTCTAGGCTACTACCAACATGTATCTTATTTATTCCAAATGAAAAATAATGCAACAAAAGAATATGCTGTTTTAATCGGTAAGTTGACATCTCACATGCACCTTTTCACGAAAATGAGAGCGCTTCACTTAAGGCATGAATATCCCAGAACTAGCGCCTGATAGTTCCTTGGGGAATTGAACCCAGATCTTCATCGTGGTAACACTCCATTTTCACCATTCAGTCACTCCCACAGGACTGCAACAAAACAGTTTCTTGCTTCTTTAACTTATGTGATATTGAAATCAACTTCTATTCGCTTTTATGAGAAGATACTATGCTTATAATCAATTGAGAATATTGTCCTCATGCTTTTTTAAGTACTTGATATGATGAATTTCTTGCATTGAATGGAAGCAAGCAAGAAAACAAATCAACACACATGTGAAAAGAGGAGTTAAACAGAAGGTTTACCTTACAGAAACTCTATGTGGGAAAAATCCAGAAGAGTTAAGCTATACTTCCTCATCCCCACTATCACCTTGCATGTTTTTGCAAGTTAATTGCTTGATTTGAAGTTTCAAATGCATTGTAGCTTTGCTAGTATTTCCATGGTTTTCTCTATCCAGCCTTGATGTGGATTACTTGCTTATTCAATATTTGATTTCCTCTCTATGCTGGTGCAGTCATCATCTACCTCAGTGACCCCTTTAAATCCCTCTTGGCAATGACTCAATGCACTTCCGTTGCCTTTGAATTCTCTTTTCCCTATTCTCCAGGAATCCTAGAGGTTATATCTATGGTAAAGGAAATTTAGTAAATGAGTTGAATATGATAACCCAAACATCAAGGAACTTGAAGAGACTTTTCTACCATTACTCTTTTTTTTCCCTGTTTGAAATGGTAAAAAATCCCATGGACATCATAACCACTGTGGCACACACAATTCCTATGAAAATAGCAAAACTTCCATGACACATGCACACCTGCTATGGCATGTCCAACGGCCATGGCTCATGCACAACTGCCATTAACACAAATGAAACTGCCATGAAAAACAACCACCCCCAAGTTGTATCTGGAAGTCTTGTCAATGTACAAAATTCTTTGTGATTCTTTGTGGTGAAAATGTAGTACATTGTGTCTTATCACATTTTATTTTTTTGGTCTCTGCTTTATTCTTGCATTTGAATCTCCATTGTTGCCTTCATCAATTCTGCCTTAATGAGGTTAAAGCATGTCTTAAGTTTTTTTTTTAGTTTCATGAAATAAGAATTACAGATCATCAATTTGATTGACTAAATTTTAATGATTTTCGCAATCCAAATTTTAGATTAATGAGTTTTAAGAACAGTGAGATGATTTTTTCATTAATGTGGTTTTTAACACGAGTCTTGCATTTCGGCTCGCATTTCTTGGGAGCAAGAGTTTTTGGTCCATTTCAAATTCCAAAATGCTGCAACAAACAAAGGAAGGGAATGACACAAGTTACCTTAAGGTCAAGCCTGCAAAATTTCTCTGACTGTAACAAATAAGAAAGCTTGGTTTACGTTCCACAATTTTTCTGACCATACCAACCCTATAATTGCTAGGGATGCTAGAGTAATGCTGATCAAATCATCAAACTACACAATTTGCCATTACTTATCCAAATTCACATCAATTTTATGCTCTTCCAGGATTGATCAAATGCAAAGTATGTTATCCATGATGATTTTTATTTTATAATCAATTACAGTGGAGTGATTTGGATCATATGCAACCATTATGAGAGACATCTTGCTTGCTCAGTAAATATATTCTAGAAAAATTCTAAAAATAATTGATCTAAAAGTGTTGGTTCTATCACTGATGTAAAAGTCTTTGATCTATCTTTCCCTCATCACAGGATACTTGAAGTCGGATGCCTCTTTCCATACTAAATTGATTATATACCTTTTCTATTTCAGGAATTCTGAAAGTATAATTGCCTTGTAGCTAATTATCTTATATTAATAATAAGGCCGAAATTGCCCATGTTTAATTTTGGATGGCTGAATTTTGAATATCCATGTAAAAACATTATATCTTTTAATTATTGACGATACATGAGAAAGTCATAATTACTCCCTTCCACATTGATTATAAGAAAGTGTACATTATCTGATGGTATCACTGAGTGCATAACAATGATTGTTTACAAAAACTTCATCTACTAAAAGCACATGATAAAACAAACTTATTTAGTAGCCTGTACTGTTCTTCAACTCAATTGCCAAATTAGCATAAGCTTTATCTCTTGAATGTTCTTTTTTTTCTTCTGAAAAATTCAATTAGGTCTAATTAAATTGACTGAAAATGTGCCTCTTCAAGGACATTAGAAGCAGCAGTATTTAAATTTTCTTAGCATGATTTAATTAGACTATATGATTTGTGCATAATGACATTTTATCTAATTGCTCCACTGAACTTACTAGTTTGTGTTATACCTTACTAAATAGACAGCAAGATTCACCTTTTGATTCTAAATCAAAATTTGAAGGACTCAGCATATGCCTTATATAGTGAAAATTTGTTTACATTTTTTCATATGTTCCTTTGTTCAAATGTTGGAAGATTTATATGCACATTGATGATCTTGCGTCATTTGAAATTTCTGACTTTGAGATTTTTACTAGGTGGATAAACCATGGCCGTCCTCGTGGTGGGGATGTTGCAGCTATTGCTGATGCTGGGACCTTGAGACCAGAGGTAATATTTACTGTGAGGTATGGTAGGTTTCCTTTTTCAAAACAGTTTACCCCAAACTATATAGCTATGTTATATAGGTAGTGTATTGAAGGTTTCCATTCTTTTTCTTGCAAATTATTGAAATGCAAAAAAATGTTTCTTGCCATACATTGAAAGCTCATTAGATAAGCTAGCTACAACACTTAGAAGAAATGACATTAATATATTCTTTAATTTTAAAACCTTTGAACAACTTTACAAACAAGTTTAGGAATCTGAAAGATCCTCTTGACCACAGAATGAGGAAGGGTGTTTACTTAAACTCATTCAGCAGATCCTAAATGGGAGAAACAGACCGTTCTCTCCAAACTAGAATCAAGGAACACAATGCAGATATTAATTGTGGTAGGGTTCAAAAGTCAGCTTTTGCCAAACACAAGGATAAAACTAAACAATTTATTCTGATTGAAAACACAAAACTTCTAGCCTTGCAAAGCCACATCAAGAACAAAAGAATGAGAGAAGTTGTGGAAATGGAGAAACAGCTCAATGATATAAAATTATAAATAGTATAATGGATGGAAGCTTATATAAACATTTAAACCTCTATTACACAGGTTGAGAGAAACCTAGCCGCTTCCTTAGTTTTAAATTCTTCTCCTCCTCTTCCTCGTGTTTTTGTTTTGTTCTTTGATTATTCTAATTAATTAGTGCCTTCGTATTGGTTATTAACTTATTAGAATTACAAAGACAATTAGTCTATTTCTCACAGAATCTTGGGATGAGGGGGCAAAGAGCCTAGATTTGGGGACAGCAGTGGTAAGCGGACATGGAGTCCTCGCTAGAATTGAGGGGTAGCGCTCATTGCAGGGTTCAGGATAGGGCAGGGTGGAGGGGTGGAGCCCCTACCACCAAGCCCAAACGAAGGCCTTAGAAACCACACAAACCTTCATACCATTTTTTGCAACATCAAGTCCTTACTATTTCTAACCTAATCTTTGTTCTTTAGGAAAAAAAATTGTGATTGCGTAGGGTGTGGGTGTAGCCCATAAACCATTAGGGCTATGGTTATTGGCACAAACATCCAAACAAATTCTGATTTTAAAAAATGTACTGTAATTGCCATTGAAGAGTTTTGGATTTTAAGTGAGTTGTAGTTCATATTTTGTTCGAGTTTCTTCACATTTGGATTTCTCTAGGGTAAATCCTTTGTCTTCATTTTGTGGGGATTGTCTTACTCATTTACATTTGCAAGTTCAGCTTAGTAGGCAGTGCTGATTTCTATCATTAATCTGTATTTTGGTGACTACTGTATGGGCCAAGACGATGGATCATAATATGAAGGTCAATTAAAAAATAGGATAAATATGGAAAAAATACAATAATGTATCTATTTAAAAATAAACTAATTTATACTAATTTTTAAAACCTAAAGTGAGAAAAAGAGTAAAACTTTGTAGAGTTTCCAATCAATATTCTGCCATAAAATTTTAATCATTTATTTACAATAATTCATAGTTGCAGGATACATCTGGTGTAAAACCTCCAGCACACGTACCGATTACGGATACGTACACGCCATGGGTACTGTATCCGTCTGTACCTAAAACCCTAATTATTTTGCCATGCCGGATACACATGGATACGACGCCCTCGTCATCCGTGCAGTATTCAGAAAACCTAACCCTAATTGTCAAAAAACGTTGCAGTAGTCGTAGCAGAGGATTTTCCAGGAGTAGCAGAGGAATGTTTTGCCATTCATTGCTACAAAAATTGCGCTTTAATTTTAATCTGTGTGTTTAGGAGTTAGGTTTCGGCTTTTAATTTGTCTTTTATTTTAATGTTTGTGTAGCTTTATTTATGTTTGAAAAATAATTTGTTTTTTAAATATTTTTGGTTTTGGTTCAAAATAGTTTTAATATTTTTATTTCAATATAAAGTAAAATATGAGTATTCATCAATATTTTTGTTTTGTTTCAAAATAGTTTTCTTTGTAAGCTTTTAAATTTAATTCATTTCATTTATATTATTAGTTTTATGATATGTTTATTAAGTTTGGTATATATTAAATTGAATTTATTAAGTGTATAATATATATTTGTTAATTAAATTTTAGTTATTTTTCTAATATTTTTTAAATTTAGTTTTTAATTTATTACTTGAGTCTTTTCAATTTAATTTAAGCAAATATTAATTTGTTCAATATCTTTTTTAATTTTTTATAATTCTTAATAATATTAAATATTGATGTGTTCAAGTTATATAATTATATTGTTTTTCATTTAGTATTGTATCATGCTTATTTTTATTAAAATTTAAGATGTGTTTATACAAAATTTCTATTGTATTTTTTATTAAAAGTTTAATTCAAAATTACTTTTTTAATGATTATTATAGGGAGATGTGTCTCCTCTTTAGAGATCTTGTTCCCCCCACTTGGTTATTTGTATTGGTTTTTTGACCATGTGTTAGTGGTCTACCACTGTATTTTACTTTTCTTTTGTTTCTTCCACTTTTTGGGCCTCTTTAGGATTTTCTCTTCCTAGAACTTTCTATTGTATATTGATGTACTTTCGAGTCCCATTGACTTACTTTTGCTCATTAGTGTGTTAATATAGTTGCTATGAGTTTTCCATAGTCCATCAGTAAGAATATTGTGTGCTTCTAGTTTCAACTGTGTATCTTTTTAGGTCGACGTTTCGGATCACACTCAGTGATCCATCATCATTAGTGTGATCCATGATCAATTGTGTATATTCTTCCATCATCATTAGTGTGATCCATGATCAACTATGTATATTCTTCCTGAAGATGGATCACTGAGTGTGATCCGAAACATTGAGCTAAAAAGATACACAGTTGAAACCAGAAGCACACAATATTCTTGTGTTTATATAATTTTTTTCTTTTTAAATATATTTATCAACTTTTTTGTTTGGATGGTGAAATTATAGCTAAATATAAGCATTCTGCAATATAGTAGCAATTATATGCCTATATAGCTTCTGAAGTAATGAAAATCTCCTTTAATAGCTTGTAAAATTGTGTTTTATATGCAAGAAAAAAAGACCCCAACAAACCCTGTACAATAGAAGTTGTGCATATAGAATCTGAAAAAGCAATAGAATATTGGAAAGCAAAAACTATAGGTAGTATTTTCACTTGGAAAACCCTTTTAGGTCCAGCACAATAAAATTTTCCACTATTGGAAAAACTCAACCATTCTCCAATACAATAATGAGTCTCTCTTACTGCACCCTTGTGTGGATATAAATAGGCACATTGAGAGCAGTTTTACATGTTGCATGAAATCATGCAAAAGATAAACATGAATGCTTTCAAGGCATGGGCAAAATTAGAAAATATCCAAAATAACACCCAAAAAATGGGAAAAATGCAAGGTGTTTGACTATTAAACATGGAAAGTATACAAAGTACAAACAATATATATGTGTGTGTTTTGTGAATGCCATATCCATCTGTATCCGTAGTAGGGGGTCTTGCAACAATTTAATAAAATAAATTTTATTTTTTAGTATCTATTTTGAACTTTACAGAATAAGAATTTTTTTATTTTATCAAAGTAACATGATGTTTTTATTTTGTGGATTTGCTGAAAATCACCTATTTGGTAACTATGGTAGGGACCATCCATCTTAGTGTTTACAGATCAGGTGGTTTATTCCATGCATTTTTTTTTTTGAGAAGCATGCACTTTTCCACTTTAATAAAACCATAATCTGCAATGTATCCGATTTTTTTTGCTGTGAATATGATAATGGCAAGTGAGACAAGTGTAATTGTTTGTGATTCTACCCTTTGTTGCTCATAATGGTTCTCTTTGAGTAAAATGCACATATTATTTTTAATTAGAGTTTCAAGATGGTAGCCCTTTGCTAATTGGTTGCAATTTTATCAAAGTCTCGTGCAGTTAAATGAATATTTTGCTTCTCTATGTGGTTTTTTTGATATATTTTTGCTTTATTGATAGTTTTGAATGATGGAACTTACCATTTCTGAATGCAATTATGTAGTACAATTGGAGAACTATATGAATACGACAAGAACTCAAAGCCATCATGGAAGAAACATATCTGGGGTAAATCAATGGTTGAAAACATTTCTCTAGCACCATCTAGAGGCAGTACCTTGCATGGTTTGGTTGGATCCAACTCACAATCACTTTTTCTGTTAAGCAAGGTAATTCTTCTGAGTCTCTGACTGTTTTCTGCTTTGAAACTAGTTTATTTGCCTGTCCTATTCTAAATATCTTCAATCGATTTTATCCCTGACTATTTTTCCTTGAATTTTATACATTGCACCATCAATAAAATTCTTAGGATTTGATGTGCCCACCTGCTAACTTTTAAAACTATTTTCTATCTTTGCTTAAGTTACAGAAACTGTCAAGTGTTCCCATGCATTTTACAGTTTGCATGTAAACTTTAAGGTTTTACCATAACCTCTTAGTGGTCTTTGAGAGAAAAAAAATGGATATATTACCAATTACACCTAAAACCCGGCTTGATGATCCTCATTCATTTTATTGTTTTGCATTGCAATCCATCAGTTTATCTTATTTGCCACCAATTTTGATCGCTTAGAAATATTGAAAATGTTTAAGTGCATAAACTAACAGAAATTATCAACTTCATTTTTGGTTGCACAATCATATGATATATTTCTTGTGCTTAGGTTTATTCAAATTGTTCAAAGTTATGTTACCAGTACTTGTGCCTTGTGAGTACTGATTATGGTTCATTTGGATCTGTAGGATGGCCTTCTGCTAGAAAGGCAATTGTATCAAAGAAAATGGAAGTGGTTGATACATGCAAGTCCAAAAGGTCTTTCTTTTAGTGCCTTGGGGCCTATTTTGGTAAATGAAACATCTGGAACTAAGACATTCTCATTATTTATGACGACCACAATAGGGTCAGCATATGAGTACCAGCTTCCAAAACTTTCAGGTATATTCTCTCTTTTTTGTGTGAATATATAAAAATAGGTTGAATTTTTCGAGCCATGAGATGTGAATGTCCCCAGTGATCTCTGTTTCTCATGAAGTTCCCTATTTGTTCCTGACATTTTTAGCAGTAAGAACCAGAAACAAGCTATAAACCCATCCCATGCAATGAGCAGAATGCTTTTCCTTCAAACCCAATAAAATGCTGCTACTCATGCAATGGATATATGCATAAGTTGTAAAATTCAGTTGTGAGTGATAGTCAAGGAAGAATCTTAAGGATAGACCTGTGGAGAAAATCCTTGCTCTTCACCACATTGCTGTTCTCAATAAATCAATATTTCTTGGGAACGTGTAAGAAGTTTGTAGTAGAATAAAATCTCTTAATTAATGCCTAAAGTGCTCCCACCATCATTTACCTACTTTACATTCAGGGTGAAGAGGCCAAGCACCAAATATATTGGTCTTTTTGGTTTCATGCACCATGCTTTGTAGGCTGAGAATCAAAAGAATTGAAAGAAATCTATGCTGAGGTCTAGGGTTAATTTTTTTTTTGCAGTAGAATTGTTCCTTGTGTTGAGCAACAAGGAGTATGATGGTACAACATTGAGCAAGAAAAATATTTTTCCAAACAATAGGAAGGAAGTTGGGCAATGGAGTAGTTGCTAATGTGAAAAATATAACCAATTGTAGGGTTATTTTTCTGATTGAATGTTTGTGAAATTTGAAATGTGACAAAAAGCCCAGTAACAAAAAAACTGGTGTGGCAAAATTACATGCAAGAAATAATTTAGGTTTTAAATATGATTATTTATTTCTCCTATGGACCTAATTGATTTGCATCTGTTCTTTCTGGCAAAATTATGTGACCACTAAATAATTACAATGTATGACAATGAAGTTTGATTTATTCAACAGCATTTAGTTTGTACACTTGGAAATTGACTCAAGGAAAGCATATTCATAAAAATAATAACTTATTAAATGTATGCCATAATGGAAACGTTTCTGTAAGCAACCATAATTTTAAACTATGACTTCTGAGGACAACTTAATCTTGATTCATGAATTAGACATGAACCATTTGGAAGAGCAACCTAAAATGCATTTGGTATTCTCGATAGAATTTTGCTCAATGATATGCTAATTATAGCCATAATTTGGATTGAAAAACATTTAACACCAAGAATAAAATGCATATGTAACTTATCATGTAACCAAAGGATATCAAATATCTCAATGTTGACACAAACAGATTTGACACATAATACTTAGTAATACATAATACATTATGCTTATTTTGGTTAGGAATGTCAAATACAAGCAATATTCTCATTTATTTAGGAGTACGAATAAAATCATTTGTGTTTATAGATGCCAAATGCGCTTGCCTTCCTAGAATTGTATTTGTCTGTGCAATCAACATGAGCCAGAAAATTCTTCAAGAAATGCGAGGAATATGAAAAACCCGTTCACTTCAATCTGTATATTTTCATATGATTTTACACTCAAGTGCTTTCTATCAACTTTGAACAGTTTTCTTGCATGGATGCTTCTTATTTTCTCATATATCCTGCTTTTAATAAAAGACAGGTGCAGCAAAGAGAAATATGATACCATCAAAGTGGATAGACCATAGACAACCATTTGATGCTAAAGTTGCAAGATCTATTCCAGGAGTGTTGCTTCAGGTTGGCAGGATTCTTTTTCCATTAGATGATGGTCGACTTGGGGAGCTTCATTTGTCAGGCCTTGGTGGGGAAGATGTTGGCCCATCTCCACAAAGTGTATTTCGAAGAAGGTTATTAGCTGGTTATGAATGGTCAGTAATAGACGCACCTGAAAGTGAAGGTGGGAATGCAGGATATTGTACAGAGTCTCAAGGACCCTGGAATTGTGTTGAAGGACTCAAGGATGCACAAGGTCAAGATCAAACAACTGATTCTGGAATCTCATCAACAATGAGAAGGAAAAAAGGAAGAGCTTATCAGAGCCGTTCTACTGTTCAAAAGATGCATAGGCACGATTTACATTCTGAAACCAATGATATGTATGAACCCATTAACAATATTGACACCCTTTTCCGAATTCGTGCTATGCAACCAGATAGATCCTTTTTCTTGGTGACAGATGATGGGATAACCTTTGAACACCTCTTGAATGAAAACTTATGGATTTGGTTGAAACATGAGCATTCATCTGTTGTCCGTGGCATATTAGGAGTATACAATGGTAGTTTATTTGTAGTTGACAATTATGGTAATCTCTTCATCCGTGAGAGGAATGCTAGTGGATTAATATGGTTCAATTGCAGTACCATGGAAGGAGGAAGAAAATTGGTACTAGGTTCACCATGGGATGTCCATGGTCAAGACCGTAAGGTTACAGCTGAGGATGCACTGTTTTTCATTGACAAAAATGGAAACCTTATTCAGTTCACAGTTAAGTCTATAAATTTTGGCTGAAAGAAATTGAATAGAACTTTTCTAAAATTTGAAATTGTGTTTTTGTTAGAATAAAGCTTTAATGTTTCATAATTAAAGTCATTTAACTCTTTAACATCTTGTTTTTGTAGGTTGCATTGAGAAAATTTTTGTGGCAAGACTGTGGTCAGCCAGATAATGCACAAGTTGCCTCCATTGCAGATCAAGAACTCTTGAGATATAATGTAGTTTTTGTGATAGGAAATGATGGGCATCTCTACCAGTATAATCGTGTAACAAAGTTGTGGTATGAACATGATCAAGCCCCACATTTAGTGCTATCAAGGTTACCTGGGGTAGTTGTCAGGCCATCTTTTATGTCTATGTCAGCTTCACTATTTATGCGGTCAGAAGATGGTGGACTTGTAGAGTTTCATTGGCATACAAAAGATGGATGGAAATGGATTGTGCATGGAATACCTGAAAAAGACGTCACCCTTTCAACAGCTCCTGGCCCAAGTTTTGATGGTAATCAATTGTTTGTGATTGGCACAAATGGTGAAGTCTATAGCAGGTATATAGATGACAGTACATGGAAATGGAGAAATTTTGGTTTTCCATCAGTAGAAATTATTAGTCCTTTTCCAAATGAGTCTTTTAGGGACATGGCTTCCAAAGAAGAAAAGTTACAGTTTGATTACAAAGGACAAAATAAGGAGTTCAAGCATGACACTAAATACCATAACAATCCAGGTTCTATGTCTGGCCACCATATATACTTCATTGATATTGATTGTGATGAAAAGGTAAGAAATGGGTTTGTTTTTTCTCAAAAGTAATTGGAAGTTTTGTCCTTTGCAAAATATACAATTGGCATTCTCACTTGTAGAATTCCATAATACACTTGAATTGCATGAATTATTCCTTTTTCAGAGGATTTGATGGATTGCACAATATTTACAGGTAGCGCCACTTCGTCCTGTTCCCTTTTCTAAACACTCTGTTCTGTTCGTGTTGAGAGATGGCAGGGTAAGGAATGTTGCACTTAATTTTTAACACATTGTTCCTTAATTAATGACTAAGTTAGTCCAACGGTGAGTGGAATTGTTCACCTTGTTGGAGAGAGCGCTCACCCTGGAATGTGTATCCAGAAGTAGAACAAAATCTGGGCATAGAACTGCAATTCTGAATAATGGGTTCATATTTCTTTTCATTCCCTAGAAATTGTCTAATACTTAAGAAATTTTATCTTTGCAGCTTGGAGAGCTAAGGAAAACAGAAAATGGCAGTTGGCATTGGGTTCGTATAATAAACACACCAACAAGCCGCTGCAAGTCAAGTTATTTGACTGCTTCTCCCTCATGATTGCTTCATGTAAATTTTCAATTTTGTGACCTGTGTACATGCCCTTGGGATATGTCTAAGGAAAACAGAAAATGGCAGTTGGCATTGGGTTCGTATAATAAACACACCAACAAGCCGCTGCAAGTCAAGTTATTTGACTGCTTCTCCCTCATGATTGCTTCTTGTAAATTTTCAATGTCGTGACCTGTGTACATGCCCTTGGGAAATGTCTAGCCAAGCGGCCCTGCTTCCTAAGTGTATGGCATGGCATGGCACTAGGACATTCAAAACAGAGTCTAGATGTAAATTGCACAACTGCGATAAATGCAAAGATATATATCTTTTTTTGGCTAAAGGTGCCTAGGGTTAAGAAAAAGGGACCCTATGCCTGGAAAAATTGTTGGCTAAATGCCAACTCCCAGTTACTGTTAAGCAAAGATATATATATATGTACGTATGTATATATATGTCTTTTTCTTGTATATTATTTGTGTTTATTTTCAATGTTAGGCCAGAGTTGCCCAGCACGTATTCAATCTTATATCTAATATACATTATTTTTCATTTTTTGTTGTGTTGGGTAAAGGTTGAGGGTGAGGCCAAAGGTGGAGGGGCACAATGAATCGAAGTGTATCTCTATGAATAATAAAATCATAATTTTTTTATGAGGAACATAACAATGGGGCTCTCAGTGGAGGGCAATGAATGGAAACCATGTGGTATTACTATTATTGTTTTGTTTATTAGTAGATGGAAGAAGTAGGATAGCCGTCTATGACTCTATGATGCGGAATCTAGGCAGAGCCTGTGCTTATAAGCGACTGAGGTAGAGCCTGTATCTGTAACTTGTATGTGACTCTGGAAAGAATGTCTAGTAACTTGGTTGACAACTGTAGTTCATACATTATAACTACATGAAATTATCAAAGTGGCCGGGGTCATAAGCATAACAAAGAAACGTAAAAAGTTGCTTAGAAACTGGGAGACTTCAGCATCATTGGCTACCAGCATGGATGAATATTCTCCTTAAATTGCTCATAGTTAGAATGTGGGACTGTTTCTGAGTGCTTGAAAATAAATAAATTCTCCATAGCACAAAATTCAAGTTGAGATTCCTATGGAACATAAAAGATGGTATTCATATCGGGTACCAAGAAAAAGGCCATATGTAGTGTAAATATGACGTGAACTGTGTGAGATCCAGGACGAGGTAGATGACTGCAATTGCTAGTTATCTAACAATTTATTCCTGCATCATGTCTAGTTCTACACAAATATTGCATTGTACTTGCAAGTCATACACCATTTGATGGGATCCTCTTTCTCTCCTAAGGTCCCAAAACCTAGACCCCCAGCATGCCCAATCGGAAACCTCCCTATTCTCCACCCCCATTGATCTAAGAAATGCTACCAGCCTCTCAAAGGAAAAGAAAAACATAACTCCGAGAGTTCTAGAGGAGGTTGGTTGAAGGTCACGAATGGACATGACAACCCATAGCTTCAGAAAGGAACTCAAATCCTCATCTGGTTACAAATGCAAAGAAGACCTTCAGGCTTCATCAAATATCATACTCATAGATCAATCTCCAAGCCCATCCTCCTATCAAAAGATGTGAATGAGTGTTACCTGAAGATCCAAATCCACCCATTAATTAGTAACTCCATAGATGAAATGGAATATTGATTTTGGCTTCTCAAGGAACGAGGTCTTATTTGTTCATTCATCTCAAATCATTGGACCTCAAACCTTAGAAGGCTTGGTAGAGCTCCTTCTGATACCAAAGGGATTTTCAAGGTGGTTTTCTCCTCTAGAGGATAGTTTTTTCAAGACAGCCCTTGGTTTTGAGGAAGGTTGGGCTCCTTATGAATTATTGGTACCCAACATTTTATCAAAGAGAGGATCTGCCAAATATTGTGCTTGTATGGGTAAGAATCGCTCTCCTCCCTAGTGAATATTGGTAGGAAAATACACTATGGAGAATAGGTGAGGCCATCATAAAGTATATCATTGTTTCAGATATCTCTATAAATCTAGGGGTCCTAAGCTATGCAAGGGTATGTCCATAACAAGAATCTACCAAGATCACTCAATGTATTAAGTTAAATTAATAATAGCTTTGAGATTCCATATAATCTTCCCCAAAAAGAAAAGAAACACAATGAAAAGTTATCAATGCCAATAACTGCACAAAGAAAAAATTCACAAAGTAGAGATTTCAAAAGGCTTAGATTAAAAAGAATAGGGAAGTGCTCTCTCAAACAACCTATGGAATAGGGAAGTGCTCTATCAAACAACCTATGGAACCACTTCCAATGCTTTTGAAGTATTTCAAGGACATGGAAGTTACAAAGATAGAAGCCATAACAATGGAAATGCCACAACAAATAAATTCTAAAGCTATAGTCTCTTTTATAGGACAACCTTCTAACTCACAAATCAAATTAAAGGATCACATATTTCCCAAACAATAGTAGAGGGAGAAATGAGTAGAGGGTGAAATGAGCTACATTGTTAACTTGATTTTTTCCCACTATAGCTAAAAGGGATCTAATACCCATTGCACAAAAATAGAAGATAACCTCTTCCAACATACATAATAAAGTTGGACATAATGGACTATGACAAAATAATTACTTGAATAATATTCCAAATTTAGTTTGTGACCTAATAAATGCCATGTTATTATCTATAAATGAGTCGTTTTTAATGTCTAATTGGATATTCCAAAAATACAGGAAGGAAACATATTCTAGGTATGAATATGAATTGATGAAGAATAAGGGTTACAAGGGCATTCCATAAGAATATCAATCAAAGATAAACATGCAAAATAAGATGATTCCATACACCTAGATGCAACTATCAAATAACTAAAGAGAAGATACACACATATAGTAGGTCATATGGATTCTTGATTGAATAATAACTTAACTCATGGTGAGAAGACATTGGCCACCCTTTTCTTTGATCTAAAATATGACTCAAAGTCTTATATTACATTGCCAACCACAAAAAGGGATCATAATGGGCTAGGCCATTAACTACCTTAGCAAGAAATCTCTTCATTAAATTAGTTTTAATAACCCAAAGAAGGGAATAGTTTTTGGTTTACTTACATCCCAAAGATAATTTGGGGTTTTGAAAAAGATGAAGCAACCACTAGAACACAAAAACATGTATACTAGGGTATGATACATATTTAGACATGAACTTCTAGGAGACATATAGAGAAAGCACCAAAACATCCTTTATCTTCCCAAATGCCTAAACATCACAAATGCCTAAGTATGTGATGTTCTCTCATTCTATATATTCCTTAATTAAAGTTCATTTTATTTATGATTCAATGTCTGTGATGCTTAATGTTAATTTATTAAATATGGAATGTGTATATATGCATCCCTTTACCCCCATACCTATGTATCAAACATGTAATTTAATTAACCATGACAACAATGATAATGTGAGAAAAATAGGCAGCAATAATAGAAACTAAATAAATTTTATACACAAATAAATGTCACGCTTCTATGTATTTGTTCAATACAAATCACACACATATATATAGGAGTTGTATTTCCTATATTATAGGAAGGTTCCTATAACAAATTCATTATTACGGGATTACAAATTAACAAATTTTTAAATATATGAGATGTTTTAACAATTCATAATTTCAACAAATAATCAACAATCACTAACAAATAGTTATAATATGACACACTAACAATCTATGAGAATGATGTAATATTCCCAACACCCCCATATTACATCATTCTTTAAATGGGGAAAAGTAGACTAACAATACTTGATGACCACATTCGGTAGCTCACCAAAAAAACATAATGTAAGAGTAGGGACATACAATTCTACTCATGACAAGGAATAGTGGAACTTGCCTCATTATGCTTCTCAACTTTTTCCAAGGATAGGGACAAATACATCTACCCATGGAACCAAGGATAGGGACTAACACTTCTACCCAAGGTTTCACAACTAGTTTGGATAGGGACAAACACATCTATCCAACATCAATTATGAACAAGGACATACACTTTTGTTCACAACAATTATAATTGGGACACACACATCCAATCATAATTACTTAAAAAATGTGACTAGGGAAAAATACTTCCAATCACATACACCATCTTGTGAATGGGGACAAACACATTCATTCACAAACAACCAAAAATTGTGATTGGGGATAAACACATCCAATCACAAATACAAAATTTGAGAAGTCCTTGTTGTTGTGTATGTAACCACCATTATAGATCATTGCCACTCTAATCACAAATGATATGAGATGGTTACCGCTACCACCTAGAAACCGATCTTCGGTTTAGTCATTTTGGAACAATTTGATTGTCACTAAAAGAGTTTCACAACCTCGTCGCTAGTAACTAACGAGAGGACGCTACTTGTCCTCCGACCTCCTATGCCTCCATAATCCAATTAATTTGCTACTTAGCAAAATTTCCATTGAAAATCAATTTGTAGAATACCCCCTAGAAGATGGATGTCATGTACAAGTGATAATACGTCCCATTACAATTGCGGTATTTTTTATTTTTATAATTTTTGGACACTTTCGTAGTTTGACATGACACAGGAATTAATAGACCCAATCCTAAAGTAATACAACTTGATTTGACTTTGTTTTACAACATACAATATTTCTATATAAAATAATACTATATTTTGAAACACTCAATCTACAAACATAGGCTTTAAAAACTGTAGTGTAGAAAAAAGTAACCCCTTTTCACACTTAATTTGGGAATGAATAATTAATAATAAAATGGACTTAATGGTGCCTTATTTAGGGTGTTGTAAAGTGTTTCTTTACACTTTCACACTAATCTAGGGCTTTATTAATTAATTGAGGTTAATTTGAGCTTAATTGACCCCTTAAATTCAAATCCAAGCCTAATTTATTGCATTTTTCAAGGGATAAAGCTCGACACTTTTAAATAATATTACACAACACTTAATTTTGTAAGGAATGTGTCCTAGGCTAGTGACCTAGGACCCATTTGCCCATTTGCCACCTGGAAAATGGGTCCTCACTAGGTCCTAGGACCCATTTGCCACCTGGAAAATGGTTCCTCACTAGGTCCTGTGACCCCCTTTTGACATATCATTTCACATCCCCCGAAATGTGTCCTAGTTAAGTATGCTAGGACCCATTCGCCCTATGGAAAATGGGTCCTCACTTAACTTAGGACCCCCCCTTGGGATATGTTTTTGGCACTATTTTAATGATTTCAAATTCAAGATCTGATGTCGGCTTGTGTTATTCAAATTTCAAGATTTAATCTTAAGATAAGTATAGATACTAGGTTATTTCACACAGTTTCATCCTAGATCTTCATAAGTAATCAAGAGTAATTTCACAAGAGCATTATAGAGCATTCAAGGGCTGATTACTAAAGTTTAATGCAACAATCAAGGATCTATTTCATCATGTTGAAGTCATGCATGTTGTTGAACTAATGTGTTGATGTAGCATTGGTGATCAAGTTCAAGTGCTCAAAAGCTATTATCTTATGTCAAATTATATGATCAATATCTACATACAGTGAGGCCACTTCATACTAAGTTTCAGATTTGCAGTCCAAGGTTCAATTAAGGTGTGGTGAGTAGTGACATTACTTTGTTCATTCATCATTCATTTTATGCATTGTTTCAATTCAAGGTTTAATTACCAAAATGAGGTTTAACCAAGGCAAACCCCTATTCCCTAAAAATCAACAGTTTTCTTCTCCTTTGATGTGTGATTGCAGGT
Organism: Sequoiadendron giganteum; assembly: GCA_007115665.2. Classification (NCBI taxonomy): domain Eukaryota; kingdom Viridiplantae; phylum Streptophyta; class Pinopsida; order Cupressales; family Cupressaceae; genus Sequoiadendron; species Sequoiadendron giganteum. The sequence continues at coordinate 86,425,876 of CM021101.1, forward strand.
TTTAGGTTGAAGATCATGTGGAAAAAGTTGTCAAAGTTGCAAAGTTGTCATCTTTCTTGCAAGATCACGAAAAAGTCTTCTACATAATTTATTTCCGACTTTCAGGAGCTAAACACCTAGGATCTAGGAGTGCAAACATTGAAGAATCAGACCCAAAAACTGATTTTCTAGAACCCTAGCAAGGACCCATTCACCATTGGGCAAATGAGTCCTCATTGAGGCCCAAAAAAACACTTTTTGCAATAGGTACATAACATTTGACCCTCTTAAACCTACCTTTTTTATTGCTATATTGGTTAGGTTTGATTTTGGATTATTATTTATGCATTATATCCCTCATAATTGAATGAAACAACATAGCCAAAAAATTAGGTTAATCTCTTTGGTAATCCATTTGGGGTGAACCTCTTTTTCTTTATTTCATTTTGGTGAATCCAACCTCTTTTTGAGCATTTTAGTTTTTTGATTTTGGAGTCTCTTTTCATCTTAGATTAGATCTTGCATTCATTGGCATTCATTTGCATTGGATTAGATCTCATTTAGGGTCTTTAGTTTACATTCAAATTTGCATCTCATATAGGGTTTAAGGACTTCATTATTTTTGCATTCTTTAAATTTGAAAAATACAAAAAAATTAGTCATTTTGCATATCATCTTGCATCACATAAAATTTCATTTGAAAATTGAAAACAAAATTGAATATCAAACTAGGTCTTGTAAGTCATCATTTTGTCACATTTTCAACTTGCATTTCACATTGCATTTACAAAAAATTAAACCTGAAACTTACTATAGCAAACTTGAATATGAAAATCATTAGAAAAGACCTAAAAATCTATAAAAATCAGTTTCAAAACACTAATCTAGGACCCATTCGCCACATTCGCCATAGGGAAACCGATTCCTTGATCAGACCTAAATCTACATTTCTGGAATTTAAAAACTTCATTTCTATGCTTTTGTTTGCTGTTATCAGATCTCTGTTATAGTCTGTTGAGTTTCTATTTCATTCATTTCATTAGATCTAGCTTAATTTGGCTCATTTAGTGCATTGTCTAAATTAAAAATTGCATTTACAACATTTCATTTTCAAATTGTTGCATAGTGTAATCAACAAATTACCTTGTTTAGAATATGAAAATTGCATTTATACATTTCATTCTAGGTCATTGCATTGCATTTTAAGCCTTTCTATTTTTGGGTTTGCACACTAAGTTTGTGAATCTTGCATGAGCTTTACAACTCGGTGTCCTCTTAGCAATACTATTGTGAAATGTAGTTCAAGACTCATGTCATCCCATGATATACCATTCGCCTTAGATCTTGAGTTTTCTAGCTCTCTTCCTAATAGTGTTGATAATCAACCCTCTATGGATCATAGTATGCAATATACTTCATTTCCCATGACTTCCATACCTACAACCAATGTGCATAATGTTAACAACACCATCCCTACCATGACTAGTTGTACTCAAGCTTTAGGGCATACCAAAGCCAAGGTGGAACTTCCATTCCTCCTTCTACAATACCCATTTCCATTCCTACATACACTAGTACTCAGGTTAGCACAACCATTCAACCTACTAGCAATGTCCACACTTATTTCCACTGGGAATCCTTCTAGCTTTGTGCATTCAAATGCAATATCTCCTCAACCATCATCCCTCACAAATTTATAATTTACTTAACCTCCACATACATACACTACTCCACCTTACTCCCCTCCACCTTACACTAATAACAATGATGTCATTTTTAAGACACTTTTGCAAAGCATGGCATCCCTTCACCAACAAGTTACAAACCTAAATAAAAAAAAAAAATGGTTAACCTTTACAATAAATCAAAACCAATCCGTTATCCTTGAGGATATTGAGATCACAAATTCCACAAGGTATAGAAGTTCCTAGATTTGAGAAATATGGTGGGAAAGGAGATCCTGTTAGCCATGTTTCCACTTTTACAAACCTATGTAGTGATTTCATCCTTGAAGACAAGCTCTTGGCTAAACTATTTCTGAAATCCTTAAAAGATACTGCCTTAGAGTGGTTCTCTTCCTTACCAAATAATTCAATTGGTTCATTCAATGAGCTTGTTGATGGCTTTTACAACCACTTCCACATTCACATGGGTCCCAAGACAATCCTAGGCGATTTAATGACATGTAAACAAAAGGATGATGAGAAAGTGACTGATTTCATAGAAAGATACCAAATACCTTATTCACAAATAAACATTAAGATTCTTGATGCCGGCCTTTAACAAATGTTTATTGCCAATTTACAAAGAAAACTCCAAACCAAAATTGAGATGTGGAGATTCCCATCCTTTACACAGTTATGTACAACCCTTCATGATTATCATAATAAGACTTACAATCCTGAGGTGAAAAATCCCCCTAGCCGTCTTGAAAAATCCAAATCCGCATTAACTTAAAATAGCTAGCAACCTTTCAAGAAGCAAAATACGGGCTTTTTACAACTTAACTCCCCTCAACCAACTCAACAAGTTAATAACCAAGTGGCTGCCATAAATACAACAAATCCATTTTCCTTTGGGGATAGGAATAGAAATTTTACTCCTCTACTCGATACCCTTCATAACATCATGTTGCAACTTATGGAAAATAATATGCTTCCCTTACCTCCTATTAGAGCTCCTTATCCTATTAAACCATTGTCCGCAGGCTTTAGACCAAATTCTTATTGTCATTATCACCGAAAAAATGGACGATACGAAATATTGTAAGTGTCTTAAACATCTTGTGCAAGACCTCATTGATTCTAATAATCTTGTAATTGGAGGTGTGAACGATCAAGGTAATAATTTTGTAGCTCCTCCTAAAAAATTTATAGATCTTTACAAATCCCATGTTGAAACATACTATTTCATTTGTCAAATCTAGTGAAACAAAGAATGATGTGATGAATGTTGACACAAATGATGAAAACATAAAAGATGACAAAGAAGAAGAACCAATAAAAATAGTAGCATTTATCGAAGCTAGACCTCGTAAGGGCTCAACCAAAATGCCTCTTGATATTGATTTCTCACAAAAAGACATACTTAAACATGCACTTGATGGCCCTCTTTACATAACCGAAAGAATCAATGACAAGCCTACGAATGGGATATTAATTGATCCCGTCTGTGGAGAGAATGTGATCACTGAAGAATTCCTATTTGTGCATGAGCTCTATCAAGATACATATGAAAAACTGAAAGCATGTATCAAGATGCATAATGGTTTTGCTTGTCCTGTGATAGGCTCGATAGATCCCCCTTTAAAAGTTGGACCGAAAACATTAAATGTATCATTCACCATCATCCCATCATTGGACCAATTTCGTATGAAGTTAGGCTATCCATGGCTTCGCTCCATGAATTTCGTCCTATCAGTTATGCATAAATGTTTAAAGTTTCCCTTTGCAATAGAATCTTTACTATTCATCATAGTGGCTTTAATCCCGTGTCTTCTCGAGGGAAATTTTCATTGGATTTTTTTGGTCTGAGCCCATTGAACCTATTAGACCTCGTGAGGACTACTTTTTCAAATCATATCAAAATTTTAAGGCAAAGCACATAGAAAAACTATCCCTTAGAAACATGCCTCAACCCATGATTGATCCACCTATCCTTGACGAACCCATGATTGAACAAAAAGATCTTCCAAACATCAAAGAGCAACCTATGAAAAATCTTCCTACCATTTCCTATAAGAGACCATGAGATAATGAAAACAATCCCATTGTGTCTCCTAAAGTCAAACAAGTTTACAAAGCCAAAGAGAAAGTGGTCGAACAACCTCCTATGGTTCCTTTCGCTCCTCCCCTAAAGGAAGAGAAGAAACCTATGATTGACAAACCCGCTCCTACACAAACACAAATTGACAACAAATTGAAATGAAATTGAAATGCTAGAGAAAGTAGGTGTAGATCTAATGCTATTTCTCGCATGTTAAAAAATATAGAAGAAATAAACAACACAAAAAATCAAAATCCAAACTTGCTTGAAGCAATGCATGAAGATTTTACACCGCCGCAATGTAAATAAGACACGTCTAGAGACACTATCATTTGATCTCCTGTTGCGATTAATCTAGATGATGAAATTGATATCCTAAAGATTGATGAACAAGTGCATAATGAATTGAGTTCATTTTTTTCCTCTTCTATGAGCTTAAATGAAAAATCTACTAATAAGAGTGTTGAACTTGGTGCTTCCCCTAGTTCGGCACTTGCTGTAGCCCCTTTGGCTAGTTTTCTACCTTCCATTTATACTGATCGAGATTGGGATGTAGATGACCTGCTATAGGTTGACTCGCATGTGCCTTACTAGTCTTTTTCTTTGTTTTCTTTTTCATGTTCTTTTATGTGATTACATGTGCATAATGTGATCCTAGTGTTGTGTTGTTTGATGTATCTCTTTCTCTCTATGTGCATTCCTCTATATATATCTACATTCTTCTATATGTTGTAAATATTTTATCCTTTTCCATTTGTCTTGTGTTTTCCCTTTGGAGATGATGCAAGGCATCGAGAGATTTAGGTCTCTTCCATGTTGACCCAAAAGGTTTTTTCTTTGTTTTCTCTCTCTTTATGTCATTCTTCCAATTCTATGAGTATTTGGGGAATGATGACATTTTCGAGCTCTAAAATAAAATTGTAGCAAAGACATACCGACCCTAAATCCATAGATACCTTATGTATTTATGGGGGCAACCCCTCCCCCCTTATTCATGTTGTAGTTTTATTTCTGAAACATATGACTTGGTATAGGGTTTTCCAAAGAAAGCTCTCATGTTTGAGGATAAAATATTGGCTACTTTAAAGCAATTTCTCACAGCTATGGTGTTAGCAACCACTTAAAAGTGGTGGCATACTTCGATGATATATTTTGACATTGTGCATATTTTATGGTGCAATTTTCTTTCTCTTGTGATGTGTCCTTTTCTTGGTGGTGTCATTGAGTTTGATGTCCTCCAAGAGCATGATATGTCTAAGTGTATGAATTTCCCTTACTGACTTGATGCAAAGCGAGGCATCAAATAAGTGGAAATCTGTTATTCTTGACTTGTACTCTCTTGGAGACTTTAGGCATGATGATCCCTAAGAAGAAGACCTTACACGAACGAAGCAAGATCCCCTTGAACAAAAACCTATAGACATAATGTTCATAAGTGTTTAGCATTGTGGTGCCTTATTAAAGTTGTTAGGAGGATAAATTTGATATGGTATGGGAGCCTAATATGATTCTCTCATTTTCTACCCTATTGGGATACTCACCTAGTGGATGACCCGAGGTTCCACTACCCCAGAGTGAGCACACATGTTACAAACAAACATCCGTGTTCCACATTGTGTTGGGATGGTCGAAGCTTGATCCTTTATTTTCTTAGTCTTTGATAATGTATGATTGTATAGATTTTTTATTGCTGCATACACAAGTGTCTTGAATGTCTACTTTAGTGTGAGTTTAACATGGGATCATCCTCTCACTAAAGTGGGGACAAAATGTAGTGTAGAAAAAAGTAACCCTTTTTCACACTTAATTCAAGAATGAATAATTAATAAAAAAATGGACTTAATGATGCCTTATTTAGGGTGTTGTAAAGTGTTTCTTTACACTTTCATACTAATCTAGGGATTTATTAATTAATTGAGGTTAATTTGAGCTTAATTGGCCCCTTAAATTCAAATCCAAGCCTAATTTATTGCATTTTTTGAGGGATAAAGCCCGACACTTTTAAATAATATTACACAACACTTAATTTTGCAAGGAATGTGTCTTAGGGTAGTGATCTAGGACCCATTCACCACTTGGAAAATGGGTCCTCACTAGGTCCTAGGACCCATTCACCACCTGGCAAATGGGTCCTCACTAGGTCCTAGGACCCCCTTTTGACATATCATTTCATACTCCAAAGTGTGTCCTAGTTAAGTATGCTAGGACCCATTCACCCTATGGCGAAAGGGTCCTCATTTAACTTAGGACCCCCCCTTGGGATATGTTTTTGGCAGTATTTTAATTTTTTCAAATTCAAGATCTAATGTTGGCTTGTGTTATTTGAATTTCAGGATTTAATCTTAAAATAAGTATAAATACTAGATTATTTCACATATTCCTCATCCTAGATCTTCATAAGCAATTGAGATTAACTTCACAAGATCATTGTAGAGAATTCAAGAAGGCATTCAAGGGTAGATTAATAAAGTTTATTGTAACAATCAAGGATCTATTTCATCATGTCAAAGTCATGCATGTTGAGCTAGTGTGTTGATGTAGTATTGGTGATCAAGTTCAACTGTTCAGAGCCATTATCTTATGTCAAATTCTATGATCAAGATCTACATACATTGAGGCCACTTCATGCTAAGTTTTAGATTTGCAATCCAAGGTTCAATTAAGGTGTGGTGAGTAGTGAAATTAATTTGTTCATTCATCATTCCTTTTATGAATTGTTTCAATTCAAGGTTTAATTACCAAAACGAGGTTTGACCAAGGCAAACCCCTATTCCTTAACAAAACAAAAAATTTCTTCTTCTTCTTAAATGATGTGTGATTGCAGGTTTTAGGTTGAAGATCAAGTGGAAAGAAAAAGTTGTCAAAGTTGTCATCTTTCTTGCAAGATCACAAAAAGTCTTATACAAAATTTATTTCCAACTTTTGAGAGCTAAACACCTAGGATATGGGAGTGCAGACATTGAAGAATAGGACCCCAAAACTAATTTTCTAGAACCCTAATGGGGACCCATTCACCACTGGGCGAATGAGTCCTTAGTGAGGCCTGAAAAAACACTTTTTGCAATAGGTACACAACATTTGACCGTCTTAAAACCTACCTTTTTTATTGCTATACTGGTTAGGTTTGATTTTTTATTATTATTTATGCATTATAGCCCTCATAATTGAATGAAATAACATAGCCCAAAATTAGGTTCATCCCTTTGGTAATCCATTTGGAGTGAACCTCTTTTTCTTTGTTTCAAAAACTAAACAAAACAAAACATTTTCCAACAAGGAAATTAAATGCTACAAAAACACAGAAGAAAATCCTTAAGAAAAAAAAGATAGAACATGATCTCCTTCCTTGAGATTGCTCACACCTTCTAGGAACTCAGTCGTCTCCTCATGGCAAAGGAATTTGTTTTTATTAATCCAGTCAATTCGTCAAAGCAAAGTTCTCCAAAGATTGATATTGTAGTTGTTGGAACTTTTATGCAACATTCCTTTCACGTCCAACTTCCCCTTTAGACTACTTGAAAAATATTTGGAATATTTTCAAATGTTTTTTGAGTTTTATCCTACTCATTCCCAAATTTCTACAACATTTTGAATTTTTATTTTTCGTGTAGTATTGAGAGAGATATCACGATTTTATTGAACTAACTGTGAAATAAATTTATGGACACTCTGCTTTGATATCATGTGAGAAAAATAGGCAAAAATAATAGAAGCTAAATAAGTTTTATACAAAAATAATGTCATGCTTCTACGTATTTGTTCAATACAAACTACACACATATATAGGAGTTGTATTTCCTATATTATAGGAAGGTTCTTATAACAACTCCATTATTACAGGATAACAAATAAACAAAATTCTAATTATATGAGTTGTTTTAACAACTCATAATACCAACAAATAAACTACAACCACTAACAAATAACTATAATATGAAACCCTAACAATCTACGAAAATGATGTAATATTCCCAATAGACAATAGTAGCCATACAAAAATAAATGTCCATAGTAATGAAGGTTATAATAATATAAGCATTACTATTGTGAGAGGTGTTAGAGTAATTGGGTATTTACTTTATTAATTAAACAATATTTGTTTAATTACGTAAAGTTCCATTTTACCTCTTTTCACTTAAGCTAACATTAGGTGCATAATAATTAATTAATTTATTAATTATTATTGTGCAAGCCTAGGCTTTTCCTTTTTAGGGTTTTCATCTATATGTAGTTGAAAACTATCTTTTGTATCATTATTCATTTTACATTTTTAGCTGAATACATTGCTCCACATTCTTGAACATTTCCTTTGTTGCTTCTCTTTGCTTCTCCTTGTAACAGGTTATTTGCTTGCAAAGATCTTTTGGGCTTCTATGGTGTTGTATCTTCTCAACTCCAACATGGTATCAGAGCTTCAGATTTGCAGCTGCTTGTTCTTGTTTTGAGATTTTTGCATTGGAAGCAAATCTAGGGTTCTAAGTTTTTTTTGGGTCGATTCAGCATACTCCTATTTTTGGGTTCACTTTGGGCTCAAATGGACAGTGCCATTGGATTCGTAGCGCCCAAAAACCCCTAAATCGACTGTCAAATCGTCGATTTTGGCCACAGTCAACTAGGGTTGCAAAATTCTTTTTAGGGTTTGGCCGTCGACCCCCTCAGAAAAATAAAAATAAAAGGTTTTGATTTTTTTTTTATTCAAATTTTTCGCCACCCATCATTTTTCCAAGCGCCACCCGCCGCGCTTCGGCACCACAGCCTCCCCGCCTTGCGCCACGACTCTATCGGCACCCGAGCTAAGCTCTTGCATCCCTAGGCTCCGCACCACTTCGCCGCCGATTTCGCTCGTAGGCACCCCGGAGCTCACCAGCCCTGCCGAGCTTGCCGACCCAAGTTGGCTCCTTCAGCTCCCGTGGGCTCCAAACCCCCACTGCCCGGTCACATGGGTGACCGTGGGCCTACAGCCACCAGCCCCTTGGTCGTCCACGTGACCAGGGGCCGAAGACTTTAGCCCTTGAGGGCTGTGAATAATTTTTTTTTTGCACATTGGAGCAGCTTGCGCTAAATCGGGCGTAGAATGGGCATTTTTTCTCGGATTTTCAAAAATGAGATATCGTCGGAAATCTGGTTCCGGCACCATTCCAGTGGTACTGGTAATTTTTCCTGATTTTGTAGTTTTGCAGTCTTTTTTGCCAGTCAAAGTCAGAACTTGGTTTTTTCACTCCAAAGGGCGTATCTTTTGCGTCTGAACTCCGTTTTGTGCAAACGAATAAGCATTGGAAAGGTATTACAGTGCTCCTTCCAGATTTACAATCTATTTTACTAGAATATTTACCAAGTATTTTTTATTCAATTTTGTGTTTTTTTACACTTTGCTCAATTACTTGGTCATCTTGGCTCCTCCATGGGGTTTGTTTGCGTTGGATGGGTTATCTTGATATGATTTATCATTGGTGAGATCATTAGTTTTTGAATTTTTCATTTGAAGAGTTATCATGGGTTTTTCTACTCACCCTTCAGTTGTTCTTCTGGAACGGGGTAATTATGAGTCATGGGCAAAGGGTATACTTACACATTGTAGGTGGCTTAATATTTTACCTTATTTGTATGATCTCATACCTGAACCAACAACTTTAGAGGGCAGATTAGCATGGGATATTATTAGAAATCACATTGCAGGAGTTATATTGTCTAGTGTTGATCATGACACTGTGTTGGTTATATCGGACATTGATTGTCCTCACCCACTTTGGACACGTCTTTGGGAGATCTATGGAGACCCTATTCTATCTCCATTCCTAGATGATCCTACTTCAGATTGTCTCATACCCATTGCTTGGTGAGAGAATACACCATTTGATCATGATACTTTAGAGGAGCTTGAGTATTTAGACACCCTTACTTATTCTGATGGATCAGAGGTTTGTCTCATAGTTCCTACTCTTCAGACTGAGACTTCATCAACATCTCTTGTTGTTCTTGATTTAGTGTAGTAGGGAATCATACATCTTCCAGACATAGCTACTTTGGACTCTTATGTTGCAGACATATCTTTCTTGTTTGTTGAGTCCTATATTGCAGATTTGGAGGATTATTTTGAGGACATTCATCTCCTCTACCTTGACAGTCAGGTTATCATTGTTCGCCCACCATTATCTGTGCATTCAGAGGTTGCATTTCAGTATTCTCTACATCAGTTTGGATTTGGCATTATTTGTTTCCATTTAGACAGTGAGACTCTTCAGCATCCTATCATGGCACACATCTTGAGACAGATTGGTTCATCATTCTTCACAGGGTTTCTTCGATACAGGTCCATGGATCCATTTCTTCCCAAGGGGAGGAATATCATTTGCCGCTTTAGGATCTCTTTTTGGATTCTACATTAGGCATCTACCATTGTGACATGAGATTCTTCATTGTGGGGGGGCCTTCTTCTCTCTTTCTATCTCTCCTATGGAGATCATTGTACATGTACTTATATGATAGAAGTTGTCTATGGGGGGTATCATGTTATCCACCTCCTATCCTTCTTTCATTAGTGCATTGCATTTCTTCCTTGCATTCTATTTTGGGGAGGAGTTTTGTTCCCACTGGGTTTTCTCCTTTACCCCATTTCATTTATTTTGCATTGATTTTGTACATGGGTGCCTGATTTGGCCTTGTTGCCGGGACCCATTACTTTTGCTTTCAGTAGCTTCTTCTAGGTTTTAGCTTCTCCCTATGTCTATCTTAAGGGGGGGTGTTAGAGTAATTGGGTATTTACTTTATTAATTAAACAATATTTGTTTAATTACGTAAAGTTCCCTTTTACCTCTTTTCACTTAAGCTAACATTAGGTGCATAATAATTAATTACTTATTATTGTGCAAGCCTAGGGTTTTCCTTTTTAGGGTTTTCATCTATATGTAGTTGAAAACTATCTTTTGTATCATTATTCATTTTACATTTTTAGGTGAATACATTGCTCCACATTCTTGAGCATTTCCTTTGTTGCTTCTCTTTGCTTCTCCTTGTAACAGGTTATTTGCTTGCAAAGATCTTTTGGGCTTCTGTGGTGTTGTATCTTCTCAACTCCAACAAGAGGAACATGTGTAGAGTTATGAAATGCATGACCAACTAGTTCACAAGACACTTATGTCTCCATAAATATTTGGTATGTGAATTATGTCCTAGATGGGATCACATTAAACTTAAATATCCTCAACACTACATTTCTAGAGGAATTCCAATATCTAAAATGGAGAAACATAACATTAACTACCTTGAAAGAGATGTTAGTTTTGGATAACTGGTGCACCTATATGATGCATATCCTAGGGTTTTTCTTACCAAATTTCCTTATTAGATACCCTTTGATCAACACTAAGTGGTTTGCTTAAGGGTTGTTGAACTAAATCAAGTAGGTCTTGTGCTAAAAGATATAAGAATCCTCAAATGTCATGCCAGATGTTGCACTCCAACCTAAATCATTAGGGGAACTTGGTGGCTATTCTATAATCAACTTACAAATGCAAGATCAAATTTCAACATGGGATAGAAGATAATGTAGTCAATTATGGTGCAAACTATGGGGGTACAACTCTCCATTTGTTGTGGTTTCTAAAATTCTACTTTGTAAAAAATATAAGGCACAATTGTCTTCTATATAAAAAATTGAGAGCAATCCACAAAATGTGGGAGGTTCATTCAATATTGTGATGACCTTGTTATAGTATACCGAGTATTTCAATGATTATATAGTGTAGTGTGGGATACCAATCTAATCACAAGTGATTTTTGAATGCCAAAAAGGTTCTTGGTATATCACACCTAATGTAGGATACCACAATTTCCTTATAGTGTAGTGATTGTTCTAATGTAGGATACCACAATTGCCTTATAGTGTAGTGATTGTTCTACACATACTTGATGATTAATTATATGTGAGGATGGTTGTAGTGGAAAGAAGGGTGTCACATTGCCTGTATTTCAAATATGGAGACCCAAATTATTATTGGAATTTTTTTCAAAAATATTCCACTTACAATTCAATGATAAGGATCATGCAATCGAGGATTGTCCAAACCTAGGGAAAATATTTGAGAAAAGGACTGAGGAAAAAATGCATTAAATTTACAATCCCGATCACTTGAAATCTATATTCATGGTAGAAAACTCACATGTTAAGATGAGCCTAGGAATCAATAGAGTTCCAATATTACCTAGTTAATGTTCACACATGCTTTGGTGCTCATATAGATGGATATGGCAATTTAGGCTCGTAACCAATATTGATCAAGGTGCACAAATATCCAAAGGATAGTTAGTATCTATATATTGTCCCAATTGAAAACAATTTTGTAAACCTAACTTCAAATTGATTTTAAACCATTTTCAAATGGGACAATTAATATTGGGTTTTGGTATTTAACTCAAATCTTATCAAACTCAAATTTAATCATTGTTTATATCACATTATTACCTTTGCACTCTAAATAGTAACCCAACAACTAAAAAATGTAACTCTTGACCCTTTACTTATTACAATATAATTTAAGTACATTCAAATGTTCAAAAATAAAAAATTACAACAATGAATAGCAATAAACTGTCATGTGTATACTCACAACATATGTTAATCACAATCCATACAACCCCATACAACATAGCTGATCTACAACCAAATGGAGCTCCAATGTGAACTTTGAGTGAGATCATCCTTGGCCACAAAGGGCAGAGTCCTCTAACCTTTGACATCAAAGGGGTTTCATCCTCTAATCTCAAATAGATCTATGGGTTTTCATCCTTTGATCCACACATTTGAACACAAGTGCTCAAAATGGTTTCGAATAGTGCTTGTATATAGAAATTAACATATGATCATACCTAAATGGATGTGTTCTTTTCTATAACCTCCATAGCAATGATCAATACCATATCTTAGAAATTCCAACCTCATATTGTAATCACTTCATTAAATGAAAACAATGTCATTTTCATCCTCTAATGCCATGTGTATATGTGAATCCACACTTTAAAATTTTAAACAATGTTCTTAGGCAAGAAAATTTATTTGGAATAACTTATGGTGCTAAAATAGACCACCAATGATATTAGGACACATGTCGGGGTCAAAAAGAACAAATACGAGAATATCAAAGTTTGACAGTTGGGGATGTCACGAGACTCATACCATTGGTTGGTGTGTAGGAGGTCGAGCACAAGCATGGCTAGATGAACAAGTTCAAAATTTTGACAACATGAGGAAAAAAGAAGAGGATGGATTAAAACTATGATAGGATAGGTAAGTCCAAAAATTTAATAAAAAACAAAGAAAAAGAAAAGCTAGGTGGAAGTGCATATTGGAAAGGGAAACTCCAACAACTAACAAAAACATAGAAAATAGATCACTAAAACCCTTAGGCAACAAGGAATAACGGTCTAGTATTTACAAACTTATATTAACAAAAAAATGGGACATTACAAGTCCACTCTACTCAAAATTGCTTGTCCTCAAGTAATTGCAGATTGGATACTCTAATATTTGAGGGTCTTCCCATGTTGCATCTTCTATATCGAGATCCTTTCATCAAATCTACACCTTAATGTTATGGTTTCATGGCTATTTTTCCCTTACATCCATGAATACTTAAGGGACCAAAATTAACTTGCCCTCTTCATCTAACAAAGGTAACTCTTCTAATGGTATAATATGTTTGTTAAGTGCCTTTTTTAGAAAAGAAAAATGGAACAAATTATGAATCTTACTTCCTTCTAGTAGCTTTAGCTCATAGGAAAATTCACCAATCCTTTTCAGAATTTTCTAAGGCCTATAGAATTGAGGCTTAAGTTTCTTAGTTCCAATTTTTTAAGGAATATTATGTGTATGGTTGCAATTTTACAAACACCATGTCTCCCACCTCAAATTTCCTCTCTACTCTATGATAGTTTGTGTATAATTTTTCTTGATTTTGAGTTTGGTTGAGATTATCCTTAAGTGATTTAAAAGTGTCTTGGCTCTATTTGATCAAATCACTTGCTCTTAGGGCATTGTTTTCTAACAAAACAAGATAAAAAAAACTTTGAGCTTCATACCCATTCAAATCCATGAATGGTGTCATCTTGATTGACATGTGATACATGGTGTTATAATAGTTCTCCCCTAGATGGAGCCATTTAATCCATTTCTTCTATTGATTGACAACATAGTCCCTCAAATAAACTCCATTCCATTTGTTTACAATATCCATTTTCCCATTTGTTTGTGGGGGGTAGATGATATTGGGTGCAAGCTCAGTTCAAGCCAATTGAAAATGATTTTACCAAAAAATCTCAATAATTGACTATCTCTATCATTTACAATGCTCTTGGGTAATCCATGGAGTCTCAACACTTCCTTAAAGAATAGATCAAGAACTTGCAATGCCTTAAAATTTGTAGAAATAGTAAATAAATGTGCATGCTTCGTGAGTCTATCTACACAAACATATATGTAGTCCTTACCTTAGACATTAGAAAGTTTAGTGATGAAATCCATTAAAACACTTTCCCACTTTTTTTCCATAATAGATAAGGGTTACAAAAGATATAATGGGAATTTTTTCTCGTATTTATTTTGTTGATAAACAACACATTTTTGATGCGACTAAGGACAACATCCTTGAGTTATTTCCATGCAAATTTTTCCCTGATGTGTTTTGAAATACCTAGGATGAATCACTAAGGGAATATCATGATTAGCTCTCAAAATCCTCCTTTTTATTCTCAATTCTAACACCAACTAGATTTTCCCTTGTAGAGAATGAGTTCATTGGATAATTTACTTACCATCCAACAACTTTCCTTCTAGAGCATCAACACAAATCATATTCTTAGCATATTCTATTATGATTTTTTCCCTCTATTTAGTAGATATGTGAGAAATTGAACTTAGAGTTGGTTTCCTAGATAATACATATGCAACCACATTATTATTTACTTTAAATTATTCAAAGTCAAAATCATATGCTTGAATTTTTCTTACCTATTTTTGTTACCATTCATTTAGATCCTTCTAATTGAGAAAATACTTCAACAAGTTGTGATCAATTATGACTATAAATTAACCACCCACCAAGTATTTCTTGAAATTAGTTAATGCATGGATGATAGGTAGAATTTCCTTATTGAGAATCACCTCTCCACCTCCTAGAGTTTATGACTCTCAACTACAATGGGATGTTATTTCTATGCAATAATATCTCCAATTCCCTCTCCCAATGCATCACACACCAAAAAAAATGGAAGAGAAGTATGGAATAGATAGTAGGGGACACAAGCTCATTACCTCTTTAATTTTGTCAAATGTTTTCTATGCATCCTCATCTCATGCAAAACTCCCTTGTTAGTTAGATTGGTTAACGGGGTGGCCAATTGGGAAAATCCTTAACAAGCCTTCTGTAGTAGCTAGAAAGGCCAAAAACCCCTCGTAATTGTGTTAAAATATTTGAGAGAGGCCAGTCCATAATTGCTTTGATATTTTCCATATCAACCTACACTCCCTTTATACAAATGGTTTACCCCAAATATAAGATATTTTTCATGGTGAACTAGCATTTTGAATCCATTGCAAAAAGAGTGTGCTTCCAAAATTCCTAACACCTCATCAACATGCTGCAAGAGCTCCTCCCATGTCTTTTTGTAGATAAGAATACCATCAAAGAATAAAAGGCCAAACTTTCTCATTTTTTGGTAGAAAATTTGGTTCATACAAAATTGGAAGGTTGCTAAAGTGTTTGTTAGGTCATAATTGAAAATTCATAATGCCTCTAATAACATCGAAAGGATCTTATGAATATCCTCCTCTTGAACCTTGATATGATGCTAGCTTGATCTGTGATCTACCTTTGAAAAATAAAAAAATCCATGAAGCTCATATATTAAATCATCAATCTCGGGGATTGGGTATTGGTTTTGGATAATCTTCTTATTGAATGCTCTATAGTCTATGCACATCCTCATTGTGCCATCCTTCTTCTTCACAAGCACTATAGATGAAGTGAAAGGACTTGAAATGGGTCTAATGTGTTCCATGTCTAATAATTCCTTTATCGCCTTTTCAATTTCCTCCTTATACATCTAGGGATGGCTATACAAAGTTCATGATAAGATTAGCTCCTTCCTCCAACTCAATGCCATGTTAAAAGGATATTTTAGGCAATCTCCTTGGTGGAATTCATTGAAAACCTTACTATAATTGTTCAAGATATTTTGAACATCTACATGATATTCTCTTTTACCTATAAAAGAGTTTTTAACAATCACCGAGCATTGAGTTACCCACGTTGCTTGTCCATTATGTAATATTCTCACCATTATTTTAGCAGATACAACCCTTAGTTCTCTATTCATCATTCCTCGAATTTCCTCTTATTTCCCTTTAGATTAAAACTTTAGTTCCATGGTTTGGAAACTGTATGTAATCTCTCCCAATTAAGGTCACCACTAGATACTTGAAAACATATCTATATCTCTTATGTTGACTACATATAAATCATCCTTCATGTTGATATATCATACTAGAACATTGGATATAAAACCATCTACAACCATCACATTGAAATCTTAAAGTCTTCTATTTTGAGACCTTGTTTTACTACTAGTCCCTCATCTATGAAATTATGAGTAGCATCCATGTCAATGGGTACTATAAATCTTTGAAATTGTAGAACACCACACATTCAAAAAGGATTGTAGCTTGGAGTACTAAAGAGTTCAATAATATTTCCTCTCAAGGTTTCATATTCTTCTTTTGATTAGTCTTATTCTTCAATCACCAATTTGGGATCTTCTTCTTCACTTTGTAAATTAGTCTCTCTAGGACCAAATTCATTTTCAAATATTATCTCAATATAACGTACCTACCCTTTTCTAAGACACCTATGTTCAGATGACCAAGGCTTATTGTAACTAAATCATAACTTATTCCTCCTTATTTCATTCTTTGCCTCCATAGGTGACCTTGATGGATAGTTGTTTGACTATTGTACATTTTTGTGAAAGGACTTCTTTGGAGGGAAAGTTTAATTGATTTTTTTTCCTTGGCATAAAAGTTTCTAGGGGAAATTCATATTAGTTAATCTTTGAGATTATTAGTTAATACCTTTCAATGAAGAGCATAGTCAACATTTTCTTTGTAATGTTAGACATGATTACAAATAGCTTCTAAAATTTTGCTACATAATTTTCCATTGAACTATACTATTGTATTTGAGCCAATCATTTAAATTGAATCTTAGGATCCTTCTTATCAAACCTTTTTATCATCAATTTATGGAACTTATCATATGAGTTGATGGATCCATGATCTCGAGTGATCATTTGGTGATACCACCATTCATGGGTAGCACCCTCCAAATGCAAGTTAGTAAACTTACTTTCACCATCTTCAATAATGGGCTTGAGAGATATGTACATGTATAGATTTTGTATCCTCACACAAGAGCAGTGAATTTATTAGATCCATAATAGGTTGAGAGTGTCAAATTTCCCAAATCTTATTGCACATCTCTTTGAAAGCCTTGTGGTCTAGGCTCATGTTTGTAACCATTCTAGGAATTCTTCATGTTCATGTATAATTGGTGAATGACATTTCACTTCAGATCTCCTTTGAAAAAGATCTATACTTTGCATGACAAGCCTTAATATGAGTTTTAAGATTTAATTTTTGGAACCTCTTCCCCCTATGAAGGAAAGTGGGTTAGGTAGGTCTTGCAACTGACGTAAGGATAGTTCTCTATAGGTTGGTAGAAGTAGCATCTATATTGTTTTCCCTCTAAGTGCTTCCTTCACTAGCCTAATGTCTATGCACATTATTGTCCATTTTGTGAAGTAATTTTGTCATCATATCAACCATTAAATCAAGCTTCCTTTTAACCTAAGAATCAAGATTCTTATCTATATTGGTTCTCTTTTCCATTTTTGATATAATATTATTTTATGAATATTTTGAAGATTGAATTTTCTTTTTAATTTCTCTTTAATGATATCTAGTTACTTTTTCATTGAACTGCATAAAATCATTGCATGCAAAATTTTATCTCCTCAAAATATAGGCTAACAAAATCACTATCTTTGATACCATTGTAATGTCTCAATCCAAAATAATTATGAAAATATAACTTTAAAATCATTTTCAAATGTTAATTATTTGGGACAAATAATATCGGGTTTTACTATTTTACTTAGATATCATCAAACTCACATTTAATCGTTGTTTACATCATATAATTGCCATTACATTCTAAATTGAATCCAAAAAAATAACAAATGTAACTTTCAATCCTTTAATTATTAAAATAGAATTTAAGTACATTCAAATATTCAATAATAACAAAAAATTATAACAACAATAAACAAAAATAAACTATGATGTGCATACTCATAAAAAATGTCAACCAAAATCACATACAAAGTGGTTGATTCATGACCAAAAAAATCTCCAAAGCAACCTTTGAGTGATATTGTTCTCTAGCCAAAGTGATGGTGTTCTCTAAAATTTGAAATCAAAGGGTTTCATCCTATGATATCATATAGAATTTTGAGTTTTCATCCTTAGATTCACATGCTTGAACACAAGTGCTCAAAATGATTTTCAACAGTGCTTGTATATAGAAATTGATAGATAATACTCCTTTAATGGATGCATTCCTTTTTATATACTCCAAAATAACAATAGATATCAAATCTTAGAAATGTTGGCCTCATTTTGTAAGTACTTCATTAAATGAAAGAAATTTCATTTTCATCCTCTAATACCATGCGTACATGTGAATCCACACTTTAGAGATTTTAAGCAATGTTCGTAGACAAGAACACCTAGCTAGAATAGCTTATGGTGCCAAAATAGACCATCAGTGAGATTATGACACATGTTGGAGTCAAATATAAAAATTGCGAGAATACTAGAGTTTGAGAGTCAAGAATATCTAGACTCATGCCACTAGTTAGGGTGTTAGAGGTTGAGCATAGGCATGCGAAGATGGAAAAGTTTAAAAGTTTGAGAGCACAAGGAAAAGAGTGGAGAATGAAAATCATGACAAGATGAGAAAATTTGAAACTCCAATGGAAAACAAAGAAAAAGAAAAGTAGGGTGGAAGTGCAAATAGGAAGGGAAATTTCTACAAATGACACACACATAAAATAGATCATGAAAAACCCTAGGAAATAAGAAACAAATCTAACACTTACCCTTATATTAACAAAATCATGGGACATTATAGTCTACATGTGTGGTAATAGAAAATGTTCCTATTAAGATGGCATTGGTTTTATTTGAATGCCAATAGAAGATGTTTATTACACAATATACAAAATCCTAGAGGATAATGGGTGAAGTAACACAAAGAAAATATCAAGACAATAGGTGACATCTTGTAGTTGAATTTTAAGGAACTAAATTATGGAAGATTGGGGATTGTCTTAGGAAACTGATATGTGGGAAAAGTGAAACCCTAGGGATTCTCACCTTAGGATTTCAAATGGGGGTCTTCCCTACAAAATATAATTTGAATTAAAGATTGGCTAGGATAGGAGATTGACTTGCAAACTGAAAGGTGAGCCAACCAATCCTAGCAATGTGAATTTGGGGAGTTAAAAATTGATTTTGTATGAAATGCAATGATATGACTAAAAAAATAATGCAAATAACCTATTCTGATATTTTGTTTTTGGAAAGTCACATACAAACTCAAAGTTCAAAAATAGATTGAGAATAGTTTTGTGCACCTGTGATATAAATTTGGAATTGATTTTTGAGGACTGAGTTACCCTGGGTGACTATTTTTTAGTGACTAAAATTGAGATTTGATTTCACAGTCCTTTGGAGCTAGATCAAATCCTTCTTTCTTTTGTGTCTAATTGTTGCATCTTCATTGGGTGCTGAGATAATTGAGTTTCTGTATGTTGTTAAGTTGTAGGGTTTGAATGCAACAATGAATGAATGATCTTCAATCTTCCTCCAATATTCTCATATCTGAAAGCTGCACATTCAAAGAGAAAGGAAGAGTTGTGCCATATAGGGGCTTTCCTTAGTCAAGCCCCTTGTTGGTGTTTCCACCTTCATAATGAAAAAATTAATAAGAGAGAGCTTATCATTTTGACGAATAGAGGCTAAATGATAAATGAATGATGAATCAACAATGGACTACAAATCACCACCCAAATCTATTTTTCCTTGAAGGATTGAAGTCATGCACATCACCTCAAGGCTTGATTGAAAATTGTCTTCATTTCTTGGAAGACCTACAAGGGTTAGACCTTACAAACAATGCTAAAATAAAAATGAACAAACTCACATAAAACTTGACATGATGCTTCAATGTTGAATTTCTATAATAAATTTGATCTTGTCTGCTCTTTACTTGATCTTGATTTCTTGATAGTGCTCTTGATTTTGATAAACTGCGAGTTCTCCTTGTTATTTTTCAAATGGTGAAATGACTAGGTATTAATATGCAACTAATATAATTTCCTAAAAAATAAATCTTGATAGTCGACTTTTGACATTTGAAATTCAAAAAATAAAATGCCAATTCTGCCATTTAAATTTGGATGGAAAATATGGGGACCAGGTCACTTAAGGTGACTTGGTCTTGGCCCTATATTGTGGGATGTAAGGTGTCAAAAGAAAAATATTAAATGTTTTCTCTGGTTTTGTAAATGAAATTTCTCGATAAATGATCAAATGGGCCATGGAATTCATAATTTAGGACATTAGATGTACAATTAGGTCCATGCTCTTAAGAGGGAGAAAAAAATAGTGTGAAATTATCAAGGGTGACAATTTATGACATTACAAAAACTAACCCTTGAATCTCTTGAAGTCCCTTAGCCTATCCCTGCTTAGCTTGTGCGTAATAATAAATTTAAGGTATGACAAGGAGTTGATAATCAATAATGCACTAGTGCAATCAATCTATGTCTAAGATCAATATGTTGACCAATATTTTTGTTTCATGAGTCCCAAGAATTGTAACTAGTGCATGGTAATACTATTAAACTTGAGCTATGGAGTGATGCAATTACATTGCTTGTTTCATAAGAACACTTAGAATCCTTATTTAAGTGAAAGTATAATATTTCTATTACTAGGTGCACCATATTAAGAAAAATATTATGTAAAATATAAATAAGGATCATCATACACAAGTGCAAAAGGATATAGCTTCAATGTTTCATCAATTTTAAAATACAATTCCAAATTATTGACCTCCCCCACCTATGTTTATTTTTATTGTATTGATTTTGCCTATTCATTAGGTGTAGGTTTGCTAATTTTTAGTTAACACGGTAAGACAAAATGGATAAATTATAACTAATACAAATTACTTAATAATATGAATGTAGGATAGAATTGCGGATACAACTACCTAATGAGAAAAAATCTCTATATTTATTATCTCCTTTTTTAAGAAATCTAGTACAAATGTAATAGTGAGATAAATTATAACACAAGAGAGAACACATGGTATAGATTGTATAAACAATCACTATAATAGAATAGGCAAAGAGTGCCAGATTTTAGTGTATTTTTGTTCACAAATTGGGTGTTCTAGCTAGCACAAAACTCAGTGCAAACAGGCATGGTCTTTTCAATGCCGACTTTGAGGTCGATGTTGACGCCAAATGTAGCGCCAGACTTAGCGTCATGGTTAGTGCCGAGAAATTGTAGTGCCCCCGCTAGCTCCTAAAATAGCATCGATAAATAGTACCGAAATAGCCCCTTTGTTAGCTCCAAAAATAGTGTCGGAAATAGTCCCTTTGTTAGCGTCGAAAATAGCGCTGAAAATAACACTGACAATAACGCCAAAAATAACGTCTGAATTGGTGCCCAATTTGGCTTCCGATTTTGCTTCTATGTCTACTCCCATTTTTGCTTCTAGTTTTGCTTCTAGTTTTGCTTCCAATTTTGCTTCTAGTTTTTCTTCCAGTTTTGCTTCCAATTTGGCATCCACTTTTGCTTCCGGTTTTGCTTATGTTTTTTCTTCCAGTTTTGCTTCCAGTTTTGATTTCAGTTTTGCTTCTAAGTTTGCTTCTGATTTTGCTTCTAGGTTTGCTTCCGGTTTTGCATCTAGTTTTGCTTCCAAATTTGCTTCCAGTTGTGCTTCCAGTTTTTTTTCCAATTTTGCTTCCATGATTGCTTCTAGTTTGGCTTCCATTGTTGCTTCCTTTTTTGCTTCTAAAAATGCTTCTTGTTTTGCTTCCATTTATTAATTTAATATGTTTTATTTCAATTTAATTAGTTAGATATATCGTGCCTCTTAAATAACTAATATGATTATAGAGTAAGTACTTTAATTATTTAACTCATATGATTAAATAACAAAATAATTTTATTTTTTTTGGTCGGTAACACATTTTTTTTGTATTGCTTATAAAGATAAAAAAGTACATCTATTGTTCAGTGTCATTACCCACCAAAAGAGCTTAACACTTCTTTGATTTGTTCAATTACATTCTGGAGGTGCCAAGCATTCATTTTACCTTTCATCACGACCTGAACTATTATTGTAACATGATCATCATCTATAATTAAAACAAATGATTCAAATATCTATAATTTAATTGAATTTGACAACATCCATCTGAGTAGTAAATTAAAATCATCACATGTAGTAAATATCCATCCAAAAATCATCAACCACTTTTAATATATATAAATTGACAAGTCAATACTGATAAGATCATCATCATATATAACTAAAACAAGTGAAAGTCAAATATGCCATTATATCAAAAACATGTCAAAATGATACATGTCCAACAGTCTGTTAGTGTAATTAATTATTTATTACACCAACATAAGTTAACTTACGCCTGCATTTAATAATTAAATCCAAGGTTGCATCATTAAATAAATCATAAATAATGTTGTTGAGATAATATTTTCTTCTAGAAGATGAGTTGTCTTTTGTAGAACTTATCTCTATCTTGTTATCATTCCCTAAGTAGGTTGTTAGGGTTTTATGTTGTCACATGATGTTTGATCAAGACACATGGCAACATCATAATGCATCTTGTATCTCACCCTTTCCTATATAAGGAGGGTTATTGTATCATTTGTACATACTTTTACCTCATCATTTGAGAGGTCTTAATATCAAGCAAGCTCATTCTTGCATATCCTCTAGTGGAAGGTTTATCATTGTTTTTATAGGTGTTCCTGGGTGTCGAGCTAATATCTCTAGCTCTTACATGGTACCAAAGAAATTTGAGGCTCTTAAATGGTATCAGAGCTTTGCTTGCAAGACCCTTCCCAAATCTGAGGATTGAGCTATGGTTGTAAGATCTTGGTGTTTTTTTGTATGGTTGGAGGGTTTGCATCTCAAACGAATTTTCTGGAGCAAATTAGGTGACATCCGTCCCTTCCATTGTGTACAGAAGGTCCAAAGCCCCAATTTTCATACAAAATACTTCATATTCTCAGGTAAATTTAATTTTTGGTGATTTTTTTTAAAAATTGGGCGACTAGCTTAAATTTGATGGCCAAATGACCATCATAGAAGCCCCATCATGTCTTAATTAGGCAATTTTCTTAAAATCACCATAACTTTTGACTCGGGTATTAGATTTTCGTAAACAAGATATTGTTGGAAAGTTGGTTCTGAGCTCTATCTCATGGTCCAAGAATTATTATCAGATTTTATTCCTATAATATTTTATTTCTGTTTGAAGTCAGATCTCCCATTTCAACCTCTGATCTCATAACTTTCAGCCAGTTTCTCCGGTTTTGGTGATTCAAGCTGCGTTTGGAAGGTATTTAGGATCTTTATCATTGTGTCCATGCACATTTTCTAGATTTAACACTAGGTATTATTTATTCAATATTTTTCACATTTGGCATTTTGACTGATTATTTGGACATCCCGAGTCCTGAAGAGGTTCTATCAATTTGGGAAGACTTCATTTATAGTATATATCATATTGGAAGTTTGTATTTCATTTTGAAGGATATTGTCTTTGTAATCTTGGAGATATATCATAGTTAATAATGGGGTTTTCATTTCATCTTGCTTTGATTATGTTGAAAAGTGGAAACTATAAAAATGGTATCATCACCCATCTCCGATGGCTTCATTTGTTTCCGTATTTGTATAATATAGTTCCCCCTCTTGGTACTGACAGTAAGAATTTTTCTTGGAATTACAAAAGGGATACTGTCTTAGGAGTCATTGCAATGCATATTGATGTCTCCACTTTGAAAAGTGTTGATCTTTGTGATTTCCCTCATACTCTTTGGACTAAAATTTGGGAGATACATGGAGATCATGATAATCAACCATTCCTAGATGATCCTATTTTAGATTGTCTTGTGCCTCTTCCTCTTTCAGACAGGATACCCTGTGATGTAGATACTATGCGAGAGTTTGAATATTTGGAATACTTTGAATCTTTAGATGAGGATGAGGATGAAGAGGGTTCTTCCAATGCTTTTGCTTCTCCATCATAGACAATTGATGTACCTTCACCTTTAGTGATTCCTTGTGCAGAGTCATTGAATGAGGCTCCTATCATTCCTATTCAACATGAAAATTCTCATGGTGATGAGTCATTGAGAACGTCCAGTGATTCATTACAATTAATATACCATTTTCTTCTTGATTGGGATTCCTATCTATCAAACATTGCATCCTTGTTTGTGGAGTCTCACATTTCAGATTTACAGGACATATTTGAGGGGATATCTCTCCTGTTTGATGACAACCATTGCACTCCTATTGTCAAACCATCATATTCTTTGGATCTTGTTCAACATCAGTTTCTACATCGTCCTATTTTGTCACCTTCTTCATTGATTGGGCATGTACCTGAGTTGATTGTGACATCTTCATCTTCATTAGGCAAGGAGAAACATGAGCAGAGTTCAAAGACATCATCATCATTCACATTCATTATTCCTTCCTTCAATTCCTATCCAGAATGGGAAGCATCCCTACACTTGCACTTGGTTTTGTTTCTTACGAAAGGGAGACAAGTTGTTTGTCGATATTGGATCATATTTTGTCTACAAGCACTTACCATTCTTGTAGGTGATCACATGTTTTGTGGGGCTATATTTCCTCCTATTTCCCTCCTATGGGGGGGATTTTGATTATATTTTATCCATGTGACAGATGGCGTTCTTGGGGGGTATTTAGGAGTCCTCCATCCTTCCTCACTTATCAACATTTCATCTCCTTTTTGGAGAGGGGTTTTCTTCCCATTGGGTTTTCTCCTTTTCTCCGTTTGTGGGAGATTCGTTGCATCTAATTATCATTTGTAAATGGGTAAATAAAATAGCCATGATGCTGTCGGGACCCATCATCTTTGCATAATCATTCCATTTTTCATTTCCCCCCTAAGTTGCACTTATGGGGGGGTGTTAGTGTAATTAATTATTTATTACACCAACATAAGTTAACTTAGGTCTGCATTTAATAATTAAGTCCAAGGTTGCATCATTAAATAAATCATAAATAATGTTGTTGAGATAAGATTCCCTTCTAGAAGATGAGTTATCTTTTCTAGAACTTATCTCTATCTTGTTATCATTCGTTAGGTAGGTTGTTAGGGTTTTATGTTGTCACATGATGTTTGATCAAGACACATGGCAACATCATAATGCATCTTGTATCTCACCCTTTCCTATATAAGGGGGGTTATTATATCATTTGTACATAATTTTACCTCATCATTTTGAGAGGTCTTACTATCAAAAAAGATCATTCTTTCATATCCTCCAGTGGAAGGTTTACCATTGTTTTTATAGGTGTTCCTATGTGTCAAGCTAATATCTTCAGCTCTTACACGGTCGACATAAATGAAAATGATACATGTACAAATGATATAAATAAAATTGATAAATTATGTAACTCAAACTCATACAAGTCAAGATGATACATTTCCAAATGATATAGTGAAAATGATACATTTCAAAATGATACAACTCAATAATATAGTACTGTAGGTTGTGAAAATGATACATATGATAGTAACCATGAAAAGAGCCATCATAAGGGTAAACCCATAATAGTGGTGTACAATTTTGAGGAGGAAGGAAATTTGTAAAAATGATCACACATTCAAAATTTCATGTTTTTAAGGGTTTGTTCGAACTAGGGGGTTCACATGAACCCAAAAGAGGGGTTCGATCGAACCCCTAGTTTGAGCGAACCCCCTTTTGCATGGTGGGTTCACTCGAACCCTATGATGCCACGTTTCTTCATAGAAACGAATGGAAAATTCAAAAAAAAGGGGGGTTCGAACGAACCCCCCTTCACCCTTTTGAGCGAAGGGGGGTTTGTCGAAGGGGGGTTCGCTCGAACCCCCCTTTTTTGCCCTTCCCCCACTCTTCCACCAAATTTTAGCATATTTCTGCCCTTCAAAGCTCGGGTTGAGGATGAAAATGGAGGAGCCTTCACTAACCCAACTGGAAGCTGGTAGTCCTTAGAATGAGCTATCCATTGAATTAAATTTTAATATGTTTTAGTTTGATTATGTATGTGTTTTTTTAGTTTTATTAAACATAGGTTTTTCACTGAAAATCAAGCTCTTTGTTTTGCACATGTGGAAAAATAGAAGATTATCAAAATAAGATTTTTAAAAATACATTGAGGCTGGGTATTGATGTCCTTGATCCATTAAAAAAAATAAAATAAAATTTTGATTCAAACAAAAAAAGTTATGTTGTATACAGTCCGCCTATCTTTGAATTGCAATTGGTTTGACTTTGAAACTTGATTAAGGACAAAATATTCAATAAAAAACTATGAGACCAAATGAAAGTGGTAGATATCATAGTTACAAATCTAAATTTGAAAAAAATATAATTTTATCCTTCATACAAATAAATTTATGTTGTATACGATGAGCGTCACTTTTTAAAAATGTTTTTTTCTGAAAAAAACTAGTTCTCATGGGAGATGAAAAAAAATTGCAATCTGATTCCAAATTTTTTAAAAAATATATTTTTAGAATCTACGGACAAAATGTGATGAGAATTTAGTTTGCATCATCTTTAAATTCCTCATAGTTTAACCGCTATAGGTTCCCGAAGATGAATATTTAGTTAAAAATAATAATTGCAGTGTCCAATTTGGCCAAAAATTGTAAACCACTATTGTGGGATCACCCATAACGATATATCAACAATGATCCATGATGTAGTCTATATGATCATGAATGTCACTGGTTACTACCACCAATTGTCTCATCATCATCATCATCATCATCATCATCATCATCATCATCATCATCGTCATCATCACCATCATCATCATGGTCATCAACCTCAGTGTATTTCGTATTTGCGTCATCATCATCCTCTGCCATGTGATCTGTACTAGAAGAAGCAATATTTTGTGGATCTATATCATGTTGAGGATCATCTTGATCTTCTGGAAGACCTGTGTTCTGCAAAAAAAAAACATTTAGAATGAAAAATTATTATTTATTTCATGCAATAATTTTTTTTTTCTATTATATATCTATTATTACAACATATGAGATGAAACCATAATCATATTACATCATATCAAAGTGCACATACCATAATAAAATTTCAAAAAAGTTACAACTAATACTGGTGAGTCAGGGGAAACTCCAGCCTTCAAAAACAAAGCCAATTAGGCTGGAAACATTGAAAATTAAATCCCTAGCAGTATTTATGTTAAGGAAATTTCCTTTAGATGCAAGGATTCAAAGCACATCAACCATGTGATACAAATGATTAAATCCCAGTGACGATTTGTAGCAATGAAAGAGTCTAAAAATTATTAAATCCCTAGCAGTATTTATGTTAAGGAAATTTCCTTTAGATGCAAGGATTCAAAGCACATCAGCCATGTGGTATAAATGATTAAATCCCAGAGACAATCTGTAGCAATGAAAGAGTCTGAAAAGGCAAAGAGAGATACATTGGTGACTCAGGAGAAAATTCAGCTTTCAAAAACGAAGCCAATTAGGCTAGCAAACGTGTGGATCAGGCCAAAATTTTATGGAAGAGGAAGAAAGATGACTTGAACTCATGTATCAAAACATCAAGCATGCATTCTTCTAGCTAGTGGAGAAGGAGATGATTACTTTGCTTCATTTTCATTTGCATAACCATATCATGGCGTGGGAACCAAGAAGATCAAGGATGTCCAATTTTATGTGGTGGTAATGGATGTGGTCCAAACTTTAGGAGGGGCAAGAAGGTCAATGTATGATCCTGATGAAATTGAGGAAGAACAACAAGAGAGGGACATGAAAAATAAAATCAATGCAGAGTTTCAAGGATTTGTCAAGCGAGTAAGAGAGCTATGGGAGCAACCTCATCTAAAATATTTTGAACTAGATTTTGATATAACATTTAGAGAGCTTGGTTTTCATGGAAGAGGAAGAAAGATGATTACTTTGCTTCATTTTCATTTGCATAACCATATCATGGCGTGAGAACCAAGAAGACCAAGGATGTCCAGTTTTACGTTGAGGTAATGGATGTGGTCCAAACTTTAGGAGGGGCAAGAAGGTCAATGTATGATCCTAATGAAATTGAGAAAGAACAACAAGAGAGGGACGGGAAAAATAAAATTAGTGTAGAGTTTCAAGGATTTTTCAAGCGAGTAAGAGAGCTATGGGAGAAACCTCATCTAAAATATTTTGAACTAGAGTTTGATATAGCATTTAGAGAGCTTGGTTTTCATGGAAGAGGAAGAAAGATGATTCCTTTGCTTCATTTTCATTTGCATAACCATACCATGGCATGGGAACCAAGAAGACCAAGGATGTCCAGTTTTATGTTAAGGTAATGGATGTGGTCCACACTTTAGGAGGGGCAAGAAGGTCAATGTATGATCCTAATGAAATTAAGGAAGAACAACAAGAGGGACAAGAAAAATAAAATAAATGTAGAGTTTCAAGGATTTGTCAAGTGAGTAAGAGAGTTATGGGAGCAACCTCATCTAAAATATTTTGAACTAGAGTTTGATATACCATTTAGAGAGCTTGGTTTTCATGGAAGAGGAAGAAATATGATTACTTTGCTTCATTTTCATTTACATAACCATACCATGGCGTGGGAACCAAGAAGACCAAGGATATCCAGTTTTATGTGGAGGTAATGGATGTGGTCCAAACTTTAGGAGGGGCAAGAAGGTCAATGTATGATCTTGATGAAATTGAGGAAGAACAACAAGAGAGGGACAAGAAAAATAAAATCAAATTTAGAGTTTCAAGGATTTGTCAAGCAAGTAAGAGAGATATGGGAGCAACCTCATCTGAAAGATTTTGAACTAGAGTTTGATATACCATTTAGAAAGCTTGGTTTTCATGGAAGAGGAAGAAAGATGATTAATTTGCTTCATTTTCATTTGCATAACCATATCATGGTGTGGGAACCGAGAAGACCAATGATGTCCAGTTTTATGCGGAGGTAATGGATGTGGTCCAAAATTTAGGAGGGGCAAGAAGGTCAATGTATGATCTTGATGAAATTGAGGAAGAACAACAAGAGAGGGATAGGAAAAATAAAATCAATGCCGAGTTTCAAGGATTTTCAAGTGAGTAAGAGAGCTATGGGAGCGACCTCATCTAAAATATTTTGAACTAGAGTTTGATATACCATTTAGAGAGCTTGGTTTTCATGGAAGAGGAAGAAAGATGATTACTTTGCTTCATTTTCATTTACATAACCATATCATGGCGTGGGAACCAAGAAGAGCAAGGATCTTCAGTTTTATGTGGAGGTAATGGATGTGGTCCAAAATTTAGGAGGGGCAAGAAGGTCAATGTATGATCCTGATGAAATTGAGGAAGAACAATAAGAGGGACAGGAAAAATAAAATCAATGTAGAGTTTTAAGGATTTTTCAAGCGAGTAAGAGAGTTATGGGAGAAACCTCATCTAAAATATTTTGAACTAGAGTTTGATATACCATTTAGAGAGCTTGGTTTTCATGGAAGAGGAAGAAAGATGATTCCTTTGCTTCATTTTCATTTGCATAACCATACCATGGCGTGGGAACCAAGAAGACAAAGGATGTCCAGTTTTATGTGGAGGTAATGGATTTTGTCCAAACTTTAGGAGGGGCAAGAAAGTCAATGTATGATCCTAATGAAATTGAGGAAGAACAACAAGAGGGATAGGAAAAATAAAATCAATTGTAGAGTTTCAAGGATTTTTCAAGCAAGTAAGAGAGTTATGGGAGCAACCTCATCTAAAATATTTTGAACTAGAGTTTGATATACCATTTAGAGATCTTGGTTTTCATGGAAGAGGAAGAAATATGATTACTTTGCTTCATTTTCATTTGCATAACCATACCATGGCGTGGGAATCAAGAAGAAAAAGTATGTCCAGTTTTATGTGGAAGTAATGGATGTGGTCCAAACTTTAGGAGGGGCAAGAAGGTCAATGTATGATCTTGACGAAATTGAGGAAAAACAAAAGGAGAGGGACAAGAAAAATAAAATCAGTGTAGAGTTTCAAGGATTTGTCAAGCAAGTAAGAGAGCTATGGGAGCAGCCTCATCTAAAATATTTTGAACTAGAGTTTGATGTACCACTTAGAGAGCTTGGTTTTCATGGAGTTCCTTTCGAAGCCTCTACTTTTATTGTTCCTATGGTAAAATTTTTGGTAGAGTTGGTGGAATTACCTTTCTTAGTAATCACTATTAGTGAGATTGAGATTGTTAATAAATTAGGCGCTAATTTCCTGTAGCAATGAAAGAGTCTGAAAAGGTAGAGAGAGCTACACTGGTGACTAAGGAGAAACTTCAGCTTTCAAAAACAAAGGTAATTAGGCTGGAAAACCTGTGGATCAGGCCAACATTTTATGGAAGAGGAAGAAAGATGATTGGAACTTTGTAGGCCCACCATAATGAATTTCAATATTCAACCATGAGAGCAAAAGCGAGAGCTGATATTATGTATCAAAACATTAAGCATGCATTCTTCCAACCAATAGAGGAGGAGATGATTACTTTGCTTCATTTTCATTTGTAAAAATAATATCAATGCAGAGTTTCAAGGATTTTTCAAGCCAGTAAGAGAGCTATGGGAGTGACCTCATCTAAAATATTTTGAACTAGAGTTTGATGTACCATTTAGAGAGCTTGGATTTCATGGAGTTCCTTTCAAAGCCTCTACTTTTATTGTTCCTACGTTAAAATCTTTGGTAGAGTTGGGGGAATTACCTTTCTTAGTAATCACTATTAGTGAGATTGAGATTGTTAACCTTGAGAGAGTAGTACTTGGGAAAAAGGAATTTGATATGGCTATTGTTTTCAAAGACTTCAAGCGGGATGTACTCCACATGTATGCCATTGCTCAATCTTTGCTTGATGGAATCAAGGAATGGCTGAACTCCATGAATATAAAGTATTATTAAATCAGAATGAACTTGAACTGGCGGCCAATTTTGAAGACTATTACTGATGATCCAAATAAATTTATTGAAGATGTTGGTTGGGAATTTTTGAACATGGAAGCTACTGATTCTAATTTTGATGATTCAGAAGAGTCAGATCAAGGATATGAACCCCTTGATGTAGAAGAGGAATTATAATCAAATGAGGAAGGTTCAAAAGATGAATCTCTTGTGGAGTCAGAGGAGGATGAGGAAGAAGAAGATGAAGATTCTGAAGAGGAGGAAGGTAAACCATGGGATGAATTAGAAGCCGAAGCTAGAAATGCAGATAAGGAAAAAGGAGATGAGTCTAACAGTGAAGAGGAAAGGTGGCAACAAAAGGTAAAAGCTACAGGGAAGTCTCAAGCACCTGATATTAGTGATTCAAGAGGAATGCCTACCAAGAAACATAAAGTCAGATGAATTGAGTTCATCTACATCCTTCTACTATTTATTCATACACATTAATAGTCATCTTGTAATCATAAAATTTGAGCTCTATTTACTCATCCTATGCATCAATAAACAACTCAACACAAGAGATGAAAATTGACATATCAACACAACAATATCCAAATAAGTTATTGAAACTCAATTATTGATACCTCGTTCTGCATCTAGATTATAAAATCGTTCCACTTTTTGTTTTGTAACATATTCTTTTCAAATTGCTCTGGATGGTGGCCATATTTCTCCTCTTGTCAAAACATGGCACATGGACTAGTTAAAATTATTAATATGCAATCATTTACTTTTTCCAAGGAAAAAAAAAACTCATTTAACATATTAAATATACTTACAAATGTACAGATCAAGGCCTGTAAGCCTTTTTGGCCATTGTGATGCGTAGCACGAATTTGATCAGGGCTAGCCTTGGAGGCCTTATCCTGAAACATATACTAATTCAATTTAACTATGCACAAATAAAATTTAAATATCGTTTAATAAATTTGATATAATCCTATGAGAAAATTCAAATACCTGCATACTCTCCTCACTGAACTTCCTCTGTGCTTGAAACTTCTCATATGATTTTATAAGCTCTTTCCATACTTTGAGACTTACATCAAGTGGCCTTTTATTGAGCCTTAGCTTGGAAAGGATTTTTTTTTATCTTCTTTGTTTGGTTGCACTCAAATCTATTGCAGTTTTGAGACATTCATAACTTTACCTTCTTCACAGACCAACCTGTGCCAAATTCATTCTCCATGTCATGGATAACTGCTTTTTTTAGGTGCATGGGTATCTTTGAGAATGGAAAATGTAGATGATCTTTGAACCGTTGAAGGCATGATTACTTGAATCTACTCACAAATTTTTTCCCAACATCCATCATTCGGACTTCCCCTAAAACCACCTCATATTCTATCTTTGTATTGTAGTTACCAATGCAAGATTGAAAACATGGTGTGGTGGAAGAAGTCTGTGTCCCAGGAGTGGAAGTCTTTGCTCCCTCTTCGACATTCTTAGAGTTTACTATCACTAATTTCCTCCTGGATATTTTGCTCGATCCATGAGTGGTTTGGGAATCAATTGATTCCCTTTGACACAATTGATTTGTTTGCAATGTTTGAGGGGCGTTACCAGATTTTTTTCCTATGTATCTGACAAGTGTTGTCTAGTCCACATTAACCAATTTGTTCACTACCTCTACCCGCAAAATGGAATCCAACTCGGCTTTATCTTTTTCAGTCTCATGTCCCTATATATATATATATTTTAAATTATATTTCTTCTTTTAAATTTAGAAATAAAAAACTAAAAAATAAAATTCAAAGAAACAATGGAAACATTTACAAATCTATAAATTGACAATGAATTACCTCATTGTGGACAAATTTTTTCTGAAAATGCTCGCTTCCCTTCATTTCTTGACATTTTGAGGCGACCTAGGGCAAATTATTTTCATCCAGTTTGTGGAGGTAAACGAAGTACACACTATCAGGTATGAAAGTTTTTGTCCAGTTTGTGGTATGAAAGTTTGTTTTTGTGGGCAAATATGTTCGTTGGGTTTGCTTAGTGTTGATAACCTAGGGAAAATATGTTTGCTCAGTTTGCTTAGTGTTGATAACCTTATCATGAAAACTATTTCATAATGCAATCTTGCACAAATTTGTCATGGCATCAGTGACTATGGTGCGACTGGGCAAAACCAAGCGATTTCTGCTTTTATTTTTAGTAGTTGCTCAACAGTGACTGACCCAATTCCTAGATTTTCCAAGCAACTCACTATTTCCTTGATACCCAGGTTAGGGAAATAATACAGAGGCATCCTTGCTTCGTGCTATAATATTTTGAGCCAAAGCTCAAATGGGTAGGGTAAAATTTTTTGTTGGTTTCTCAAAGGTTTTACAATTTATAATGATGGGACAATTTAGAGGTTGCCTAGACTGGTTAGGCCATGGACCAGTAAAAAATCACAAATTCAAATGCAATACAAAGAGCAGTAAACAATCACGAATTCAACCAAGAATTTTTTTTATAACCTTACCTATGGTGTCACAAACTAAATTGAATTTCTCATCAGTTGCTGTTAGCATCTTGCTCTCTTCCTTCATGCGACGTTTTCCCTTTTTTGTCATCTAAGTTCTTCCTTCATGCGGGAAAGTTTAAATTTTTGATTTTGATTCATTAGTTAACGCCAAATTTAGCGTCGACTATTGGCCATTAATGTAATATGTTTGGGACATATAAGGCGGTGTCAAGTGCACCTAATTTAGCACCTATCATTTTTGTATAGTGACTATTTTCATTGTTGTGTATCACATGATCCATAGTGTTGGAAATAATTCCAACTCCTGCCTTGTTTTTATGACCATCATTATCTCGTGGCTCCTTCATCAGCTTGATGCAGTAGAGCAGTTTTTACCGTGGTCCCACAAAATGCTTCATCCTTCTCAGTGGTAGTGTGGTGAAATCTTATGTGGTGGCATGTGAGTCTTCCTTTTGTTCCTGGTGGTGTTGTGGTGACTCTTGCAGTCCTGCAAGTCTTCTACCATTGGCGTGTGGTAGTGCGATGACCACCGCTGTCTCGTGGCTCCTTCATCAGCTCGGTGCAGTAGAGTGGTTTTTACCGTGGTCCCACAAGCTGCTTTTTCCTTCTCGGAGGTAGTGCAGTGAAAGATTTTGTGGCAGAATTTTTATTCACAGAGGAGGCCATGGAGAGAGAATGTGGATGACATAGAAATACTAAATCGCTGAGAGGAAAGTGGGTGGAAATAGATGAGACAATGGAATCTGTAGATACAATAGAGGTAAGAAGAGAAAGCAACCTCAACCAAAGGAGGAAGGTGTTTATGAATTCACAAATTCTACAACATAGAGGAGATAAAGTCATTTTTTTGTCCATGAGGCCTTTGAGGTCAAAATTATTGGTTGAAAATGCGCAGGAATGGTGATTACATGTGATTCTATGATCAAGGGAAATTTTTGAAAATTAGGATAGCCAAGACATGATATCAATATGTCAAATATATGACTAACGTGAGGTTTTGTTATAATTGGCGTACTAAAAATTATTTACTATGTTGTGTATTATAGGGGCGAGATGAGGCCATGTCAATAGATCGTGTCATATCAAATGAGGACACAACAGATGAAGTGAGACATCAGGTACTAAAATTTTGACTTAACTTAGGAAAAAAATGATCTGATGGAATTTTGTGATATGTCCATCATTTTTCATAGTATTAATGAAATTTTAAATGTATTATCCATTCTTGACATAAATTAATGCATGTTGATTATTTTAGATGGAGATTGGAGAAAATACAGAGCCTAAACTCTCAACTAGCAAAAGAACGAGATATGTACATGGACATGAACCTAAAATTGTTAAATCATGTAGACATTAGTGGGTGGAAGAGGATATGACAATGGATACTTTAGACACAACAAATGATTGCACCGAAGAAGAGGTAGGTTAGGACTATAGTACATAGGATGAATACTTTGAGAAAATTGTTGTTTGTGGATGTTTTGTATGTCATGGAAAGAAACAATTCAAATGAGCGATTGTACAAAGACATTACATATATGATGAGCTTCCAGTCGGTAGTATGCCTCCTACAATTGATTCAAATCCAATAGGAATTGTGGTGAGGAATTTTCCAATTTGATATAATAACATGTATACTTCGTTTAAACATTGTTTTAAATTATTTAAGTAACTATTTTTTCTTAATGGATACTTGTAGGATAAAGTTCTTGGTTTAAAGTTTCCTGGATCACCAAATTATAGCCTAGAGGGCAATGATCATTTATTAGATGATACATCTAACAAAAATATGTGCCAATATACCAGCTCAGAAGATGTGGAATTGACGAAAACAAGTAACAAAACAAGAACCGGTGTGAAGATGCATAATTTGCTTAAAGACAAGGGGAAGGTGGACTACATATCCTATGAGAATAACTGTGATGGAGATGATGAATTGACCTTGAGTTTGAGATCAATTTACAAAGAGACATTTGATCATCGACTATATTGCACTTGGCCTAGTGATCAACAACTACCTAGAGTGTACGGGGTGTTTCAATTTTGGGGATACAACTACATGATACAACCCTCCAATATTAATGGATCGAATCTAGGCCTCTTTATTGACCAAAATGTACATGTGGGATCCAAACATAGAAAGAATCCAGAACAAACCACTAGGAGATTAATTCCATATTATGATCCATCATATTATAGTGGTTAATGGAGAAGGCTAGCAAAATATAAGCCTAGCATATCAGCATATGGTCTAAATTCGAATATGTATACACATCATCTCTAATTGGAAAGTGGAAAACAAATGAATATAGGTCATCTTATGTATATAGATGGACATGCATACACACACAAAAATATTACAAGATTTATAAATAGTAGTAAGGGAAGGGACCTTACTGTAAGACCGAATTGTCAATTTGTTGAGGTTATAAATGATAAAGATGGAGATATGGAAAGAGAGGTTGATAGATTGATAATGGTTGAGGCTATTATGGACCTTACCATTGGGGATGAGTTATTGATTGATTACCCCTTCTTAAAACACACTCCTGCACAAAAGAAGAGGGAAGAACAAGGTCTCCCTAAGGATGTTCTTAAGGGCATAAAACCAAAGGATAATAAATGAATGTGGACTGATGTTTTATAAACTATGTTGTCAAAATTGTGTTTTATAGCAATTATTGTATAAAAAAGGTAGTCTATAAAATAATGTTCCATTATTTAATTGATGTATATATGTTCATAAAATTTATGTAATGTCTAATATATGTATGTTGTTCATGTGTAGGTATTTTTCTATAAAGATATTTTTCAATAATGATGAAGATGATGCAGGTCAAGATGAGGATGATGATAATATTAAATACTTGAAATAACATATGAACATTGACAATGATACACTGGATGACATTGTAGCAAACAATAATGTTAATGACCAAGACTTCTAAATTTTTAGAATTATTTGCAATCCATGTTAAAAAAAGGATGATTCTTATGGCCTAAACTTTGAAATGATTTAGTAATATTATGTTGTACTTGGAAAATTGAAAACTTGTTTTATTCTCCTAGCAAGCTTTTTTATTTTCCATTATAATTCTAGACCAAAAAACATTTGCGGGGATGGACTTTTACACCAATCTTAATTTGTATGAAGTTCATGAACCTATTGTCAAGCAGTAAATTCCTTTCCTATACATGAAATGTAAAGGATTAATTTAAGAAAAGATAATTAGTCTCTTTTTTAGGGTAATCCACATGCAAAAAGTAAAAAACACATAAAAAAAATTGTATAGTAGAAAATAAGATTTAATCAGTTATGTCATATTTCGCTTGCACACTTATCTAAAAGACATAGGTTATTCACCATACATTTCCCTTGACAAAGAAACCATGTGATTTCATTTATTTTTACTGTATATCTCAAAAGTGAAATTGTTGTTACATAATGATGCACTGAGAAAATAATATATACAAAAAAATGTGAAGAAAATGTTTGAAATTTAGCATGCAACCTATTGTGTTGTGCTGAAAGGAATCAAGATTAGCTGGGAGAATAAATAAAAATAAAATTTTGATGATTGTACTTAAAAGTGAATAGGATATGAAAAGTGTGGACAATGATGGTGCTGAAATTGAAAACCCTGCTTATGATGATATTACTATTTTATGTCATTCAAGATAAAGAGCACATACAATTTTATATACATAGAAAATGAAGCTTTGAAACTAGTAAACTGAAAATTTAAACATTGTAAGAGTTTTCCTTAAACAATAATTCACATACTCACTTACAAAAAAGGGTGAAGCATTTTTTATTCAAACTCTATTTTATTTAATAGACATAATAGTAAAAGAATATTTACAAGTACAAGAATATATACACTGTTTCATAGAATATACAAGTACAAGTATATATCATCATCATCATATCCTTAATTACCTATTGCAATATCCTTAAATTGTTCAATCTTTGGTATGAATTGTTGGTAGAAAAAATTAGGATTACTGGGATGCTTCTTCCATTCATTTTGATCAACATATGTTTGTGAAGACACAAAATTTAATAAAATATTAATGCACGTAACTCACAATTATTTAAATAAGAAACTTTGTTAACTTTATTATTTTTAAATAGTTTCCATTTTTATGTTGAACATGTAACAAGGAAAAATAAGTTCAATTTAAAAAAAAAATAGTAGCTCTACCAACATCCACAATAAATGCTTTACAATATCAACATATTCATTCACATAAGCACATATTGAGGCTCAATAAATGATATTCATTCAAATATAAGAAGAAATAAGTATGGAAAACATAAGAAAAATACAGAATGATAACACAGTCATGAAGAATCTCTGATAATAAGATGTTCTCCATTATATTGCTTCAATTGATATATATTGATAACATAAGTCTTCAAAATGGAAATGATATATGATGATGATAATTTCAAACTAGGCCTTGGTTTCCTATTTATATAGGAAGCAACAAGCTTTGGGCCTTTTACAAAAAGAAACAACCTTTCATAACTACTTATTTTACTAACAACTATTTAATTAGCATAATTAAGGAAATAACAAGACTTAAGACATTTTGAAATATGGTTCCATTATTCAACGTAGAAGACCTGTGATCATTGATCTGGAAAAGTCTTCCTCTCCATGATGAATGTCCAAATGCTCTTGCCTCAGTGTCCTATTCTTCTGAAATCAACAACTATTAATTAGCATAATTAAGGAAATAACAAGACTTAAGACATTTTGACATATGGTTCCATTATTCAACATAGAAGACTCATGATCATTGATCTGACAAAGTCTTCCTCTCCATGATGAACGTCCAAATGCTCTCGCCTTAGTGTCCTATTCTTCTGAAACCAAATACTTTTCCTCCCACTAATACACCGTAAAATATGATGGCCACTTTTATTCCCGGATCTTTTGCATGTTTGCAAGATGAGTTTTCCATTGACTATCTAGTAATGCCTTTGTATCATTGCCAAAATTTAGGTATCCCACATCAAGAACAATCAACCCATCCATGATCTGATTTAGCCTGGGAAGACTGGTATCATCATCCTTCTGTATATGAGTTATACACTTATCAACAACCTGACTAAATTATTTATTCCACTTATCCAAGTCCTTCAACTGATCGCCATCTCTCACAATTTCAGGTATATACCACTATTTCCAGGTATGGAATAAATCCATTTGTGTTACAATATTTTTACCAAACCCTTGTACATACAAAAATTCATCAGTGATCATCTTCATAGTTTGTTGAGTTGGCTTTAATGTTGTGGGTGCATCAAGAATTCTTTGTAGAACTTTGCATAACTTAGCCAAAGTGTGGTGAATAGGCTACCACCTTTTGAACAAAGGATCTAATACAAGCATATGTTTCTTTATTTGATCCATTGCCTATTGAAGTGTTTTATAAATATCATGCACATTCTCTTGTTTATCCATAACTGATTTGATCTTGTGCTCAAGAATATTTTCCACAACTTCATAAATTCATCTTTTCACTTCATCCTGGGTTTGATTGCTAGCCTTCTTTACATCATTCACTTTCTTCTCTAGATATTTTACCTGTTGTGCATAAATGTTCTTCAAAATATCCATTGGAGCAATAAGATGCTTGTATAACACCATCTCCTTGCTTTGTGAGGGTCTTGCTCCTCTTAATTGTTCTTTCAATTTAACATTCTCCATGAATAGTTTATTAACTTGACCATTTATGAACCTTTGTTCCTTTTCATACTCCTTCAATCTATCTTATAATCCCTTAACAGTTGCTCGAGTGAACATGGCCAAATGCATGGTAATTGTGAATGCCTCCAAAGGGGTGGTATCTTGTATTGTCCTTACCATCAATACCCCTTTCATCCCTTGAATTACATCCAATAATTTTGGCTTTTGTGTATTTTTCTATTTGATCCATA
The DNA here is from genome assembly GCA_007115665.2 of Sequoiadendron giganteum. NCBI lineage: Eukaryota > Viridiplantae > Streptophyta > Pinopsida > Cupressales > Cupressaceae > Sequoiadendron > Sequoiadendron giganteum. The sequence continues at coordinate 86,465,451 of CM021101.1, forward strand.
TGGCCAGGGTTTCAATCTTTGGGTTATACCTAGCTCCACTCACACCTTCATCGAAGTCAAATACTACAACTAGCATTGGATCTTCCCAAGCCCGCACTTGATCAAGCAGAAATTTTTTCTTTAATTCAAGCAAGCTAGGGAAAATGAGCATATTACTCTTCAAGACCATTTTTGCAGCCTTCTGGGGGCTAATGCCAATGTTGTCAACTCTTAATTCATGGAAAGTCTGTGCTACAATTTCATTTTTCTCTGATTCTTCAATTCCTGCTTCAGCTGATTCCATCCTCTCTTGAAATAATTTTATCTTCATCTTCATCTAGAAATCCTTAAACTCGAGAGTCTTAATGAATTCATCATCTTCTATGAATCTCCTAGATGCAATTTCCCTTTCATCTTCATGTACCTCTGTACTTTTTTTTCTACATCACCCATCCTTTCCTCATGTTTATGGGCACTGGTCTCAAGGATGGGCTAATCAAATTCAATATCACCTTTCAATGACCGCAGTACTGTAGCCACTTCCTTGGTATCACCCACCTCTTTAGTATCCTCATAAGGTACTAACTGTTCAATGCTTCCTATCTTCTATCTTTTGGGAGGTAACTGCTCCATGGGAGGCTCAGAGGTTTCACCTGGGGTATGCTCTGCAGTTGCACCACTACCATGTTCTTTGAGATATGCTTCCCTCTTTCTGTACAAGTCTTCAAATCTACCAATTATCAATTCTATCCTCTTGATGGGGTCCTTTTCCTCAATAAAGTATCCTAGGAAATTCTTGGACGTCCACTTCATCCTTTCTTGAAGCTTCTTCATATATTCCCATTTTTTCCTTCTACTAAATACATCGTTATAAGTAATGCATTTCCCTATGACATCTTCTTCAAAATCCACTTAGTGTGGCACTGCCATTTTGGTAAGAAGATTGTGCCTTATGTTGTTCATATGATTTTCAGGGTCAAAGGCTCTTTCTTTTCCAAATTTCAATGCATATCTTATCTTCAAATTATACTCTAACTCCTCTAGTGTGTCTGAGCCTATAGTCCAATCTTCACACTTGGTTTGGTTTGGTAGGAAAGTTCCTTTCTTCTGCTTGTGCATTAAATCTTTCTCCATCCACATCATTTTCCACATAAATTCAAGAAATTCTAATCCGAGGGGCACAAATTTTGGCAGTATGTGTGGAGCAACAGGGCATCCATAAACTCTTATTATTGTAACTTCCAGGAGGAAGAACCAATCTCCAAAATTGTGTGTATGTCCTTGCTTTGGTCTTAAAGCCAAAGGTCTCACTAGTTGCAACATTTTTTTTGACAATATTGGTATTGCATACCTAAGAAATCGAAGGATTCTGTGTATAAAGTCTTCGTAGAATACAACAAAGCTCGAATTCTTGCACCGACTATCCCAAATATAGCACCATTTTTGGATAGGTGTGGGATTCCCTTGCTCATCTACTGTAGCCAAGTCCATTCTTTTATTCCAATGGTTCATATTTTGGTACAATATCAGATGACACAGTAGGGAATAGTTTCTGAATGTAATCGATGCTCTATCCTCTATAACTTGGGAGAATTCATCATCTAACGCCTTCTCAAGGTATGAAGAAAATTCATACTCAGTATTAGTTTCAGGGTTTTGAATTCTAATGGTCATCATCATTAGGCCTATTGGAATTTTATCTTGAGCATCTATCCCCAACACTTGGTAAAGAGCTAAATATGTATTCACAAAGTAATACTGAAAATCTGTCACATTAAATGGTTCAGTAGTGGTAGTAGAGATGGGGAATGTTTTGTTACCAATGCCTCTTTTCATATATAAAGGTACCTCATCACTTCTATAAGTCTTTTTTAACCTAGCATAATACTCCTCAATTTTCTACAGGTTTATCTTGATCAGAGCTTGCTTGTTTAAGCCAAAACACTCAATGATGGATTTTCTAGTTACTTCTACCAATACTTGTCGTTTGGAAACCTTACGGTTTTTTTATTTGAGTGATAGTGTTTGGCTAGCATTCTGATAAATTCTACATCAAAAAACACATTTGGGACGATCAACCTTGCTATATCCAACATCCAAGCATTTGACACTAGAATCTTCTCATTTCTCTTACTGTAAAAATACCAAAATAGGTCCCATCCAAATTTGGAAATGAGGGCATCCCTACAAATTTGTGTGGTGTCCATGAGAAACTTCTTATTACCCTCTTTAGTAGACCCTGGAAGTATATCTAATATGGACTAATGGAGTGGTCTCTTCTTTACTTTAGATTCTTCATCATTAATTTTAGGTTGACTTTATTTTACTTTTGATTGTTTTGTTTTAGGATGGAGTGCTTTCTTCTTTACTTTAGGTTCTTCATCTTTAATTTTAGGCCGACTTTCTTTTACTTCTGATCATTTTTTTTTAGGAGGCATGTTTCAATTTTCTCTACTATGGCTTCAGATGAAAAAATTGTGATTTAAAAAAAAATTAACAGAGCTCTTTCAGAGAGTTTTCGTGCACTTACCTGAGTATTTCACGCTTGTAGGACTTCTTCTCGTATCCTTAGCTCCTCCCATGCTAGTGCATTGCAATTGAGTGCGATATTGGGAAAACTCACTAATCTTTGGATGGCGCAATATTCAGTCATATTAGTTTTGGCAACTCTTAATAATTTAATACCATTTAATTTTGGCAACTGATGTGATTTTCTGCATTTATTGTTGTAAGTTGTAATGATGCCACGATTATCGCACTACCGCCGTCTCTTATTATACTCATTGCAGTATGGCGGTGTTTTTCCCTTCCCTTCTAATGTTTACCGCACTCCCGCCTTGCTCAAGGCTTCTTGTTGCGGGGTTGTGGTGTATACCACTCTACCGCATATGTTGCTCACCTTCCTGGCTGTATAGCGGTGTATGCTTTTGATCATTACTTGAAGAGTTTCGATGAGACATTCTTATTTGTCTTACCAATATCTCAATGTTTCATCAACACTAGATCTTATGTTCCTCTGATGTTGGTTGTTGGTGTCGATGAGACAACTTAACATCTCTTGCTGATATGCCATTGTCTCATCGATATTTTCCTTTGGCAGTATTTATTTTTATATCAGTGTAACTTTTCCATGTCAGGGAGACTTGTGATTATCACTACGGTATAGCGGAGTTTTTCCCTTCCCTTTTGTTGTTTACCACACTACCACCTTGCTCAAGGCTTCTTGCTGTGGGGTTGTGGTGTACACCACTTTACTGCATATGTTGCTCACCTTCCCGATGGTATAGATGTGTATGATTTTGATCATTACTTGAAGAATGTCAATGAGATAATCTTATCTGTCTTACCGATAACTCAATGTCTCATCGATATTACTTTGTTATATCCAAGAGTTGTATTTTGCCAAGCGCTTGTAGATATACCTTGTAGATGCGACATAAGTGATTCTCTCCTCGATATGCCTGTATCTTGTTGAAATTTCACTATTTTAGGTCATCAATGAGACATATAAATAAGTCTCTTTGACATAGGGGTGTTTAATCTGGCACTAAACTTGTAGCTAAACTCGAAGCTAAAGTTGGAGCTACACACAATGTTAAAATTAAAGCTAATTTTGGTGCAAAACATGACATTAATTTCAGCACTAATTAGCACCAACTTGTACTGATCGACACAATAAACTCCAAAAATTGTGCCATCCCGATAAATAGCACCGACATTTTTCAAAAAATTGCCAAATAATACATTAAAATGGTGGGTGGAAGCAAAAAATGAAGCAAAAAATGGAGCAAATCACACGGATTTGTTGTAGTGAATGTACATAAAAATTATAGCTATTGCATAATAGAACATGATCATCTAAATAAAGAAAACACCTCATCTATTTTATATATATGATGTTGTTTACATAGTTGATTATCGTATACATCAACCTCCATCAATCACAAGGTAAGGCACAATGATTCTACCAGACATCTTCCAAGATAGTTGTGATTAAATGAAATATAGATAAAATATTATTTATTTGTATTGTAAGACCAACTATGTGGTGACCATATTCACACTCTATTTGCTTGTGACCCTTGTGTTGTTAATTAGTTTTAATTATAGCGTGTTAATATTATATTGCTTGATGTATTGTACTTTTATTGTCCATGATAATACAATTGTAAATCCTCTTGGTTGATACTTTTATGGTTAATTAATTTTGTCTTCAATATTTATCAACCAATATTAAGTTATGATTAATACTAGTGAATGAGTTGGATGGCGTTGATCCTATTCTTAGTTGTATTAGTGATTGTGGTTATAACTACAGGGTTACGAATTTGTATGATTATGAAAATTTGGATATGCATTAGTATATATGAAGAAATTAAGGAATGTTTTTATATTGAATTAATTTCCACATTGAGACAATTATATGTTAGAATAGAGGTCTATTATTACCCTATGTCCTCTAGTGGTATTTATTTTCATCACTTTCTTTTAGTTTTGAGTGCTTCTTAATTAATGTTGTTATTTATCTTTCTTATATTCAAGATGTGCCTCGTAAGTCGTGATTATAAATTTAAAATTTGGTGTAAGATGCTTGATAAATCCTATAGATTTTTTTATTTAGTTGCTTGATTAAGCTGAACAAATTTGGTGAACCCTCATGCTTAGTGACTCTTGTCACCCTTATTGTATTTGTTAGAATGAATATTATAATGCTATTTTATTTTATTAGATTTAAGCAAGGAAAAATTATAGTTTCTTTATTATTTTACATACGATGCTTGGGATGCTTGATCATAATTTTGTTTTAGGTTGCTTCTAAGAAGTTATTTAAAATGTTAGGTAGTCATTTATTTAATCACCATGATTATGATTAGATATTATTTATAACCCTGATTAATATTTTAATTATTGTGATTTGATACATAATATAATTGGTAGGTTGATTTAAGTAAATCATGTTATTATAGTTAAAACATTAATTATAACTTGATTAAAACATGACGTTATGCTATTTATGTAAGAGAGGGGGGCCAACCATATCAAGGCTCTAGGTCACGGAGAGCTGAGAGTTAAGGGTTGCCCTAACTTACCTCACTCTAAAGAATTTTTTGGGATGGGGATCGAGAATGAAAAGCACTCTTAATTGCCAAAAATCTAGTTGTGGCTAGACGAGTTGGTTTTTAGAGTCAACACTGCACCTCAGACAACTCTTTGTTCAAGGACAACAGTGCAGGTTTAGGACAACAACATGGTGCGTTGGCATCTCTCTGGCATGTTGGCACTTGTACGACCAAAAAATACAAAATGTAGTAAAATGGACTAGAAACTGACTAAACAGCCTAGTTGACTAATCTTAACAAAATAAAAAGAATGATAAAGTATGAAAGATAAGTACATAAATGATAAATTAAATAGATAAACACAAGGGTGACGAATATTAACTCACTGAAATTCCTCTTTGCCAATGAGCTCCATGCACACAATCACCTACATTCAAAGAAGAGGGGAAAATTGTTGGGGTTGTATAGGGGTTTGCCTCAGTCAAACCCCCGCTTTGGTGTTTCCACCTCCATGGACTACTAGGAAAGCAACAAAGTAGAAAATATGATAAAGAAGATAGAAAGAACTGCAATGAACACTACAAAAGAGATAATCTACTCTATCAAATCAAAAAAGGGAGGAATGAAGCATTACCACCTCCACCCAAAGGCTCTCAAGGCCAATGAAGGGAGAATGCAAGCAACGAACTTGGAAAAGTCACCAAAACCATAGTGGTGATGAAGGGAGGTCTCACAAGAATCCAAACTCGCAACTTTTATGGCAACCTCACACATACAAAAGTAAAGTTGATGGAGTGTCAAACTGCTACAATGCTCAAGTGGAGTTGTGAAAATGGAGTGCTAGAATGGTGAAGAGATTAAGTGAGAATTGCTTGAGAGATTGAATGAGTGTGTAAGAGATGAAGTGATAGTGAATAGAATGGATTTGAAGGCCAAAATGGAAGAGAGGAGCTATTTTCGAGTCAGTTGGTCACATAGAGGCATTACAATTCGACCCCAATAAGAGGTGTGTAATGTCCTTGTGGACTTTGGATGCAAGAATCTTTCAAAGATGGTAACATGTCGCGTAGATGTTCGCATGTTGTGCTTGCATCCTTGACGAAAATTCCCCCATCGACACATAAAACATGTGCCAAGTGAATTGAAGGCAGGTGGGTGATGTGGAATTTCACCTGCAAACCCATGATGAAGGAAACATGTTTCATTAGGAGGTCCAAGTTGAGAATGCAATTTTTGAAAAAGTGCAAAGAATTTTAAGAAAATATTTGTTGGTTGTGAATGCATTTTCTAAAAATCAAAGTTGACATGGTACCCCCCCTTAGGGTGGTTCATGCTAAACACAAAGGAATATGACAACCTAAGGAGAGAAAAGAAAGAATAAAAAGAGAGTGATGGTGTGGCTCACGGGGCATAGCGAGTGGTCACTATGGTAATGTTGTCGCACACACGAGGGACAAAACGTAGGCACCACAACATCACAACTCAAGCAAAGAAGAGAGAAAGAAAATAAAACTATAAAAAGAGAAAAAAACATCACCAACAAAGGTCACATGGGTGATTTGATAGTTCGGGGTTAGAGCTGCTCATAAACATATGTAAGTATAATAATAGTATATTTAGTGAATTGTCATCAACCCCCTACTATATCAGACCATGTGAAGAATGGATGAGAAGAAAAAGTAGAAATAAAAAATTGGGTCAACATGGAAGGGAAGCCTAAATGCCCCCAATACTTTGCATCGTTCCCAATTTGTCAAAAAATAATACACATAACAAAGGAAGAATGATGCCACAAATAGAGGAAGTTTACGACACATAATCACTCTTGTATCCAAGCACCTACGAGGATGACAAGGGTCATCCAGGAACACATAACACAAGCACGGGGGAACACATCACAACAAACACACACCTAATCTAAAGGTAAAAAAGAGGACCCCCCTAACACTCATCAACCAAGAGGTCATCCACTTCCTAATCTAGATCATTATGTGGGGTAGGCACACAAACCTATAGTGGTGGAATGTTAAGGGGGGCGCTTCTGACCCTCCCTCAAAAAGGGCCAAGGAAGAAGGCCTCGCAAGGTCTTCTCCGCTCAAATCTTATGGAGCAATGGTTAGCGATTTCACGAAGATCGTTGACAAGGGTGAGACCTTGTCCAAAGAATTAAACATGCACTTCATGAGAGTTCCATGTGTTACCTCAACGAATGGGGAATGCGATGCCCAAGATTCACTTCTAGGCTCACCAAGTGACTCGGGAGTAGTGACGAACTCAGGGGAAGACACTTTTTTTTGTCACTAGGATGACACATGTTAGTGCAAGACCACACTTTGAAGAAGGTGGAATCCTCTTACGCCCTCCTTCTCTAGAAGGGCCAACCTCCACCTTTTGTTTCATCGAAGGGTGTGAACTCCCTACAAATGAGGCAAGAGGAATGGAGGATGAGAAAACTATGGTGGACACCATCAAAGTGTTTGAAATGTCCACAATTTTAGGGAATGGCGGGATGTCTGTGAGGGACATCAAGAGTGGAAAATCGATCGAGGGATCCATAAACACCTGCACCCTTTTAGGGTTAGGGATGCTCACGCTCACAGTAGGAGCGAAAAGTAGAACTAAATTCGATTGAATTAAAGCAGAGGGGATGGGAGAGGAGGACACAACAACGAGAGGCCCTGAAACAAGGGTGTTCAACTCCCCTTTCTTCCTCTGTAGAGTGGCTTGGTCAGCCACTAGAGCCTTTCACCAACGCTTGCGCTCATGCGCAAAGCGGTTTCTACCACTCTTGGAGCTAGAGGCCGAGAGTTGAGAAGGGACAAAAGGATTTTCAATACAACAAATCCCTATGATTTTCTCCATTTTTCGCTCTGATTTTTTCTTTCACTCAACGTTTTAATGTATATGCTGCCAATTTTTTGAAAATGTCGGTGCTATTTATCGGGATGATACTATTTTTGATGTTTATTTGTGATGATCAAGATTAGTAAATGCTAATTTATGCCAGAATTATCAACGCTTTTAGTGCCGATATTGAATTCGAGTGTGGCGCCACCATTACCACCACCTTTGGCTCCGAGTTTAGCACCACTTTTAGCTCCCGACTTTAGCTTTGAGTTTAGCTTCAGGTTTAGCGCCAGTTTAGACACCCCTATGTCAAAGAGAATTATTTATATGTCTCATTGATGATGTAAAATAGTGAAATGTCAACAAGATACATGCATATCGAGGAGAGAATCACTCACATCACATTGAAAAGGTATATCTACAAGTGCTCGGTGAAACACAACTCTTGGATATAACGAAGTAATGTCGATGAGACATTGAGATATTGGTAAGACAAATAAGATTGTCTCATCGACACTCTTCAAGTAATGATCAAAAGCATACACTGCTAGACTGCCGGGAGGGTGAGCAACATATGCGGTAGAGTGGTATACACCGCAACTCCAAAACAAGAATCCTTGAACAAGGTGGGTAGTGTGGTAAACAACTAAAGATAAGGGAAAAACACTGCTATAACACAACGATAATCATGAGTCTCCCTGACATGGCAGAGTTACACCAATATATAAAGAAATACTACCAAAGGAAAATATCGATGAGACAATGGCATATCAGCAAGACATATTAACTTGTCTCAGCGACATTGGAAACCAACATCAGAGGAACATAAGATCTAATGTTGATGATACATTGAGATATCAGTAAGACAAAGAAGATTGTCTCATCAACACTCTTCAAATAATGATCAAAAGGATACACCGCTATACCACTGGGAAGGTGAGAAACATATGCGATAGAGCGGTATACACCACAACCTCGCAACAAGAAGCCTTGAGCAACGCGGTAGTGTGGTAAATAGCATAAGGGAAGGGAAAAACACTGCCATAATGCAGGGGGTATAATAAGAGACAACGGTAGTGTGGTAATCATGGCAAAAAATCACGTCAGTCATAATCGATTTGAATAAATCATTTAAGGCATCAAGAATATAGCCCGCCAAAATACTCTAAAACTCTAATAAACATACTCTAATTTTTTTGTCAAAATCTTATTTTCAAGCATAGCCCACTAGAATGGAGTTTTCATTTTAATAAACATACAATAAAACCTTTGTTGAAACCTTATTTTTAGGCGTAGCTTGCCAAAATGGAGAAGTGTTTCAATAAAGAGTGACAAAGAATGGTAAGGAGATGTGCGTGATAGGAGGCATAGAATTCATTGTTGTTTATAAATTCTAGCTCTGATCAACAAGGGTTACAATGTTTGCGCTACTATTTGTAATACAGTATTTAATTGACATATGTTTGCATAATCTCAAATTCCATCAAATCCTTTTGAAGTATCAATGTATCCTATATAGGGTTTAGAATTAGTTCTTTTAATTTTAAAAAATAAATCAGATGCTTTTGAAGTATCAATGTGTCCTATATAGGGTTAGAATAATTTATTTTAATTTTAAAAAGTAAATAAATGATGTATTTTCCTATGATTAGATAATGTGGAGATCTCCTAAATCTGCCCTAGCACATTGTCCTCTTTCACACTATGTTCATTACTCTAGTTGCTAGGGTTTTGCATTTGACATCTTTAATATCTTCATGATAGTGGCTTTTAAATAGATCTTAGTCTTTGCTTTAATCTTTATCATGGTAACCCTTGAGTTCCCTAATCCACCTTCAATCTCTTCTAAGAACATTGTCTTAAGCTAGACTACATAGTATGCATATAAAGCAAGTCCTTCATACCTTCAATTGTTCCAAACCACCACTCACTGCCTTGCTTAAAATGTTGCCTCTATAAGCACAATACCATGTTTTAAAATCATGGTTGCTAGTGATTGACCATTAAGGTCACTCTTTTCATCAAGATACAATGAGATTTTTGTCTTCAAACTTAAGGCATTATGTAAGATAACATTGCGAATTTTTTGTTGTGTACAATTTGTTTTTCTTGCACATTTACTGCTTTGCTAACTTCCTTTAAGACTGGATATTGCACCATCAGTTGCAATCTCAAAAAACTCACTCACTGTCACTTGAAGATTCCTTTCATGAGCATCCCTATATAAAATAAAACTATGCCCTATAGACTTCCTACTTACTTACTAATATAGGGGACTCATTGTTTCATGGTATTTTGAGTTTTATTTAGAAGGGGTTAATATGTGGCATTTTTATGTGCAGGAAGAATAGATTATGATGCAACATTCTGGTATGGATGGTTCAATCAAATTTGGATTGCTATTAGTGTCACAACCAGGTTGGATTGTACCTTGAGCCGGTGTGAAACACTTCTAGGTGTTCTCTTCTAACTTGCTCTTTTCGCCCTGGTATGGTTTGGATCATCCCGTCCAAATCTTAATAACCTAGTTGGATCTTAGGTATTATTATGTGATTCATCAAAATATTATACCTATCAACAAACACAAACATTATTTAATGTTTGGCAACAATTGGAATGGACCTATCTTTTTAAGTTTCTATGTTATGCTTAATTATTCTTTAATTAAGAAATGATGTAACTTTTATGAATGAACCTGAAGCTTGTTGCTTCCCGTACAAATAGGGAAACCAAGATCTTATTTTGATTTTCATGCTTATTTATTGCTTTGTTGTCTCCAAAGCGGTCTTTTCAAGTTGTTTAAATCTGCAAGATTTATTAGTGCACATTTGTTGTTGTTGTTTGGTCCAATTTGAGGTGCAATTGTAAGGATTTGTCTTTTTAATTATAATTTCTAAAATTTGTCTTGATACAAATTGTTACTTTAGAATTATGGTATTCCTATGGAGGAAATCTGTCTATTGTAATTATTATAGGAAGGAGTTAATGCTAGCAAGTAGAGGAATGTGTTTTGAATTCCCAAAGGACTTAAAGCATTGATGAAGGTATTGTTGGCGGTGTTGGACATATGTTCAACATTAATGGTGAGGGCTGACAATAGGATGTGTTTTAAAGACACACAAGCATTTTGTCCGATGCTTCTCGGTTTGCGGTAGCAAGGAATGTAACAGGTCTACAGTGTGAGGCAGTTTGGAAGCTAGCATACTAGAGAAGAAACAGAGGCCAATTTCACTCTACATTCGAGGATAAAATTGGACCCTTTTATTGGAAAAGCAACTATGAAGAGGCTGAGAGGATTGTTCCTCTCCAACGATTGAAGGTGGCACAACCTGTGCAAAAAATCTTGGGTATTGGCTTCAAAGATTTAAAGCACAAATATTGTACTAATATGGATATTTACGCACTGATCAGGGCATGGGGGCTGGACTTAGGAGAGTTGGTGGAGGAAGTGAGGAAAGTAATGAAGGCGTTGGTACACAAGGATTTCTTAGTGAATATGGAAAGTATCTTGGAATGGGCTATACCAGGAGAAGGATTTAATGTGAGTGAAGGCATGGAAGATCATATGGACCCTGAAGTAGCAAAAATAAACCATCCCTTCATTAGGTGGCTAGAAGGAATCACCAAAGCTATGTGGAGAGGATGAGCGGAGCTAGGATGGAAAGCCCTAAAATTTTGTGTAGAAATAATGGAGGTCGAGACGATCATTGAGGGACTCAAATATGTCACTAGAGAGGAGCTGCAAGAGAAGAAAGGTTTGCACCCAGGGAAGAAGACGAAGCCAATCAAGGAAATATGCCCAATGCAAATGGGTAGCACATCAGGCACTTTCGTGTAAGCTGAAGCTCAATTTTGGTTAAAATATAGTTTATATCTTTTTTTTTGTATGTTTTATGGGGTTAAGCCATATTCTTGATTTGAAAATATAAACAGTATCCAGGGTATGGGTGATAGTAGATATGGTTGTTTATAGGCAGATTCGGTAGTTTTTTTTCTGGTTTTTTGGGAACTGTGGTGGTTAAACAAACATATTTTAGAAGCTGCTAGATGGACTTAATTTTTGAAGTTGATGTAATTTCTGCATTATTATTAATAAAATCAAATATTATCACTGATAAAAAAACACAGTAGGTTGCATGTTAAATTTCAAACATTTTCTTTGCATTTTTTTGTATATATTATTTTCTTAGTGCATCATCATGTAACAACAATTTCACTTCTGAGATATATAGTAAAAATAAATGAAAGCACATGTTTTCTTTGTCAAGGGAAATGTATGTTGAATACCCTATGTCTTCCAGATAAGTGTGCAAGTGAAATAAGACATAACTGATTGAATCTGATTTTCTACTGTACAATTTTTTTTAATGTGCTTTTTACTTTTTGCATGTGGATTACCCTAAAAAAGAGACTAATCTTTTCTTAAATGAAGCCTTTACATTTCCTGTCTACGAAAGGAATTTACTGCATAACAATAGGTTCACGAACTTCATACAAATTAATATTGGTGTAAAAGGCCATCCCCACAAATGTTGTTTGGTCTAGAATTATAATGGAAAATAAAAAAGATTGCTAGGAGAATAAAATAGGTTTCCAATTCTCCAAGTGCAACATAATATTACTAAAGCATTTCAAAGTTTAGGCCATAACAATCATCCTTTTTTAAACATGGATTGCAAATAGTTCTGAAAATTTAGAAGTCTTGGTCATTAACATTATTGTCTGCTACAATGTCCACCCACTTTCCTCTCAGTGATTTAGTATTTCTACACCGTCCACGTCCTCTCTCCATGGCCTCCTCTGTGAATAAATGTTTTACCATAGAAGCTTTCACTGCACTATTGCGAAGAAGTAAGAAGCAACTTGCAGGACCACGATAAAATCTGCTATACCACATCGAGCTGATGAAGGAGCCGCGGGACAACGATGGTCACCGCACTACCACATGCCATTGGTAGAAGACTTGCAGGAGCCACCGCAACACCGCCAAATCCTTAAGGAGGAGGAGCAACAAGAGGATGAGGATATGTTTATGCCTTATTATTTCATGGATTTGATGGAATTGTGATTGATTTTCGTTGCAGCAGATTGACAGAGGTTCAATTTTTTTTGAACAATGGATTTTTGTGCTTCAAAACAAGGTCTATGGTGCTCATCTTGGTTCACAATTTACTATTTCTTTTGATTTTCTTTTATATTATATTGCAATGCCCTTTGTTTATTTGTGGAAAGTGTTTAGTGCAAAGGCTAGTCTATTTAAGCCCTAAAAGGCCTTGCATGTATATGTTTTAAATTGATGCTCCTTTTTAAGAAGGCTTTAGTAATAGTTGGGGTTTCAATGAAAGCATTTATTTTTAATCTTCCATTAAGCTTATGAGGATCTATTAAAGAAAGAAAAAAAATGCGAGACAAGGTAGTGAAAATGAAATAAGCTCCACGAGTCTCAATTTCTTGACCTTTGGACACACATATGTGGTCGAATAACTTTACTCCAGAAGCTTCAATTTTATGTGATTCTTTTTTTCTTTTTCTTCTTGGGTTTTAGAGGAGCTTGATCTTAATTTTGGTGTTTGAGTATTTTGTGTTTTTAATTTATATCCATTTTGACTGTTGAGAATTTGGGGTTTTGTCTATGAAGGATTCATGCTTTTTGTGATTGTAAGGGAAAGAGGAGGAGGGGGTTGTGGAAACAAGAAACCTAGACTAATTGTAATGAATATGATATATATTTTTTTTGCAAGAGCAACTCGAGGTGAGACTGGTGGTCATATAAATGAAGAGAGGAAGGGAGGAGAGCTACATGAGGGGTGCTCAAGTGAAGCACCCTTCTACATCTAGAGGTGAATCGTAAGTTCTTGTCCTTATCCTTGTTAATTCAAAGATAATTATTTTATCATCGTATGTTTTTGGGAGAAATGCTAAAGGAATTTAATCCCTGGTTACTATGTATGTGTGTATTTTAGTGGGGAGATAATATCTCTATTTTGTTTTTTGAATGCCTTAAAATGAGTGCATGCATTGTGGATAGCGTGATCTTATATGCGGGATATAATCAGTCTACAATTTTAGCATCTTTCCTTTTTTACATGTTTTGTGTTTATGCAGTCCATGATTATGTAATCTAATCTTTTAGATGAGGCTGCTCCTATAGCTCTCTAAACATGTTTTGTTATTATGCAGTCTTGTCCCTCTCTTGTTGTTCTTCCACAATTTCATCAGGATCATACATTGACCTTCTTGCCCATCCTAAAATTTGGACCACATCCATTACCTCCACATAAAACTGGACTTCCTTGGTCTTCTTGGTTCCCACACCATGATATGGTTATTCAAATGAAAATGAAGCAAAGTAATCATCTCCTTCTCCATTGGCTGGAAGAATGCATGCTTAATGTTTTGATACGTGATATCAAATCTCTCTTCTGCTCTCATGGTTGAATACCAAAATATTTTAGATGAGGCTGCTCCCATAACTCTCTTACTCGCTTGAAAAATCCTTAAGGAGGAGGAGTGATAGGAGGATGAGGATATGTTTATGCCTTAGTATTTCATGGATTTTATGGAATTGTGATTGATTTTTGTTGCAGCGGATTGGGGGAGGTTCAAATTTTTTTCAAACATCAGATTTTCGTGCTTCAAAACAAGGTTTGTGGTGCTCATCTTGGTTCACAATTTACTTTATTTATTTATTTTATGTTGTATTATATTGCAATGCCCTCTATTTGTTTGTGGAAAGTGTTTAGTGTAGAGGCTAGTCTATTTAAGTCTTGAAAGGTCTTGCATGTATATGTTTTAAATTGATTATCATTTTTAAAAAGGCTTTAGTAATAGTTGGGGTTTCAATGAAATAATTTATTTTTAATCTGACATTAAGCTTGCGAGGATCTGTTAAAGAAAGAAAAAAATACGAGACAAGGTAGTGAAAATGAAATAAGCTCTGCGAGTCTCGATCTCTTGACCTCTGGACACAAATATGTGGTCGAATACTTTTACTTCAAAAGCTTCAATTTTATGTGATTCTTTTTTTCTTTTTCTTCTTGGGTTTTAGAGGAGCCTAATATTAATTTTGGTGTTTGAGTATTTTGTGTTTTTAATTATATCCATTTTGACTATTTAGAATTTGGGGTTTTGTTTGTGAAGGATTCGTGCTTTTTCTGATTGTAAGGGAAGGAGGAGGAGGGGGTTGTAGAAACAAGAAACCTAGACTAATTTTAATGAATATGATATTTTTTTTTTTGCAAGAGCAGCTTGAGGTGAGATTGGTGGTCATATAAATGAAGAGAGGAAAGGAGGAGAGCTACATGGGGGGTTCTCAGGTGAAGCGCCCTTCTACATCTAGAGGCGAATCATAAGTTCTAATCCTTATCCTTGTTAATTCAAAGCTAATTGTTTTATCATCATATGCTTCTGAGAGAATTGTTAAAGGAATTTAATCCTCGGTTACTATGTATGCATGTATTTTAGTGGGGAGACTATATCTCTATTTTATTTTTTGGATGCCTTAAAATGAGTGCGTGCATTATGGATAGCATGATCTTATTTGTGGGATATAATCACTCTACAGTTTTAGCATCTTTCCTTTTTTACATGCTTTGTGTTTATGCAGTCCATGATTATGTAATCTAATATTTTGGATGAGGCTTCTCCCATATCTCTCTTACATTTTTTGTGTTTCTGCAATCATATCCCTCTCTTGCTTTTCTTCCTCAATTTCATCAAGATCATACATTGACCTTCTCGCCCCTCCTAAAGTTTGGACCACATCCATTACCTCCACATAAAACCAAACATCCTTGGTCTTCTTGGTTCCCACACCATGACATGGTTATGCAAATGAAAATGAAGCAAAGTAATCATCTCCTTCTCCACTAGCTATAAGAATGCATGCTTAATGTTTTGATACGTGATATCAACTCTCTCTTCTTCTCTCATGGTTGAATACCAAAATATTTTAGATGAGGTGGCTCCTATAGCTCTCTTACTCGCTTGAAAAATCCTTAAGGAGGAGGAGTGGATGAAGGATGAGGATATGTTTATACCTTAGTATTTCATGGATTTGATGGAATTGTGATTGATTTTCCTTGCAGCGGATCGGCGTAGGTTCAAATTTTTTTGAACAACGGATTTTTGTGCTTCAAAACAAGGTTTGTGGTGCTCATCTTGGTTCACAGTTTACTTTTGTTTTTTATTTTCTTTTGTATTATATTGCAATGCACTTTGTTTGTTTGTGGAAAGTGTTTAGTGTAGAGGCTAGTCTATTTAAGCCCTAAAAGGCCTTGCATGTATATGTTTTAAATTTATGCTCCTTTTGAAGAAGGCTTTAGTAATAGTTGGGGTTTCAATGAAAGCATTTATTTTTAATATGTCATTAAGCCTGCGAGGATCTGTTAAAGAAAGAAAAAAAATGTGAGACAAGGTAGTGAAAATGAAATAAGCTCCATGAGTCTCAATCTCTTGACCTCTAGACACAAATATGTGGTCGAATACTTTTGTTCCAGAAGCTTCAATTTTATGTGATTCTTTTTTTCTTTTTCTTCTTGGGTTTTAGAGGAGCCTGATTTTAATTTTGGTGTTTGAGTATTTTGTGTTTTTAATTTATATCCATTTTGACTGTTGAGAATTTGGGGTTTTGTCTGTGAAGGATTCATTCTTTTTGTGATTGTAAGGGAAGGAGGAGGAGGAGGTTGTAGAAACAAGAAACCTAGACTAATTGTAATGAATATGATATATATATATTTTTGCAAGAGTAGCTTGAGGTGAGACTGGTGGTCATATAAATGAAGAGAGGAAGGGAGGAGAGCTACATGGGGGGGTGCTCAAGTGAAGCACCCTTCTACATCTAGAGGAAAATCGTAAGTTATTGTCCTGAGAGAACTATTCAAGGAATTTTATCCTTGGTTACTATGTATGTGTGTATTTTAGTGGGGAGACTATATCTCTATTGTTTTTTTAATGCCTTAAAATGAGTGTGTGCATTATGATAGCATGATCTTATTTGCGGGATATAATCAGTCTATAGTTTTAACATCTTTCCTTTTTTACATGTTTTGTGTTTCTGCAGTCCATGATTATGTAACTAATATTTTAGATGAGGTTGCTCCCATAGCTCTCTTACATGTTTTTTGTTTTTGCAGTCATGTCCCTCTCTTGTTGTTCTTCCTCAATTTCATAAATATCATACATTGACCTTCTTGCCCCTCCTAAATTTTGGACCACATCCAATACCTCCACATAAAACTGGACATCCTTGGTCTTCTTGGTTCCCACACCATGATATGGTTACGCAAATGAAAATGAAGCAAAGTAATCATCTCCTTCTCTGCTGGTTGTAAGAATGCATGCTTAATGTTTTGATACGTGATATCAACTCTCTCTTTTGCTCTCATGGTTGAATACCAAAATATTTTAGATGAGGTTGCTCCCATAGCTCTCTTACTTACTTGAAAAATCCTTAAGGAGGAGGAGCGGCAGGAGGACGAGAATATTTTTATGCCTTAGTATTTCATGGATTTGATGGAATTGTGATTGATTTTCGTTGCAGTGGATCGAGGGAGGTTCAATTTTTTTTGAGTGGATTTATGTGCTTCAAAACAAGGTCTATGGTGCTCATCTTGGTTCATAGTTTACTTTTGTTTTTTATTTTATTTTGTATTATATTGCAATGCCCTTTGTTTGTTTGTGGAAAGTGTTTAGTGCAGAGGCTAGTCTATTTAAGCCCTGAAAGGCCTTGCATGTATATGTTTTAAATTGATGATCCTTTTTAAGAAGGCTTTAGTAATAGTTGGGGTTTCAATGAAAAAATTTATTTTTTAATATGTCATTAAGCTTGCGAGGATCTGTTAAAGAAAGCAAAAAATGTGAGACAAGGTAGTGAAAATGAAATAAGCTCTGCGAGTCTTGATCTCTTGACCTCTGGACACAAATATGTGGTCAAATAATTTTTTTCCAGAAGCTTCAATTTTATGTGATTCGTTTTTTATTTTTCTTCTTGGGTTTTAGAGGAGCCTGATCTTAATTTTGGTGTTTGAGTATTTTGTGTTTTTAATTTATATCCATTTTTTACTGTTGAGAATTTGGGGTTTTGTCTGTGAAGGATTCATGCATTTTTTGATTGTAAGGGAAGGAGGAGGAGGGGGTTGTAGAAAAAACAAACCTAGACTAATTGTAATGAATATGATATATATTTTTTTGCAAGAGCATCTTGAGGTGAGACTGGTGGTAATATAAATGAAGAGAGGAAGGGAGGAGAGCTACATGGGGGATGCTCAATGAAGCACCCTTCTACATCTAGAGGTGAATCGTAAGTTCTTGTCCTTATCCTTGTTAATTCAAAGAAAATTGTTTTATCATCGTATGTTTTGGAGAGAACTATGAAATCAATTTAATCCTTGGTTACTATGTATGCTTGTATTTTAGTGGGGAGACTATATCTCTATTTTTACATGTTTTGTGTTTTTGCTGTCCATGATTATGTAATCTAATATTTTAGATGACGTTTCTCCCATAGCTCTCTTACATGTTTTATGTTTTTGCAATCCTGTCCCTCTCTTGCCATTCTTCCTCAATTTCATTAGGATCATACATTGACCTTATTGCCCCTCCTAAATTTTGAACCACATCCATTACCTCCACATAAAATTGGACATCCTTGGTCTTCTTGGTTCCCACACCATGATATGGTTATGCAAATAAAAATGAAGCAAAGTAATCATCTCCTTCTCCACTAGCTGGAAGAATGCATGATTAATGTTTTGATACGTGATTTCAACTCTCTCTTCTTCTCTCATGGTTGAATACCGAAATCCATTACGGTGGGCCTCTAGAGTTCTAGTCATCTTTCATCCTCTTCCACCAAATGATGGCTTGATCCACATGTCTGCCAGCCTAATCGGATTTTTTTTTGAAAGCTCAAGTTTCTCTTGAGCCACCAGTGTAGCTCTCTTTGTGTTTTCAGACTCTTTCATTGCTACAGATCATCTCTAGGATTTAATTGTTTGTACCACATGGTTGATGTGCTTTGAATCCTTTTCTGCAGTCATGTCCCTCTCTTGTTGTTCTTCCTCAATTTCATCAGAATCATACATTAAGCTTCTTGCGCATCCTAAAGTTTGGACCACATCCATTACCTCCACATAAAATTGGACATCCTTGATCTTCTTGGTTCCCACGCCATGATATGGTTATGCAAATGAAAATGAAGCAAAGTAATCATCTCCTTCTCCGCTGGCTGGAAGAATGCATGCTTAATGTTTTGGTACATGATATCAACTCTCTCTTCTACTCTCATGGTTGAATACTGAAATCCATTATGGCAGGCCTCCAGAGTTCTAGTCATATTTATTCCTCTTCCACCAAATGTTGGCCTGATCCACAAGTCTGTCAGCCTAATTGGCTTTGTTTTTGAAAGCTGAAGTTTCTCCTAACTCACTAGTATTAGTTGTAACTTTTTTAAAATTTTATTATGGTATGTGCACTTTGATATGATGTAATATGATTATGGTTTCGTCTCATATGTTGTAATATTAGATATATAACAGGAAAATAAATTTTTGGATGAAATAAATAATAAATTTTTATTTTAAATGTTTTTTTTTGCAGAACATGGGTCTTCTAGAAGATCAAGATGATCCTCAACATGATATAGATCCACAAAATATTGGTTTTTCTGGTACAAATCACATGGTAGATGATGATGATGATGTAGATACAGAAGACACCAAGGGTGATGACAATGATGATGATGAGACAATTGGTGATAGTAACCAGTGATATTCATGATCATATAGACTACTTCATGGATCATTGTTGATATATCATTATGATGACTCTTTTCATGGTTACTATCATATGCATCATTTTCATGGCCTATAGTACTATATTGTTGAGTTATTTAAGAGGACCAATATATTTAACTAATCAAATTGAAATAAAATATATTAAATTAATTAAAAGAAGCATTTTTAGAAGCAACAATGGAAGCCAAACTAGAAGCAATATTGAAAGCAAAATTGGAAGCAAAACTAGAAGAAAAATTGGAAGCGAAATTGGAAGCGTAACCGGAAGCAAAACTGGAAGCAAACCTAGAAGAAAACTTGGGAGAAAAATCAAAAGGAAACATGGAAGCAAAATCGGAAGCAAAAATGGAAGCAAAACTAGAAGCAAAACCGGAAGAAAAACTAGAAGAAAACTTGGAAAAAAACTTGGAAGAAAACTTGGAAGCAAAACTGGAATGAAAATCAGAAGCAAAATTGGAAGCAAAACTAGAAGCAAAATTGGAAGCAAACCTGGAGGCAAAATTGGACGTCAAATTGGAAGCAAAAATAGAAGAAAAAATGGGAGCAGACATGGAAGTAAAACTAGAAGGAAAATTGGGTGCCCATTTTGACGCAATTTCTGATGTTTCTACCCAACATAATTTAGGCGCCAACAGAGGCTCTATGATGTCCTGACGCTAAATCTGGCACTACATATGGCACTAAATCTGGTGCTAAATTTGGTGTAAAAGTCAACGCCAAACTCACCTTGCCTGTTTGCACCGATTTGGGTGCCAACCAAATTGTTCAATTCATGCACTCCAAATACACTAAATTCTGGCACCAAAGTCGGTGCTAATTTCCCGTTGTGTTGTTGTGTTTTCTCAACCATAGGGATGTCCATCATAATTATCTTTGATGGAGGGATAAACTCCTGAATGGGAGTAGGAGAAAGAGGTTGAGAGATAGCAAGGGGAGTTAACTCTAATGCCTTAGTAGTGGGCCTCTTCCCATTAACTACTTTAGGAGCAAGAGCGATAGGAGGCCGTGAAGGTCGAGACATAGAGGATTCCCCACAGGGACCCTTTCTTCTACTGTACATGTAGGGCCAAGATCCAAGAGGCACAATAGGAAGGTTCGATATCCTAATGTTGGCTTTGCACTGAGCAGGCACCATCAAATTTCTTATGTGGAATCCAAGAGCAAACATCCAAAATTCTTCTTCAGAGAGGGGAGCAAAAGAGGAACCTTGAGGATGGGCAGGTCTCTCCTTTCCCTTTTGAGAAGAGTAGGTAGCTTGGTGTTGCATTATTAGAGGGGTCACTTTTGGTTGTCCTTTACCCCCAGTCTTTTACTTCACATAGTTTCGATAAATTAGGTTCGTTCTCAAGGGAAGTGGACCAATCGAGGTAGGCCAAAAATGATCAAATGAATAGCCCCCACGGGATACCAATAACTGATATCCAGTGTCATGCACAATGTGCATGACACCTTCATTGGAGAATTTTAGAAATTTATGAATGATAGAAGCGATTCCGTTCATGGAATCTAGCCACGTGATGCCTTACTTCACTATGAACAAATTAGGTTCTGAAATAATGTCAAAGGTTGTATTCATAGCCCCAGTTCTGACTAGGATGAAAAGAGTTATTGAGCCATATGGCTTAAGGGAGAGATCATCATGCATACAAATGGTAGACTTTGTTTCTTCATACTCCTTTTGCAATGAATTTAACCACAATGTCTCCTCTATAATAACATTCACTCGGCTCATGGGATCAACTAGGACCCCTATCACAATGTTTCCATTGAGGTGAGTAGGAATGTAGAGGGAAGAGGGCTTGCTATTCAAGGGCATGTATTACGAGGTGAATATCACATCTGGCGAACCAGTCGCAAGTTGTGGGGAAGGATTAATCATGACCATATTAATGTACGTTGAGTGCTAAGTAGAGGATTCAATAATCAAGTTAGCAAAGTGAGATGGAAACGTGTTCATTTTTATCTACAACTCACTATTGGCCTTCGCCTTCGCCATTGATTTATTTTCATTTTGTTTCATCCCATCGAGATGAATGGTAACGCCATCGATGAAATCCTATATCTCATGATGCAAGTGCATACAACATTTGGTATCATGGTTGTTAACCTGATGGTACTAATAAAAAGCATTTGCATCATACCAGTGAGGATAAGGTTCCTTGAGAGGTTGGGGTTTTTCCAAGGTTATGATCTTTTCCTTCAACAACTTTTGCAAGATGGAATAATAATATTCTACTAAATTTGTAAAAAAATTGTTGCGTCTGAGACCATTATCATTTGTCATGATGACTACACCCGCAACAAATTTACCCTTTCATGAGATAAATACAATAGATCTTCCTTCTGAACATGAGCGCAAGGAGGATCCCCTGAACTAAACTACCATTTGTTGATATTCTCATAGTTCGCAATGCATAGATGCACAAAGGAAAGGTATTTCATTAAGGAAAAATTTTCCTGCCAAGGTCTCTGCAAGTTACCTATGAACACCTTTTGCACATTAGAATCAGGAAGCACGTACGACCTTTGTGAGAAGAGAACCTAGTATCACACTATGAAATCAGTTATCTTCTTGTTATCCCCCTACTTACATTGGATGAGATCTGAGAAGGTCATCTTCAAACCAATGTTAGCTTGGAACTATCAGAGAAACTGATTTACAAGTTGATAAAATGAAAATATAGAATTTTCAGGCAAGGAATAGTACCACTCTAGTGTTGTATCCTTGAGAGATCAGGGAAATAGTTTTTCCATCAAAGCATCATGATGGAAGAAATATGTACAAATGGAATTAAAGGTAGACACATGTGTTTGCGTGTCCCCTTTTCCTTCATACTTATCAAATTTTGGAATCTCCATTCCTTGTGAGAAGGAAGTACTCAAGATTGCTACCGACAATGGGCTATGTTAGAAGAAAGGCTGAAAGACAGGCTAGGTAGAGGCCTAGGAAAGGCTTGCCAATTGGTTTTGCATTCAACCCATGTTCTGAAGAAGGGCATTTAAAACGGGGTCAGAAGATGACAAAGGACCAGTGGAACTTCCATAACCACCACTACTAGAGCCACCTCCAGAGCCACTGCCATGACCACTGCCAAAGCCACTACCACCAGTAGGGCCTCCACCAGAGCCACCTCCACTACCAAAGCTACCACCATGGCCTCCACCAAAGCTACCTCCTCCAACATCACCTTTGTTGCCAAAACCACCACAGCTCATTCCACCAAAGCCCCCACAACCAAGGGGTATTCTACTCACCTTGAGAGTAGGGAATTTTAGAGAAGTAGAGGAAACAGTGATCGAAGGGCCTGTCTCGGCCATGCATATAGATGTGGTGGGAATTGAAACACCTATTTTTCTTTCATAGGTATTGAGCATGTCTCCTTGGGTAGTGCCTGACCTAGACTTATACGAGGGGATATAAGCTTTGGCTAGATCGACAAGGTCATGTATAAATTCTATTCTTGTCTGATCTTTCCCTAGAAAATTTCTCAACTCACTAGTAATCCTAGCAACTCTTGCCATGCTCAATTATTTCTCTAAATGATGCACAAGGTCTAACAATCTATTATCTAATGCCAAAAGGCTTTTTGTAGGGATATGCACAACATCATCCTTATTTACAAACAAACTCATAGGGGGTGTTGGAGGGGTAGGAACATGAGTGGTATCTTCTATGAAACACATCTCGTCAACATAATTTATAGGAAAACTAGCAATATGGTCAGTAACTAGACCAGTTGAGAAAATAAAGGAAAGACTAGAAGTGACCTTTGTCTTTTCCATCGATAGGTGTCACACACTTCTCCTAACAATGTACCCAGAAGTTGTGGACTAGGTTGTGATGCTTATAAAACTTCACAACACTCAGGGTTACAACAACCATGAGGTGTAGGGGAAAAGTCAACACAAGCGAATAGATAGACGTTGTTCACATTGAATTCACCAAAAACTGTAAGAGAGGGGGACCAACCACGTCAAGGCTCCAGGTCACGGAGAGCTGAGAGTGGAGGGATTCCCTAACATACCTAACTCTAAATTATTTTTTGGGATGGGGATCGAGAATGAAGAGCACTCTCAAGTGCTTCTAATACTCTACAGACCCAAAATTCTAGTTGGGGCTAGACGAGCTTGTTTTTGAAGTCAACATTGCACCTCAAATAGCTCTTTGTTCGAGGATGATAGTGTGGATTTGGGATGATAGTGCAATGCTTTGGCGTCTCTCTAGTGCACTAGCATCTATATGACCAAAAAATGGAAAATTAAGTAAAAAAGACTGGAAACTAACTAAATAGCCTAGCTGACTAATCTTAATGAAATAAAAAAAAAAAAAAAAGTATGAAAGATAAGTATAGAAATGATAGATTAAATAGATAAACACAAGGTTGGCGAATATTAGCTCACTTAAATTCCAGTTCACCATCAAGCTCCATGCACATGATCACCCACACACAAACAAGAGGGGAAAATTGTTGGGGCTATATAGGGGTTTTCCTTAGTCAAACCCCTGCTTTGGTGTTTCCACCTCCACAGATAGCTAGAAGAGCAACGAAGTAGAAAATATGATAAAGAAGATAGAAAGAACTGCAATGAACACTACAAAATAGATAAGCTACTCTATCAAATCACAGAAGTGGGGAATGAAGTATTACCACCTCCACCCAAAGGCTCTCAAGGCCAATGAAGGGAGAATGCAAGCAACGAAATTGGAAAAGTCACCACATCCGCAACAGTGATGAAGGGAGGTCTCATAAGACTCCAAGCTCACAACTTCTATGGCAGCCTCACATGTACAAAAGTGAAGTTGATGGAGTGCCAAACTGCTGCAATGCTCAAGTGGGGTTGTGAAAATGGAGTGCTAGAATGTTGAAGAGATTGAGTGATAATTGCTTGAGAGATTGAATGAGTGTGTAAGAGATAAAGTGATAGTGAATAGAATGGATTTGAAGGCCAAAAAGGAAGAGAGGAGTTTTTTTCAGGTCAGTTGGTCATACAGATGCATTAAAATTTGACCCTAATGAGGTGTGTAATGTTCCTGTGGACTCTAGATGTAGGAATTGGTTAGGGATGACAACGTGCCATGCAGACGTCTGTGTGCCACGCTCACGTGCCTGATGAAAATTCCCCCACCAAAAAAAAACACATGCTAAATGGATGGAAGGCAAGTGGGTGATGTGAAATTTTTCCTTCAGATTTGATTTTCTAAGGTGAGGGTATGTGAAAGGGGAATTTACACAAGGGGTGCAAATTCACTCCTATACAATTTATAAGAAATAAATACAAAAATCAATAAAATCGTAGACCACTTTAAGGTGGTGTGCAATAATAAGAAAATAATATGTGAATTAATATTCAAAATTATGGTGGTTTGGGAGAGTCTTTATCTTCCTTATTTATAAGCATAACTATGTAGGGGCACACCTTTTCATCCTAAGTTGTCAAAATTAATAATTGAAACTATTAAGGTCAAGAATCCCACAAGTGCTTATCCTTATTATATTTGAGAACATAGAATATTAAGGCCATGAAATTCCCATCCCCTTCAAAAAATATTGACCTCAACATTGATCCTTTAATAAAATTTCAATGAATTGTTCAACATTCCATAGTTTACTATAGATGAAAATATCGTCAAAGAATACCAACGCCATCTTTTAAATAAATGGGTGGAACATAGATTTATAAGGATTTTAAAATTTGATTAGGTATTAGTGACACCAAATGACATAGCTAAGAATTTTTAATTGCCATGATATGTTTTAAATTCAATATTATTTATATCCTCTTGCTTTAGTTAAATTTGATGATAATTTAACTTAGTTAAAAAAAATTTAATTAAATTCATCTAGCATTTCATCAATAATAACAATATGAAACTTATATTTATGAGTGATATTTTTGAGCTCCTTGTAATGTGTACACATTCTCCATGACTCATACTTCCTATCAAGCATAATAATTGGAGACAGATAGGCACCTTTTTTGGGATGAACAATGCTTACTAGTATTAATTCAATGATATGTGATCTTTGATTGGGGTTAGAACCTTGGATTCTTAAACTACCTATTGATGGTGTTGATGAAAGGAAATTTGTAGACATGATAAATTATTTTTACATAACCCCATGATAGAAAAAATTTCAAACAAGTATTCAAAATACACATTGTAAAATAATTTACAAACATACTATTATGATAACACAAGATGTATAGTGGAAAATACTCACAATGGAAAAACCTATCCTCTAAAAGCACCCACACACTCAATGTATTATCTTATGAACAAATCTCATAATACACTTTCAAAGTCTCCATGAATTCTTGTGAAATATCAAGCTCACCACTTGCAATATATGTTAACAAGAAGATGAGAATCATGTAATCACACATCCCTATCCATGCTTCCTCTTCTCACATATGAAACCTACAAGATATGCTCAATCAATCTTAGCCAACAAGCCAAAGGTTATGATTTCCAACCTAGCCAACCTCAACAACAATCACGTGCTTTATTTTATAAAATAAGATCACACAAAACTACCAAGTGGTATTACATATTACATATTTTTCTTAGTATGTATCCCACATTAAATATTTATCCCAATATTACATAGAACATGTAAAGTGGCCACAAGAATGTCTAGCCCATATGATGCACACATCCTTAGATCCCCTAGGCTCACCCTAAATAAGATTAATTTTATATTATAACATTATGCTTGAGGTGAGCAACATATCTTTTCCTAATATTTTCTTACTTGTTATATACATTGAATAAGGGATCTAAAGTCAAAGATCAAGAGAAAATTTCATATATTCAACATGCACCATCAAAACATTCAAGTGCTCCATGTGATCCATTAAGATACCTACAAAAATAACTAAGGTGACCACCATCTAAAACATGAATGTTCTAATCCTCCATCATGCCAATGCACAAATGATAATATCTAATCCAAAGATATTTCACACTAATTATTAGATATATGCGTAAATTCTACCTCAAACTAATATCCAAACAAAAAAACTAAATGTAATGCTAACAAACATGCCTAAGTAGCTACCAAGAATTAATCACTATTCTTGAATAGTAACCACAAGTAGTTAACACATTGAACTAACAATACCTAAAAACTAAGGTATATAGATCATAACATGTAAAACTTATGCTATAAACTTATCCAACCCAATCCATAATCACAAGTCCACTATCCTAGAAGCCCCACTATATGAGAAATGCCAAGTTTGAGAAATGATCAAGGTATCCAAAGATCCACCATTAACACTCACATAAAAGGTGTAACTTGTAGGAGCTGAAAATTAGCTCACACCCCAAAATCACTAACAAAAGAGAAGTTAAACTTACACAAGAGAGTATGAAAAGATAATAGCTTTCTTGATATGATATGATACAAAGTGTACAATGACCTTGCTTATAAATACAAGGTGAGATATGATTAAACAAGATCATGACATGTGTTTTAATCCTATAACATAAGACAACTAACTTAATAAATATGAAATGACCTAAGACTCAATAATTAAATGCCAAAAGGATAAGATAATATCTAAATGACAACTAAAAATTCTAGAAGAATTCCTATGACCTAAGTAAACTTAACATGTGAATAGGACTTACTAGTGAACTAGATAGGTAAAATACTATATTCACACAAAACCCCCTCTTAAGTGCAACTTAGGGATGAAAAAACCAATACAAATGATGCAAGGATGGGTCCCGACTACAAGGCAATGTTAGGTACCCATGTTCAAATGATCTCTCACAAATGGAGTAAAGGAGAAAAACCTAGTGGGAGAAAACTCCTCTCCAAAAGAGAGAATGCATGAAACAATCATATATAAGTGATGAATGGATGTCTCATCAATACCCCTAAGGAATAAATCCATAAAAATAATACAATCAATATCCCCTCCATAAGAGGGAAAGAGAGAGACTATGTAGCCCCACTCCCCCCCAAAATTTATACTCTCTTGCAAAAATGGTAAGTTCTTGAAGATAAAACATGATCCAATATTGACAAAAAACTTGTCTCCCTTTTAGAAGAAACACAACCAAGTACAAAAGAAAGAATGCTTTGTATTCTAGATAGGAATTTATAGGAACATGAATAAAGATGTATGATTATGGATCTGAATTTTTCTCATGTATCACCATGTCCATGGAAGATAATGATGCCACAATCAAAATAGGTACATGCACAATCAAAGAGGAAAGTGACAAACCAAGACTATATGGAAACTGATGTTGAACAATCTCCAAAGTAAATGATGGTTTGAAAACAATAGTGCATTTATTTCCATCAAAGAGAAGAGATATCCCATCAAATGTTTCCCCCAAATCTAAAATGTGAGGCTCCTCAAACAAATATGAAATACCAGTCAAGAAATCATCCCATAAAGATATATTTGAAAGATAATGATTTAACTATTGTAAATAATTACTAGAAACTTTCAAATAAGAAATTATGGACTCTGATGAAGCAACAAAAGATGGAAAGTCTTGTTTAACAAGAATGATGGGAGCCTCAATCAATGACTCTACACAATAAATCAATAAAGATGAAGGTACAACAACTATCTCTGATGGAGAAGAAGGATCATTTGAAAAAACCTCATTCTCATCTTCTGAAGATTCAAAGTGCCACAAAGAATCAAAATATTGAATAATATCATATTTATAGGGTATCTTGTTTGAATTATGAATAGGCACAAGATAGTCTGAAATAGGATCATTTGGAAATGGATGAGTATTAGGATCTAAATATATCTTCCAAATTTTAGTCCAAAGAGCATTAGGGTACTCAAACTGAACAAGAGCATTCAAAATGTCATCATCAACATGCATATAAATAACTCTTAATACATGATCCCTTTTACAATTCTAAGAAAATGTATTACTAGGTGTACCTGGAGGGGGAAATATATCATACAAATGTGGCAACATATGAAGCCAACAAAGATTTTTTATGATGTCATCTCTCTATTGTTTATAATTTTTATTTTTCAAGATGATCAAAGATGGACAAAATGAAAAATCCATAAAGACCTATGAGAGATATCTAAAATTACAAAGATGCAACCTCCAACAACAATTAGAAACCCTCAAACATGATGAATATTGTAAATGAAGCCTTCCCCCAAAAAATAAAAAAACTTCTCTAGGTATTAAGATGTCCAAGTAATGAGTCACAATGCAATATTTACAATAAATAAATAAAATATACATGGGTTTGAATCTAGAAAAGTGCATGGACACAAAAAATAGAGCTCTTCAATACCTTTTTGATGCCGCCAAAATCTCAAAAAATAGAGATCTAGGAAAAAATTTATGAGCTCAAAGGTCCAAATGGGAGATCTGACTACAGACATAAATAAAATATTTCAGCAATAAAATATGATAATAAAATATACACCATTGGAAATTTCTCAGAATTAGCTTTTTGATGATATCTCATTTTCCAAAATCCAATACTCAAGTTAAAAGTTATGACGATTTAAAAAAAACTACCCAATTAAAGCTTGAGGGGCCAAAATTAAGCCCCATATGGGTTGGTGGGTGGTCGCCCCATGTGATAAAAAATTGGAAGACTAGGATGAGTGCTTGTATGATGGTCATTTAACTATAAAATTTAACATAGTCCTCTATGAAGGTCATTCTACTATCAAATTTAAGAAAATCATCTGAATTTTTTTTAAAATCACCAAAAGATCATCAAATATGAAGTATTCTACATTAAAATTGGGGGCTTTAGGGAATTTTGGATTCAATGGAAGGGTTTTATTTGACCCAAAATGCTCCAAAATGAACCTGCAATACAAAGACACAAAAAAAACCCCAAATTTGATATTTCAATCAAGTTTTTTTGATTCCCTAGGTCATCATATGATGCAAGAGAAGAACATACCCAAATTTTTAAGATCCATCAATATTATCAATCTAGTAATAGCTCATGCACAAAATCACTCTCAGATCTGAGAAGGAGTTTGTAGATCCAAAGATCTGATACCATGTAGGAGCTGAAAACTAGTTCACACCCCATAATCACTTGCAAAATATAAGATAACCTTCCACAAGAGAGTATGGAAAGATAATATCTTTCTTGATATGATATAATACAAAGTGTACAATGTCCTTGCTTATAAAGGCAGGGTGAGAGATAAGATTAGATAAGATAATGACACATGTCTTAATCCAATGAAATGAGACAACTAAACAAATATTAAATGTTAAAAAGATAAAATAAGATCTAAATAAAAACTAAGACTTCTAGAGAGATTCTTATGACCTAAGTAAACTTAACATGTGAATAAGACCTACTGGTGAACTAGATAGGTAAAATACTATATTTACACCAACATAACTAATGTCATGTAGTACCAAGGAACATCCACAATTATGTACAAAACTTATAAACAAAGTTGTTGTGACACAACTCTCTCACCAATATTTTTGATAGTTCTCTCAAGTTCTCCACACTCAAAAAATAAAAGAGATTAAAGAGCCTCTATGTTGTCACAAAAAATAATGAAGTACAATAATAACATGACCAAAAACATAGTGATTACAATATATCCACACAAAACTCAACTCCAACGCCATGTGAACAAAGATATCTAGGAAGAAAAACAAGATCATAATAGAAAAATATAAATTAAAAAATGTAGTATACCCTTCTATAAACACCTATAAATTCTCAAGTTGTGATAGTATGATCTCCTTCATAGAACCCTAAAAAGAAGATTCTTATCAACGTCGAACCATAAACCAACCAAGATGTAAGCCTCTCAAACCAAAATAAGAGCAAACCAAATATATCCATCCTCAAAAACAAAGGGAATAGGCCCAAATCCATCCTCTACACTCAAATAAGCCTTCTTTTATTAACATTCATAGCTCAAGACTCATTCCCATGAGAATAAAAAAGGAAAATATAACTCATGCTAAATAATCCTCAATTAAGTCCTCCAAAACTAACATACATAGCTCAAAACTCATTCTCATGAGAAAATAAAGCACACAAAAATGGAAACAAGTTGGACAATACCCATCATATGATTCACCATTAGGAGGATCAAGAGTGGGGAATGATATTGCTACTCTAGGATACACGAAGCAACCATGAATCATTCCAAGAATAATATCCTCTACAAGTCCATGTTGAACTCTCATCCAGCTAAGGTGTAGGCTCAATGATATTTCTATTGAAACCTCATCAAAGAGTAACCATATCAACACACAATATGTAAGAATAATATATTCTAGCCTTAACCAAATTTTTAATAGGTGTACAAATCATCATTCCTTGACAATTGAACTATAATGAAACACCATAATACCTAAAATCCTACAAGAAAAATGATCCACTCATCAATTAAATTATCCCAAATCATAATAAAGCTACAATTGCATGATCAATATAGAATCAAGAACTCTCCATGATTTCATGAACTAAATATCCTCAAAAGAAGATAATACATCCCTTAAGAACATATTTTCTCCTAAGAGCACATGTATCATGCCAATACTCTAACTGATAATTAAGAGTACATCATGGAACAAAATGAATCCTCAAAACCAAGTAACATATTTCAAACTAAAAAACCATAACCAACACCTAAACCAAAGACTCAAAGGGTCCTCCATGGTACCAAGATGTCAAAATATCCAAATATCATGAAGATAAGCATCTCTTGTGAATAGAACTCAACATGCTCATGAACTCCAAATGCATACAAGAAACATGATCCAATAAATCCTCTATGATAACAACTACTTTAGAAGGTCATCCATTATAAAATGATGAATCCAAATCATTTCCAAAGCTCCCACTGAACTATGATATCGAGCTATACATGACATCATGGAAACAAAATTCTAAATAAATATCATCCATGACCCTTGCACAATTAAATAACTCAATTGCAACATCAGGAGCTCCCAAAAGATAAAGTGAAACCATGATATCTAAACAAAAAAGATACGTCACCACCTAAACATCATTGTTAAAATTTTCCATTGAACTATGTACGTAAGTTATGCATGCCATTGTAATAACTATATAATGATTGAAGTTTATCCATGTTCTCCACATAATTAGAGAACTCAATTGTAACATTAGGAGGTCTCAAAGGGTAAAGTAATGCCATGATCTCCGAAATAAGAAGGAACACCACCACCTAAAATTAGGAGTCAATCTAACACCACCAATAATACATCTGCATAGAAACCATGTCATAAAAAATTCCTAAGGTACAAGGAAAATTCATGAAACTATGATCACCAAAAAATATACATGCATCAAATTCTCATCGATTCTCACAATTTTGCATCAGATAGTCAACAAGTCTAGGTACCACAACACAAATGTATCAGGTAGAACCATATCTTTGCCTCATAATGACAATAAAACCAATGAACCAAGTGACCAAACCAAGCCACCCAAACATAAATTGAATCTACACCAAAATATTTATGGGTATACATCACCGATATTTGAGTTATATATGTAACTTGTAAGTATAGGCAACCTAAAACACTACATAACTCACATTTATCATAATGTAATATATAAACAATCATACATTGGCAACCATGTTAAATAGGAAAAATAAAGATAAACATGTTAAGTTTTCAATGACTCAAACATCGAATTATTGTTATATTCAATTTTCCACAAGATCATAAAGTACTACAATCAAAGGAACCAACGAATAACTCAAATAAAACCATAAGTATATAAATCACATATCAACATCTCCAAACTTGATCCATGGTGAAGTGGTTGGAAAATTATTTACATCACCTATAAGAAGGACAAAATTGAATAATGTAGGCACAATATATGATCTCTCAACGTGAGGAAATAAAAATGGCTTCCAACTATCATTTTCTATCAAAAAAAATAAAATATGAGAAAACCACTAATACCATAACATATGACTCATAAATAGTTATTTTTCAACTATAAGAACACAAAAATTGACTCATTAGATGAAAGTTACGGCCTCCAAAAATTCCCCATTAGGAAAATCATAATGAACAGTGGTGGCTCTATGGTGGTTCCCTAGTAGCACCATTGGTGGTGGTGGTGGATGAGTAATGTACA
The DNA here is from genome assembly GCA_007115665.2 of Sequoiadendron giganteum. Classification (NCBI taxonomy): domain Eukaryota; kingdom Viridiplantae; phylum Streptophyta; class Pinopsida; order Cupressales; family Cupressaceae; genus Sequoiadendron; species Sequoiadendron giganteum. The sequence goes on from CM021101.1 coordinate 86,498,256, forward strand.
TATGGTTCTCTGATGGTAGGGATAGTGGTGCCACCATAAGTGGGGTTGAGTTTTTAGTACTAGTTGGGGTTTAGCCCCTACGTGTTGATTGTGATAACTCACTAGGCCAAGCATGTGACAAACCATTGCAATATATATATATATATATATAAAGAAGGTACTAATAAGGTTTTCAACGGGTCTATGTCATTCTCTCAACACTACTAGATAAAATCCATAGTATGAATATAAAAGAATCATATAGGATAATATGATTAGGGTTCTTGGACATGGATCTCTATACATGCATTCCTTTTGTTGTAATGTTAACACCTATTAGGTTAGAGTCACCTTGGGATAATTCTATTGTACTATGTTTTATCTTGTATTTAAAATTTGTATAGTGATTTTATTTTATATATTAAGATACATGTATTTGAACTCTATGTGTGTTAAAAAGTTTAATTTGAATTAGTGTCAACAAAAATATCAAATAATTCAATGACATTAAATTTTATTAGATTAGACATTAAAATTGACGAGAAGGTTTCAATTATATTCTAGTTTCCTATTGAATGTTAATGCAAATTAGTTCTTGTGTTGACATTATTTATCTTTATTATTTTATTTTTTGATCGTTCATGTAAGTGTTGTAATGTGATTGATGTTGTTAGAAACTAAACTAGGGGGAAAACACAGCTGCCAAAGTTGCTAAAATTTAACACCAGAGCATGATCAAGCTCTACAAACTAACACATGTTGAGAAAACATTTTTTTCTCCTTGATAAATCCATGTCACAATGATAAAAGAATAAAAATTAGTTACTAAATAAAACTACACCATTTGGTTTATATAATTTATCCCCTTTCTTGATGTATTCTACCTACAAGGTTAATTAGGTAATGCATCTTCATCTTTGTTTGGGTTAGCAGGAGGTAAGATGGGTCTAGTCTTACATGCACTTAAATTAGATTGCTTCCTCATGTTCCTATAGTTAGTTTTGATAATGTTTTCCTCCTAACATTTGGAACCTTACAAAGTCAAAATACGCTTGGGATAGCACTCCTTTAGGTGACACATCTTATCTCTTAGACCTTATCTTTTATATCGTAGGGTGCAACACATGGAGATGCATGCTTCCCATTATTTTTTCTTATTGTTTTGACCTTTTATTCTTTTGATTCGATTGACATGTCTCTTCCATGTGTTTTGGAAACCAAGTGGAGTCACATGTGGCAACAAAAAATATTATACACATGTGACATTACTATTGTGTTGATGTATTGGTTAAAAAATTATTGGTTATATTTTTGCTAAGCTTTTCCATGGTAAAATATGAGCATTATAAGAACTTAATATAATTGAATATAATTTTACAAATCAATGTTCATTAGTATATAAAGATGGATACAAGATATGTATGATATACACAATGAATCAATTATCACTTTGAAAATAGTAATGAAAGATAAAAAAGGAGACATTTCACATTTATTTATATACATATGATTGCCTAATTCTTAAATTTTTACTTCATGCTAGCTTAATTTTAAACAAAGGGTGGACTACATGAATATATTGCATCATAAAAATAGGTTAAATTTTGGATACAAAGCACATCCCAATTCACTACAAACTTGAAATTTATTGGGTGCACTATAAGAACACTTAAAGAAAACCACAAGTTTGTGTCTCATAAGGATAATAAAACCACACCTTGAAATATCTCAAAAACTAAACAAAAATTTAGATTGCATGCAAATGTGCGTTAACATCCCCATGTAATCCATACTTGGAAGATGAAAAACACTACTGGAAATATCTCCCTAAATTTGGATCTTATAATAGTCTTGGAGAAAATGAGTTCAGGAACCCTACAACATCTTCAATGAAGAATATTAGTCCCATAGTGTCTCATGAAAGTTGGGGCCCACAATAACCCCTAAAGAAGGTCAATAACTATCGTAATATTGAATAAAGAAAGATGGCTTCTTCAACATCTCAATTGATTAATAATTCACACTTGTAAATTATCCTCATCAAAGAGAAAATGTGGTTTCCATAGCAACTCCTTGAAAAATGATGACCTTAGAGTTAGCAAATAGTGCAAGTTATATCTTAGGACATTTATAGGGACATAAATCTCCCCCTTATTAGGTCAATAACTCTCTTTGGATGAAACAATTACTCTTTTATGTGAAATGCTTTAGTTTGTCTTTTAATTTTTAATATTTAATGGGTTAAACATAAAACATTTTTTGAACTTAATCTTGATGTCTTTATTAATTAGAAAAAAAAGAAGAAAATTTCAATAGAAATAGAAAACAAAAGAATACTAATTCTATAATATATTATAATTATAATTGTGTAAACACTATTAAAAAATACTAATTCTATAATATATTATAATTATAATTGTGTAAGCATTATTAAGAATTTGCAACAAGTGTAGTACGAATAAGTTACATTTTGATTTTCTTCAATAATAACATTGATATGATTGTGTACAGAAGTAGTGGAGTACTGATCTTTCGGTTTTGTGTTAAAGTGGGAGCAAACTTAGAGTTTTCATATTTTGTGTACTAAGTTAATCATTTGTATACAATGCATACAGGAACAAAGTCAATACAATGACAAAGAGTACATGAACCATTGGTCACAGTCCAATCAAACGGCTATCATATCTCTTCAAAGTGCCAGAGCCCATTTGTCTCACGAATTTCTGTGGATCATCAGATGTTGATGTGATTTATGGCTCTCAGAGTTTCATAACAGCAACATCAACATTTTATATAGAGAGCTCTAATATTGGTTGATTGGGTAGAGCTCAGAAGGTGGAGTTCTAATAACTTTTTGTTTATTATATAATCATGAGGTACACACCAACAAATGACCTCATTAGTACAAAGAATGATGGTGACCCCACAAGTTCATAAACAATGTGCTCCCTGATAAGTGATGTTAGCATGAGATGGTATGGTGAGATCTTGGAACTTTCCATTGTGTCAGAGCTTTCAAAGTTCAAAAGGTTTCTGAGGATCATTTGATTTAGATTTGATTGTAGGATTCTCAGGATCTCAGTGAAGTGCTCTTCTAGTAGGAAGTTCTGAGATTGATCAAGAATGCTAAGACACGGGTGGTGGGTTCCAACTCATACACAAGTAATATGTTGATAAGTTCAGTGAACCTTATGATCAGTGAGTATCTAATCTGATAGATAAAGTTGGAGTATCATGTGGACCTCAGAAATTTAAAAGGATATTATAAGAACTATCAGATCAAGAATTCAAGGGTTGTCTGATGAGATCATGAGCTCTAATCCAAAACATGGTAGAGGAGCACAACATGAAAAAGGGAAAACAATCCTAATCATAACAGGAATACTCAAATCTTGTGGCCTACCTTTCTCCAAGGGATTACTGGCCCATGACTTCATGTTTTCCACTGATTTTTATAAAACTCAAAGAACACAGAGAAATATTCCTGTGACAGGAAGATGTCTATTTGAATATGTTTATAAAACATGTTAATTTCAGTTCAGAATCCTCAGGGAGCTCTTGTTGAGCTCAATGTTCTTGCAACGTGCTTCCAGTTAGCTTCACTTCATTTTAAGTGGAATTTCCATGAGTTTTGAAATTTTTTCCTGCTATCATAGATGATGTTTTATTTCCTCTAAATAAGAACATCCTTAAGAGATTAGATTGTACTAAGTTGGCTCTTTGCTTATACGAGCTTTGCAAACTTAGTTCTTTTCAATTTTAGATGGTCCATATTTTCATGTCGAGATCCTCTATTATATGTTCTCATATTAGATAGCTCATATTTCCTTGTCCTATGTCTTGTTATGGAGATGAATGATCTCTTTTATATTTTGATATATGCCTAAGTTGTAAATTAGTTGATTAAAGGATATTGTGTAAATTGTAAGAAAGGAGAATGGTTTAGAATATTTATTTATTTCATCATCTTTTTTCTTGTGAAAGTAGATTAGATAAGAAGATAACTTTTTAATTTTATAGATTGTTTTTTAATGGAGAGTTTTTAGTGGCGAATCATCGTCAATTAGCAAATAGTTCATATTGATCAATTCAAAATAGTCATATACATTGCAATCAATGGGATAGTCAAATCATCTGAATTTTATGAATTATTGAGCATTTTAATTTGCCATCAATTTATTTTATGAGACATGTAATTAATAATTTTTTCATAACAAACTATGTGTTTCCAATGGTCTAATTAATATTTTCACTTGGAATTTCAGAAGCCTATATTAAATCACCCACATATTTGCAATACTATTAAAATGACATTGTGTATTAGGACACATTTCGTCAACAACATTAAATATTCACTACGAGTGAGGATCCATTTTGCTAATAAAATTTAAAAATAATTGTGTATGAGAACCCATTTCACCAATAACATTAAAAATAATTGCATATGGGGCATGTGCACCAAGATGGGGGACCAAAAAGTGGTCACCCTACTTTTTGGTCCCATAAAAGAGAAAATGTGAGCATGCTATAATGAAATGCGCTCATATTATGGATTGGTGAAACTATATGCATGAAATAAACATTTAAGTGACATTTCTATATGGACATTTAATTTTTTATACTTTAAGTTATATTTCATGTTGTGTGTAGTGAAAATAGTGTTCAAAGTGAAGGATTTAAGCAATAAAAACCATTCAAAACACAAAAATTAAAACAACAATAAGATAGGTCTGAAAGAGAACTCAAACCTCCATAGAATTAAATGAAAACCCAGTATATTGAAGCTCTTGTTGTGTAGATTTTCCATGGATAGTCGATTTTTATGTGTGCTCAAATAAATTTGACAACATAACGACGCTAATTTTATCAAGATTGCATGATGATAAAAAAATGGCTAATTTTTTGGTATATGAGAAGAGGAGAGATGGATTGGATGGATATGATTTAATCTTAGGAGATAAAGGGATAGAAACGGATGAGACACCTCAAGGCATGAGATGATGCCACATGTCAAATGGAGGGTGAATGAGAGGGATATTGTACCCTTGAAGTGTGGAGATTAGATTTTGTCAAAGATAAAATTTGTCTTCACACTCCAAGGTATGGTGATGAGGGAGAATAAAGGAATTTTTTGTTCCTTTGAAGTACTTTGGAAGTAAAACCCAACCAAAAGGGGGAATATTTAATGAAGAGGGTACTAGGTGGGTAGGGATTTATGGAAAATGAAGTTGACCCTTTCCAAGTAATCATAGATTAAAGAGTGTACAAATGATTAGGGGTAGGTTATGTGGAGGCTTAGGATTAAGGCTAGGTGATTAGAAGCAAGTGGGAAAATATGGAGGATGTGACATTTAGAGAGAGAAAATGGAGGAATTAAAAAAATTAATTTAATCCATGTGGAGAGATGTAATGGATAGATTAAATATTGAAATATTTATTTAATTTAGAGGAAGAGAGGGTAAAGTATGGTAAGTAATTAAATTAATTAATTAATTTAAGTCATAAGAAGAATTAGAGCATAAATAGATAATATTAATTAAATAATAAGATATTATTTAATTAATGTAATTAGGAATTAGATGAAATAGGGCATAAAATTGACCAAATGTGAGTGACCAATTTTAGGTGTCTATATTTTGCCCATCTTTGAAAGAGTGTTAAAATAATGATGTTTCAAAGAAAATTAAAATATAGTTGACTCAAAGGAAGGACTAGATGAAAATATGCCCTAGCATGGAAGAGATAATAGAAGTGGAAGAAAAAGAGATGCGGAGGGAGTGATGCCCCCTCGAGAGGATGGTCAAGAAGAAATGGGCTTGAGAAACCTCTCAAAAGATGAAAAAGAGATATGAAGATAGATCTGTGGGGAAAAATAAGGAAGAATGGTAAAAGAATGGAGGAAAATAAAGGTGTAAGGAAGAAACATGAGTGAAAACAATGAGTAGGATAGGCATAAATAGTAATTAGGGGATAATTACTATTCATTTGCATCTAATCACTTAAGAGCTCAATCGAAGAAGCGAGAAGAAAATGTGAGAGAAAATGGTACATGGAGGAGATCCAACTCATCATGGCGATTAAGTGAGGGAATCAACATGATGGGGAGGTTGAGGCGGTAAGGTACGCTCACTCAAAATTTATCTTATACTTTTAAGTGTTATATTTATAAAAAGTTAAACACGTGCAGGGGAGTAGATTTTTCCAGCTCGATAGGGTGGATCCAGCCAAGGGCGAAGGAAGGGTAGATAAGTCTTAGTTTAGGCAGATACATCCAAATTGGGATGCATGCATAGATAGGTGGATGCATCTCAAAGGGGGAGATTTGTTAGAGGATGGGAAAATGTGTCCCAAGAGGGCAAATATGCCAGAGGCTGGGTAGATACATCCTAAAGGGTGGATCCACCAGAGGGTGGGTGGATTTGTTAGAGGATGGGTGGATGTATCCCAAATGGACAAAGCTACTAGAGGATGGGTGGATACATATTAAAAGTGTGGATCCACTGGATGATGGGCAGATGTGTCCCAAAGGGGAAAATCCATTAGAGGATGGGCAAATGTGTCCCAAAGGGGCGAATCCACCAGATGATGGACAAATGTGTCCCAAAGCGGCAAATCCATGACAAGAGATAGATGAGAATTATAGAAGGGAACATAACAGAATAAATTGACAAATTCGACTAGGTGGATGTAGGCCTTGGCATGCCTAAGGACATGAGAGAGATTATTTGTAGTACTACAATTGATCACACAGTTCGATGAGGATGATTAGGCCTGCATGGATGCATGCAAGCTAGGCTATGTAGCATGAATGCCAATGATTCAGGTGCTTCAACTGTTGTTGACCGCCTTGGCTAAGTGATCAAGGTCAAAGAAAATCACTTTCCACCTCCCCAAAGGGGAGATGACAGTCATGCTAGAGGATGTCTGGTGGATCCTTCGATTTCCCATCAAAGTTAAGGGTTCTAGGGTTGAGCATGTCATTTTCAATGCTCTTAGAGAGAATTTTTGATAGAAAAGACGTGTCGACATGGGGATGGACTTGAATATAGATTGATGCCTCAATATAGTGCCTAGGGTAGCACTATACATGTGTAGACTACTCAATGTAGTGCTCCTACTTGACAAGAGTGAAAAAAAAATAGCTCGACATTGGGGGAGGTCATGGATGAGATGATCGACCACTAGTGGATATATGCCTAGGGACCTTGTATGCTCGCGCAACTGGACAAATATCTATATATAGTATGTTACAGGAGTGGCTCGAGTCTGACACACATCACAATGTTGTAGATATAGGCATGGGACTATATCACATTGACATAGTCGATAGGCTAGAGGTTGGAGAGGGAGATAGAGGATTCAGTTGTGTTTAACTAGCAAGGGGGATTGAGGTAGCAAGAGGTGTAGAGCGTGGCCTATTAAAGTCAAGTTCTAGATGAGCTAGAGGATGGAGAGACCTGGTGTGGAGGCTCTATCCCAAGCACGAGGGATGGGAAAATGATCAAGAAGTGGCCCAATATATGTTCAACCTCTGATACATCATAAAGATATACCCCTATTTGATAGACAGGTATTAGCCTGATCGAGTTACATGATAGTTTGGCATGGTGTCGGACATGCTTGAGGGACCCTGCAAGTTTGTTTGATTATCTAAGGATATAGGGGATTGAGAGCCATAGATAGTCCCTCAAGTGGTTGCTCATTAATGGAGGATGGTAGAGGAGATGATATAGGATATGCACAAGGGATTCAATGACCCTGGAACCACACAGAGGTACAAATCTTGGTGGGAGAGACATGGACCCACACCCATGGTGTTAGTATGAGGATTCATGGTAGTGGGGAGGATGGAGGTGGTTTTAGAGGAGGCGAGGAGGAGCATATGATGAAAAATAAACTTGAGCCAATACAAGGAGGGGTAGGACATCATCATTGAGGAGGTAGTAAAGGAGGAGGTGATGGCATCGAGCAACGAGGAGAGGGGAGAGGGGGAAGAGGAGTAGAGGTATGGAGAGGAGGATCAAAACAAGGTGGATGCGAGGTAGAGGCGAATTCAAAGAGATCCCCAACATGCCACTGGTAGAGGATGTGACACCATTGAGGCCGAGTGGAGGGAAAGGGTAGGACCTTGAGACTCATCTAGCAGTGGCAAAGATTCAGGTATCAAACTTCCAAGGTCAACTCCAACAAGACCAAGATGACCTATCTTCTATGACAGCCAAGTGGGATAGTTTACAAGAGGAGGGAGATAGTCTATAGGCATGAGTGAGCACTCTAAAAGGAGAGGTGCATACATTAACATCAAAGAGGTAAAACCTTTTATTAGCTTGAGATTCCTAGGATCTAGAGAGGGCCAAGATTGTAGGGAGATAGGGATAGGTACCAACAAGAGATGGGCATTGCTATTTGGCACAGGGAAAATATGCATGGATGATGGAGCTGGAATTTTAGTTTGCAGAGGTTAGTTAGGAGGCCCAGTATTATAGGGACCTCTATTTTGGGATTGTACCAATATATTAGAGGGTGTCAAGCTTCTCATAAGTAGAGTATTCATAGAGGAGTGCATTATGATCCATATGATTATGGTCATACAAGAGTAGACCAATGAGGCCACCTAAAGGAGGCAAAGGAGGAAGGAAAGGGCCAGTGACACCAGGGGAGAACCATTATCCCCCACACATTCAGATGTAGGGAGTAGTGGGTAGGTGATATGGAGGTTGAGTTGATATTTTTCGTTGATACACATTTCGATTATTTATGATGAGCCATGTGACAGGCAATGCTAGGATTATATTTATTTGTGATATTGATAATTTACAAATATGGATTATGTATATATGTGTGATGTATTTGATTATGATGGAAATTGACCATATACACATTAATTGATTTGATGATGATGCATATTGATTAGGTGGACATTGATTTATTTGATGATTTATGGATGACATATGTGATGTGATGCCCTAATGATCTATGTGATGTGATGATGATGTGGTTGGTGTGATGCTAGGATTTGTTTGATGTATCTATTGATTGCATACTAATGAGTGGTGATGCAGGATGTGGATGTTGTATATATTATTTAAGGCATAATGATATTGTTGTGATTTATTGTACTTATTGATGAGATGTAATGACGGTGAATGCATTTTATATATGGATGTATATTATATGTGTTTGTTTAATGTAAATGGATAATATGTGATGCAACTAAACATGATGGATGAAATTAAAAAGAAAATGCTACTACTTGATATACCTAAATGAGTAAAAGTGTTTTAAAATGATACATCCTAAATAATGTAATGCAACCTAAATGGTGATGACTAAATGATAATGAAAATGATAAAGATGATTAGAATAACAAATCCTAAACAACTTAATGCAATGGATATGATAATTAAAATGATAAAGATGCTTAGAATAATAAATCCTAAACAACTTAATGCAATGGATATGATAATTAAAATGATAAAGATGCTTAGAATAATAAATCCTAAACAACTTAATGCAATGTATATGATAATAAAAATGATAAATATGCTTAGAATAACAAACCCTAAACAACTTAATGCAATGGTTATGGTAATTAAAATGATAAAGATTCTTATAATAAAAAATCCTAAACAAATTAATGTGCAATGTATATGATAATGAAAATGATAAAGATGCTTAGAATAACAAATCCTAAACAACTTAATGCAAGGGATATGATAATAAAAAAGATAAATATTATTAGAATAACAAATCCTAAACAAATTAATGTAATGGATATGATAATGAAAATGATAGATATGCTTAGAATAAAAAATCCTAAACAACTTAATGCAATGGATATGATAATGAAAATGATAAAGATTCTTAGAATAATAAATCCTACACAACTTAATGCTATGGATATGATAATGAAAATGATAGAGAGGATGAATTGTGAAGAAACGATAGTGCATCAACCAACAATGAACCAAACCCAATAGGGGAGATCAAAAGGGGGACACATTTTCACATTTTAAAATCGATATTAAGAAAGGGACGGTGGTAATTAATAAGAAAGGTAGGTAGATAGATATGGTGGGTGGTAAGATGAGAAATAAAATTGAGAAATTTGGCACTATATAATCTATTGCCATGTAGTGAGCACTTAATTTCATATAGAATATGAGATACTATAAACCAAGGTATGGGGCACAAAGTTGGCATCGTATCCTATGCATAGGACTGACTTAATAAAAAAATAATCATTCCAATATCTCACAAAGACAAAGTATCGAAACAACTTTGGTGGACACGATGATGGAGAACCACAAGCATAAAATTATGCCCCAACGTAACTCAATATCTTGATAGATCTCAGTGGATACAACACAAGGAAACCAAGAAGACAAATAAAAATCCAAGATTTTCCCCTATTCTCACCAGTCAATGCACACCATGATATGATGGATCGTGGCAGCTTTGATTAGGTGGAGTAGGAATCTCAAAGTAAAGATAAACAAAGATCCAAAAGTACCCCAAAAATAACAAGAGATCTCAAATATCATTTTTGATGAGGACAACAAATGGGTGGATGTGGTTTGATTTGTGGAATGATATATCTTGCAAAGACCAAATATGGATGGGATGGGACTTAGGATTCCTATGATAAGAGATGATCAAGATGCTTGAAACCGAAGAGGACAAATGGATTTTATTGAAATACCAACTTAATAGGAGATGCTTGGTGAAATGACACATATAAGGACGTGACCTAGTGAAAATTATGTACAATGTGGGCCTAGATGATGACACAAGACTGACAATATGTACAGGACCATGACCACCACATATGTGAGTTGGTGTTGTTGAGATGATGAATTTTATTATTACTAGACGGAGTTATTATTAGGTGATTACATTATGTATTTAAGTGAGTAGATGTTACAGAGATCGGATTTGGAAATATTTATGTTTTCTTATGATGGTTACTTGATTTAAAATATTTTTATGTGATTTCCTAGATCATGATTATTTTTAGATAAGAAATTACAGAGAATAATTTTTTTTGAAGTGTTATTTGATATAAGACAGTTTCTTTGGTTATTATTAATACTCATATGATATACTAACACTTCTTTGTTGAGTGATCGGTTTATATTTGATAATGGTGGTTGGTTTCATAAATACTTCATTTGTATTATCCTTGTAAAATTCTAGTCTTATTTTGCATGAAGAAAATAAGATCATGTGATGTAATATCATGGAATTTCATTATGTGGTTTAATGTGTTTTATGGTCAAGTAGTTATGCAAAATATTATTTCTATTATCCTTATGGGTTATCTCTTACTACATGTTTACCTTTTTGTGATTTAAGATTTCTTTATGTAAATTGGATTTTTTTTTATAGTTCTAATTTTCCCCTAGTTGATAGATATATGGGTTAGGAGTTCTTTTAAACTATTAAATACCTTTTTAAGTGATTTAAACCCCCTTAAAATCCCCATTCTTTAAGAGTGGTGATAATGGGAGTTGGTTAGTGATGAGGTAAAAATAACCTCATCATGATAACATAATAAAACCTTTCCTCATAGATGCAAAATACTTATTCTCTGCCAATTAATTAAACTTCAGGAATAATAATTTCTTATCTTTTAAGAAAAATAGTACAAACTTTATTTCTTGTGATTTATTGAAATATCTTACCAATGTAGATTTAATGGATAGTTTTAAGTGTTTTGTAGGGTAATAATCGGTCATCATACAATAGTTAAAAGCATTCAACCAAAAAGAGCTCCAGAACAGATTGAAGATATGCGTTGGAAACATGCTCCAAAACTATAGGATGATGGACCAAAATCATAGTTTCTTTTAGTTAGAATTCTATTATGTTTTAAGACTTCATGGCTCAACTCGAGCCTCTTTATTATTTATGTAATGAGAATTTAAAGACATAAATTTTGTTTACAATTTGTTGCAAACTTTTTCAATGGTAATCTAAGCCATCTGAAATATAGGATTTAGTTAGAAATTTTATATAAATATGTAATCTCCAAAAGCAAAAGACAACACCGAATAGTATTGTTATGTTGTCGACATGTTTTTTGAATATATGAATAAAGAAACTATTGCATATCAATCTCTGAGTTGTTGAAATTATGGATGAAGATTAATTTTAATGGGAAAGCTTTCGATTATACTATGCATGTGACTTGAGAATGTAGGAACCCGCAAGATAATCACTCGAGGGAGGATAGACTAAATAGACGAGTATTTTCCTTTTGTCATATTCATTGCATGAATAATAATATTGAATGTAGTCATTGTTCTATGATAATATTGTAAAGAGTCCTTAAGTTTTTCATCTTAGAGTCTGAAATTTTGGAGCACTCGTTGTCTTTCATTTCTATAGTTCTGTTAACTATTAGGAACCGTTATTTACTATTATTAATTAGATGTTTCATAGTTTGTTTACGAGTTTTTCTACTTTTGTAGTTTACATGCTTCTTAGTTTATTTATTTTGGTGTTTTCTAGTTTAGTTATCATGCTTTCTAAATTAATTATCTTGTGCTTTCTAGTTTAAATACTTTCCAAATTTCTAGACAAATTAATTTCCTGTTAACTAGTTAAATGGCCTTAGGTTAAAATTAATTTTAGTTGCTCTAAAAAGTTAGAAAATCTAAGAGATTTAGTCAAGCCACCTTCTATTGTAGACAACCTTGGACATTGCCCGATCGACATATTGATGTTTTATCTTCTAAAGTAATGGGACCTAACAATAGCCTATCACTTTTTGGCGACGTTGTCGGGGACAAATTTATTTTTGAGTGTTAATAGGAGATACCTTGAATACCTCTTTTAGGCCAAAATACCCTCTTCAGCTTCCTTTTTTGCATGGTCAGGAAAAGAGGCCCTCATGGAAGATTTATACCAAAGACCCCCCCAAAATACGTTCCAATCATACATTGTGAGGACCAAGGCTCATAAGATCACTTTTTTGAAGAATTAATTGAGCCTAGTCCACCAGAGACTTTCCACTATTTTCCTGAAGGTCATCCAAAAGAACAAACCGTGATCGAGGAAATTATTCAGGAGGAAAACATTCCTCTGGACATCATGGGTGATTGAAGGGTTGAAGCTAACCGAAATAATGCCAACTATAACAACAATGATCATCCGGTACTATGAACGTTCACTTATCCTATTAATTTGGATGTAGATGATGATACCACGATGAAAAACATCTCTCCAACTTTTTTACCAACTTTATGAGGTTTTCCCTCAAAAGACCCAAACCAATTTCTTTTCAAATTTAAGGTCCTCTATCAAACTTATGACTATAAAAACGATAACTGGAAATTGAAGTTGTTCCCTTCTACTTTGAAGGATACGACCATGTGTTGGTTTATGTGATTAGTTGTTGGGTCTATTACGTCTTGGGATGACATGGAGAATGCTTTTCTACAAAAATACCAAAGCTATTGTAGGGTGAGTGATTGTAAGTTGGAGTTGTTTAAACTTAGGAAAAATGAGGATGAGAGTCTAGAGGACTATCTAGACATGTTTCTTTTCTTGTCTAAATGATGTGGAGAAGAGACCATTAGTGTTGAGATTCTTAAGACTATATTTCTTAAGGGACTCGATGAGGATGCAAGAAGAAGTCTTGATCTAATTGGATAAGGAGACATGTCTCAGTTGGGCCTTGATGACATATGTAATTTGTGTCAGAACTTCTGACGTACTTGCAGAGGAATCCACAAAACTAATCTTTTAGAGGGTCCAACGAAATATGAAAGCTCTGAGAAGAAATAGCGAAACTCAAAATGGACATACTTGTTCAATTGAACACTACACTGGATGCCATACAAGCTAAGACATGTAACCCTAAGAATTTTTCCATATACTATCCAAGGTGTTGAAATAAACATCTTTTGCGAGAATGTTCACTAGACAAGGTTAATGTTTGTCAAATTTGCAAGAAAAAACATCCTACAAACCAGTGTGAGCTTCTTACTGATCTCAATAATTCCAAGAAAAGGACTACACACATTGAGGAGGAAATAAATGTGGTAAATCAATGCCAAGGAGGGAACTTTCCTCATGGAAAAAATTCCAATCATGCTTGGAGACCCCAAAACAACTGGACTAGTAATCAATGGACTCTATCTTGGACTCAACCAGCACCTCAACAAACTAATTGGGGAACTCCCTATTGAGGACCCTCTCAATGGATGAGCCAATCATGGGGAACTCAGTAGTGGCCAAACCAAACTCCACAGTAGTGGTATCCACAACATACTGCTCCTCAATGAAACTAGGGACAAAATCAATTCTATACTGGCCCTCAGAGGAATCAACAAAAAAATTTGCTACATCCACCCCAGAATCCTCCACAAAGTGAACATATAAATCAACCTCAGATCCCAACGCAACCACTTCCCAATCCTAAGAACAATCGAAAAAATACTTTGGTATACTCCACTGAACAAGACAATGTCACCTAAATTAATGCCATACATTGTGGAAATATGCAGTTGCGCTCTGGTAAAACACTTCAACCACCAACAATTGAGGAAATTATAGATGAAACCACTTCCAAAACTCCTAAGAAGGCCACTCCACCCAACCAAACTATTACCACGCACACTACTCTGCCACCATCATCAGTAGGAGCTTTGACTTACCTCGGGAGGAGGAGGAAGGTCATTCTCCAACCGATCTTAGGAAGGATACGACTCCAAAAGAGAAAAATCAAGCACCATTCTTGGAGCATTTGAAACTGACCAATTTGAAAGATATTCTGGAAATGCTTTTGACCTCTGAAATTGCATTAATACAAGAAATCAAACAACTGCAAATAGAGGTTCCCTTGTTTGTTGAAATAAAGGAGATTCTAGAGTTGAACCAGTTGATAAAACAACTATGTATTAAAACCCCGAGGAGGAAACCAAAGAAAATAAATATTGTGCACATCGATGGTTATTTAGCTGACTTTTTGACTGGTAAGACTATTGCTCCAAAATATGATGATCCCGACAGTCCACTTATAATTGTCACAATTAATGAGGTAGCAATACCTAACGCATTAGTGAATTTAGGAACAACCATTAACATAATTACTATGGACATGATGGAAAAATTAGGCCTCACTAATTTACCTCCCACAACTATAGTCTTGTAGATGGAAAACTAGTCCATAGTCATTCCCGAGGGTGTTATTGAAAATGTTCTTATCAAAGTTGATGGATTGGAATATCCAGTGGAATTCCAGGTAATTCAGTCACTTACACCCAAATACAACTATCTTATAATTCTCGAAAGACCATGGTTGGCCATTTTTGCAACTAAAATCGATTGCAAAGAGGGAGGAATGACCATTTCACATGGTCCAGATAGTAAATGCTTATTTTGTACCCTCCTGCTAAACCCACTGACAATAAAAAAGTTTGGTTCAATGAACCAGAAGAATCTAATGGTCAAGACAGTTTGGCCTCGTTAGCCATGGTAGTTATTAAACAACATGGAGAAGAATCAGAGGATGCGTTAGTAAAAGATATAGCACACCTTTCCATAGGCTCAAGTGATGAGGAAATTTTGGATGTGCCAGAAATTTTAGGACAACCAATCAATGTACACGAGATAGAACATAATTACACTACTATGGGAATGCCTTGTCCTTTGGCCAATATGATTCCTAGAACTAGCCATTGTTTTGAGGAAATTACTAGATTTCACTAACTAATACCTCATAGTTTCCCTCTCAACACCTTGTTACAACCAATACATACTATAACTTCTGCCCATTTGGGAATAAAAAAAAATTATGCTACTACCAAGAAAAACTTTGAACATCAATAGTTGGCTGACATAATCAAAAGAGGATAGATTATTTAATGTTTTGGTGAAAAGGTCTAAGGATTTTTCTTGGGACTATATAGACATGAGGGGAATTCACCCAAGTGTTTGTATGCATCACATTTATATTGATCTTAATGTAAGGCCGGTACGTCAGCCACAAAGGAGACTCAACCCTTCATTAAAAGATCTTGTCAAAATTGAAATTGAGAAAATCCTTCGAGCAGGATTTATTTATCCCATTTCTAACAGTAAGTGGGTATCACATATGGTTGTAGTACCAAATAAAAATGGAAAGTGGAGAATATGTGTAAATTATAGTGAACCTAACAAAGCCACTCACTGAGATTATTTTCCCTTACCATTTGTAGACTAGGTTATGGACAATTTGGCTGGGATGAAATATTTCTCCTTTTTAGATGGGTTTAGTGGTTACAACCATATTCAGGTAGCACCAGAAGACTAGGACAAGGCCACGTTTACTTGTCCATGGGGAAAATTTGCATATCATTTTCTTCCCTTTGGACTTTGTATTGCTCTTGTAACTTTCCAAAGAGCCATTTTGGTTATATTTTATGAGCTTGTCAATGACTGTGTAGAAGTCTATATGGATAAATTCACTGTCTATGGGTCAACCTATGATGAATCCCTTCAAAACTTGGATAATATTTTAGAGGTTTGTGAGGATCACCGACTATCCCTTAGCCACGAAAAGTGTTTGATAATGGTGGAACAAGGAATAGTCTTAGGTCATCATATCTCCTCTGAAGGAATAAAGGTTGATCCCAAGAAAATTGAATTTATTCAACAACTGACTACTCCTCAGATGCAAAAATATGTTAGAATTTTCCTTGGGCATGATGGATATTATTAGAGGTTTATATAAAGCTTCAGTAAGATAGCGGTCCCTATTTTTTCCCTTCTCTAGAAAGACGTGGATTTTAACTGGACACTGAAGTGTCAACTATCATTTGAAACAATAAAGGAGAAGATTATCTCTACCCCTATACTGCATGGGCCAAATTGGAATATTTTGTTCCATATTTATGTTGATGCTTTAGATGATGCAATCGGTGCACTATTGGGGCAAGGAGATGAGAATGGGGGTAAATATGTCATATATTTTATTAGTAAAAATATGACATTTGCTGAGAGAAACTACACGACAACAGAAAAGGAATTCTTGGTTGTAGTACATGTCATTTAAAAAAATTCCATTACATTACAGGGTACAAATTTACTATCTATACAGACCATTCGACTGTTAAATATTTGATAAATAAACCTGTAGTAAATGGATGGATAATGAGGTGGTTACTACTCCTTCAGGAGTTCAATGTAACAATACTTGACAAGCCAAGGAAATTTAATGTAGTGGAAATTTTTTTGTTTCAAATTAAATGAGAAGATGAGTTTCTAGATGAAAATATATTTGCTATCTCTACACAGACCCCTTGGTTTGTTGGCATTGCCAACTATTTAGCCACTTCAGAAGTACAACTTGTTTTTACATCAAAACAAAGGAAATGGCTTGTAAAAGAGAGTGTCCCATTTAAATGGATTAATGAAATATTATTTCGTTGTGGCCAGGTAAGTGCACGAATCTGTGACACAATTTTGGCTCTTAAGATGCCACTTTTTTTTGAAATCAGAAAAATCTGATTTGCATGAGAAAATGAAGATAGTTATGCTCAAAATTTCAAGATGTGGCAAGAACAAAAGTTGAAGTGCTCTGAGTCTAGTTCTAAGCTAATATATTTTTTGAAATTAATGAAGATTAAGGGTCTCAAAAGGGTGGAGGGGGGGGAAAAATAGGTCCTGTTTTTATCATTTTATAGCGCCTGAGGGCTCCCCCTTTTTGATTGAATTTTTTTTAGAATTTCAAAAATCCCAATGGTGAGAAAGCTAACACCATGTAGTTTATCCTCGTTCTTTCGGATAATTTTTTTAATGAATATATAATATTCTATGAATTTTCAAAGTGGACACATCTTGAAAAGTTGAAATTTGAGCGTGCTCCCCCCTAAATTTTTTGCAAACTAATAAAAAATTGATTCTTTTTTTTTCATCATGTGTAGAATGGAGTCTAGTTTCAAAAAATGCAATTTGTTTCACATTTCGATGAACAGGTCAAAATCTATCCTAAAACTAGCAAATATTGGTTTTTCACCAAAAACAAAGGCATTTACAATAGAAGCCATGGATCAAAACCTTAACTAAATCAAAATGAAAAAATAATTATGTATTTAGATAGCTAAGAGAGAGGTTAAGACTATCACAATTTTTTTATAATCTTGCATTGAAAGACGTGCAAATGAGACAAGGAGCATAGACGAAAATATGAGGAAATTTGGCAAATCCTGTCAATTAACACGTCCAAAGTAGGCCATTTGGCCTGCTTTGCACAAAACCATAATTTCCCCTCTTTGGTCAACAACTTTGATAATGCTTATAGTGCACATTTTATGATCGTAGATGGATAGTCGAGGGTTTACCTTTCATACCTTCTCTAACTCGTTATCGTAACTGGATAACTCTTTATCCCTCTGAAGTCTCTATCTCTCAGGTCTCACTCCCTCCCATGTGACCTAGACTACTCTCTTAGTCCAATCCCCTCTCCCAAGTCTCTTTCCCTCCCACATAGGTACCTAAATAAATCTATCTCACTCGAACCCCCTTTCTCACTCCCCCTCTCTCTTTATCTCCCTCTTTGGTCTTTTTGTCTCTCTCACTCCATCTCCCTCTCTTAGGTTTTTATCTTTCTCTCTTTATCTCTCTCTCTCAAGTCTCTCCCTCATACCCCCTCTCCCTCTATCTCTCTCCCATTACCTCTCTCTCACTCACTCTATCTCTCCCCCTCCCTCTCTCTCTCTCTCTTGGGTTTCTCCATCCCCCTATCTCTCTCTCTCACACACACACTCCCTCTCTCTCACTGTCTCCCACTTTGTCTCTCTCCCTATCTCTTAGGTCTCTCCCTCCCACCCCCTCTCCCCCTCTCTCTCTCAAGTATCTTTATCCTACCCCCTCTCCCTCTCTCTCTTTGTCAAGTCTCCCCCTCCTACCCCCTATCCCTCTCATAGTCACTCCCTCTATCTCTCTTCCACTCCCTCCCTATCCCACTCCCTCTATCTCTCTCCCTCTACCTCTCCATCTCTCTCAATTATCTCCCTCCCACCGCCTCTCCCTCTCTCTCTCATGCCCTCTATCTCTCCCCCACTCTCTCTCCCTCTCCCTCTGTCTCAAGTCTCTTCCTCCCACCCCCTCTCCCTCCCTCTCTATCTCTCAAGTCTCTCCCTTCTACCCCCTCTCCCTTTTCAAGCCTGTATTTGTCTCTCTCACTCCCTCTATCTCTCTCCCACATCCTCTCTCTCTCTCTCACTCCTCTCTCTCTCCCTCTCTCTCTCCCTCTCTCTCTCCCTCTCTCTCAGATATCTCCCTCCCACCACCTCCCACTCTTTTTGTCACCCTCTATCTCAAGTATCTCCCCCCACCCCCCCTCTCTCTCTCTCACTCCCTCTATCCTGAGTACTCCCTCTTTCTCGCACACCCTCTCCATCTCTAAAGTCTCTCTCTCTCACTCCCTGTATCTCACATCCCTGTATCTCCCACTCCCTCTCTCTCCTACTCTCTTAGGTCTCTCCTTCCCATCCCCTCTCTCCCAGTTTGTGTCCCTCTCCTTCTCTCTCGGGTGTCTCCCTCCCACCCTCTCTCCCTCTCCCTATCTCTCTCTCTCTCTCCCACT
Source organism: Sequoiadendron giganteum (assembly GCA_007115665.2). Taxonomy (NCBI): domain Eukaryota; kingdom Viridiplantae; phylum Streptophyta; class Pinopsida; order Cupressales; family Cupressaceae; genus Sequoiadendron; species Sequoiadendron giganteum. The sequence goes on from CM021101.1 coordinate 86,517,811, forward strand.
CCCTCTCTCTCTCACTCCCTATATCTCTCTCCCACTTTGTCTCTCTCCCTCTCTCTCTCAGGTCTCTCCTTCCCACCCTCTCTCCCTCTTTCTCTCTCTCAAATATCTCCTTCCTACCCTATCTTCAACTCTCTCTTTGTCAATTCTCCCCCTCCTACCCCCTCTCCCTCTCACAGTGACTCCCTCTATGTCTCTTCCACTCCTTCCCTCTCTCACTCCCTCTATCTATCTCCCTCTTCCTCTCCCACTCTCTCAAGTATGTCCCTCCCATGACCTCTCCCTCTCTCTCTCTCTCAAGTAGAGGGTTTAGGGATTAAGGGTTAAGGGTTGAGGGTTGAGGGTTGAGGGATTAGGGTATAAGGGTTAAGGGTTAAGGGTTGAGGGATTACTATGGTATAGGGGTCGAGGGATTTGGGTTTAAGGGTTGAGTGCTAAGGGTTGAGGGATTAGGGTTTAATGGTTGAGGGATTGAGGGATTAAGAGGGTATAGGGGTTGATGGATTAGGGTTTAAGGGTTGAGGGGTTGACAGATTGAGAGGGTATAGAGGTTGAGGGATTAGGGTTTAAGGTTTGAGGGTTGAGGGATTAAGAGGGTATAGGGGTTGATGGATTAGGGTTTAAGGGTTGAGGGTTGAGGGATTAAGAGGGTATGGGGGTTGAGGGATTAAGATGGTATAGGGGTTGAGTAATTATGGTTTTAGGGTTGAGTGTTGAGGGATTAAGAGGGTATGGGGGTTGAGGGATTAGGGTTTAAGGGTTGATTGTTGAGGGCTAACGGATTAAGAGGGTATGGGGGTTGAGCGATTAGGGTTTAAGGGTTGATTGTTGAGAGTTAAGAGGTATGGGGTTGATTAGGGTTTTAAGAGGGTTGAGGTTGAGAGGGTTGAGGATGGGGTTAAGGGTTGAGGGATTGAGATTTGAAGGGATTTGAGGATCAGGTTTAAGGGATTGAGGTTAGAAGTTGATTGGGATGGGGATTAGGGGTTGATTTAGGGTTGAGGGTTGAGGGTTGATGGATTAAGAGGGTATAGGGGTTGAGGGATTAAGAGGGTATGGGGGTTGAGGGATTAGGGTTTAAGGGTTAAGGGTTCAGGGGTGAGGGATTAAGAGGGTATAGGGTTTGAGGGATTAGGGTTTAAGGGTGGAGAGTAGAGGGGTTGAGTGATTAAGAGGGTATAGGGGTTGTGAGATTCAATTTTAAGGGTAGAGGGTAGAGGGGTTGAGGCATTAAGAGGGTATAGGGGTTGAGGGATTAGAGTTTAAGGTTCTAGGGTTGAGGGATTAAAAGGGTATATGAGTTGAGGGATTAGGGTTTAAGGGTTGAGGGTTAAGGGTTGAGGCATTAATATTGTAGAGGGGTTGAGAGATTAAGAGGGTATAGGGGTTGAGGGATTAGGGTTAAAGGGTTGAGAGTTGAGGGATTAAGAGGGTATAGGGGTTGAGGGATTAGGGTTTAAGGGTTGAGGGTTGAGGGAGTAAGAGGGTATGGGGTTTGAGGTATTAGGGTTTAAGGGTTAATGGTTAAGGGTTGAGGGATTAAGAGGGTATAGGGGTTGAGAGATTATGGTTTAAGGGTTGAGGGTTCAGGGTTGAGGGATTAGGGTTAAGGGTTGAGGGTTGAGAGGTTAAGGTATTAATAGGGTATAGGGGTTGAGGGATTAGGGTTTAAGGGTTGAGGATTGAGGAATTAAGGGTATAGGGGTTGAGGGATTAGGGTTTAAGGGTTGAGGGATTAAGAGGGTATGGGGGTTGAAGGATTAGGTTTTAAGGGTTAAGGGTTGAGGGGTGAGGGATTAAGAGGGTATAGGGATTGAGGTATTAGGGTTTAAGGGTGGAGAGTAGAGGGGTTGAGTGATTAAGAGGGTATAGGGGTTGAGGGATTTGGGTTTAGGGGTAGAGGAGTTGAGGAGTTGAGGCATTAAGAGGGTATAGGGGTTGAGGGATTAGAGTTTAAGGATTGAGGGTTGAGGGATTAAGAGGGTATGGGGGTTGAGGGATTAGGGTTTAAGGGTTAAGGGTTGAGAGTTGAGGGATTAAAAGGGTATAGGGGTTGAGGGATTAGGGTTTAAGGGTTGAGGGTTGATGGGTTGAGGGATTAAGAGGGTATAGGGGTTGAGGGATTAGGGTTTAAGTGTTAGAGAGTTGAGGGATTAAGAGGGTATAGGGTTTTAGGGATTAGGGTTTAAGGGTTGAGGGTTGAGGGATTAAGAGGGAATGGGGGTTGAGGGCTTAGGGTTTAAGGGTTAAAGGTTGAGGGTTGATGGATTAAGAGGGTATAGGGGTTGAGGGATTAGAGTTTAAGGGTTGAGGCTTGAGGGGTTGAGGGATTAAGAGTGTATAGGGGTTGAGGGATTAGGGTTTAAGGGTTTAGGGCTGAGGGATTAAGAGGGTATAAGGGTTGAGGGATTAGGGTTTAAGGGTTGAGGGTTGAGGGATTAGGGTTTAAAGGTAGAGGGTAGAGGGGTTGAGGCATTAAGAGGGCATAGGGGTTGATGGATTAGGGTTTAAGGGTTGAGGGTTAAGGGTTGATGGATTAATATTGTATGGGGTTTGAGGGATTAGGGTTTAAGGGTTTAAGGGTTAAGGGTTGAGGGTTGAGGGATTACAAGGGTATAGGGGTTGAGGGATTAGGGTTTAAAGGTAGAGAGCAGATGGGTTGAGTGATTAAGAGGGTATAGGGGTTGAGGTATTAGGGTTTAAAGGTTAAGGGTTGAGGGATTAAGATTGTATGGGGGTTGAGGGATTAGGGTTTAAGGGTTAATGGTTGAGGGTTGAGGGATTAAGAGGGTATAGGGGACTGAGGGATTAGAGTTTAAGGGTAGAGAGTAGAGGGGTTGAGTGATTAAGAGGGTATATGGGTTGAGGGATTAGGGTTTAAGGGTAGAGGGTAGAGGGGTTGAGGCATTAAGAGGGTATAGGAGTTGAGGGATTAGGGTTTAAGGGTTGAGGGTTGAGCGATTAAGAAGGTATGGGGGTTGAGGGATGAGGGTTTAAGGGTTAAGGGTTAATGGTATAGGGTTTACGGTTTAAGGGTCCCACTCCATCTCTCTCCCACTCCCTCTCTTAGGTCTTCCCCCCCACCATAACTGAATAAATTCTTTCCCTCTCAGCTCTCTCTCTCTTGGGTCTCACTCCCTCCCATGCTATCTAGAATAATCTATGTCACTCCAATGCCCTCTCTCACAATCCCTCTTTGTCAGGCCTCACTTACCTCCCACCCTACTCTCTTAGGTATCTCCTTCCCACCCCCTCTCTCCCACTTTGACTCCCTCTCCTTCTCTCTCAAGTGATTCCCTCCCACCCTCTCCCTCCCACCTCCTCTCCCTCCCCCTCTCTCTCTCTCATGTCTCTCTCTCCTACCCCCCTCTCTCTCTCTCCCACTCCCCCTCTCTCTCCCTCCCTCTATCTCTCTCCCACTTTGTCTCTCTCCCTCTCTTAGGTCTCTCCTTTTCAAAAATACATATTTGGCGCTCTCCAAATTTGGCGAGCACCAAATGTGTTTTACCTTGAAATGGTAAAATAGGGGTTGACCCCATGATTCAGGCCCACATTCCCCTGTATTTATCTGTTTCAATGCTTTATCAGAGTTAGAAACGCCTTTTTTTATCCAGTTGACTTCATACTGTACCAATCTAGGCTTGATCCATCACCTTTTTACCACCAATTTGCATAGTAGAAAACATAGAAGAAGACATTTTGAAGTTTCTACATCATTTTACATTATTTGAGGTAATATATTCATTTTGGTAATATTGAAATGTTTAAATATTTAGTATATTTGTTTATTTTTGACAATATAAACCAAATTTATTTAATGATTTTATTAATCATAACAATTGGGCATAGAATTCAACATTGAATTAGATGGGATTTGCATTAAAAAGTTTAATTTTTATGAGTTTGAAGAACAAAAAATGAAAAACATGACATTTACTTAACATAAATTTACTTATGAATTCTATTTGCATTGCGTATAGTAGTCCATTTCTAGCATGGCTAGTGGAATTCACTCTATTTCATTTTATTTTCAACTAATTTGGAAAACCTAATAGCTTTCATCAATGTTAATGCAAGTGTCCATTAATTTTTTTGTTCCATAAAAAATTCACCTTCATCACATGTGCTTAGATAAATTCAAGTGAGTTGACATAATTGTCAATGCAAGTTTCCATTCATTCATACCATTTAACTTTCTAATAAATTAAAAAATGGGAAATTTTGTGCAATTGAGAATACTTATTGTCTTTCTAAGTTACCTCATTTCCAAAGAAATAGTGAATAATTATAAGATATAGCATCACAAACCCTTCTTTGAATTCATATTCTTCATGAATTCATTGACTATCAAAAAATTAGTTTTGAGAATAATAAACACAAGATTCTCTAGTTTTCATTTAGGTGGAAACAACTTATACCCTAGGTTTGTGATGCAGAACAGGGAGACAAAACCTTCAACAATCATAATTAGATCAGTTTCAAACAACCTTCAATCTCAAAAACCTCAATTCAATGTTGAACTAACCAATTCACATTCACTTCCTTGTAGCATTCACAAGAGATAAAATTGTTCATATCTTAGTCACTAGAACCCTCTCTAATGCATCTAAACACTAAACCCTTGCTTTAGGCCTTTCTATTCTTGAAACAAGGAGGGTTTATTCAAAATCAACGTTCTAGGCCTCTAGTGTAGGAGCACCTTGTAAGCTCAATTTTGTCAAAAATTTCATCTTTAGTGAGCATGGAAAAATTCTATGATTTTAGTTAATTTTGAGTATATTGTGCTCAATAAGGTCAATTAGACCATTTTATAATGTATTTGGAGCTAAGGGAGTTTAGTTGTGTCATAGCTTGCAATTTGGCTAAATGTGGTCAAAAAATTTGCTAAAAGATGCAAAATTTGTAGAGTTGGAGGCAGTTGGAATGAAATCAAAATATGTATAATAACCTTCAATTCCTCAAAGGAGAGGTTTTTGGTTGATTTTTACCTCATTTTTTTATCAAGAAGAACGTTATTTTCTAGAAATTTACCAGTTTCTCTCACTTTTCTTGTTGTTGTAGGGCCTATACGGACTCTAAGATGATAGGAAACTAGTTGTATGTTGTATATTAATGAATTTTATTTCATTTTCACCTATTTAGAGGTTCTAACTCTTCGTATAGTGAAAGTTATATTATTTTTATTGTTGCTACCTACTTTCACAGTGTTCTTGGATTGAAGGGTTTCATTATGTAATTCGACCCATTACACTTTTTCTGCCTATTGTTACTTGTGGAATGGGTCCTCTAACTTTTAAAATACATGCCTAACCTATTTATAATGTTTTGGGGTCAAGGTTGGGTGTTTGGGATGATATTCAAAGACTGTAGCAGGGTCTTTTCATGGTGAAAATTAGGGATTCAAGTGGTGTTTTGAAAACATATGGGAAGGACTATCCATGTAATGTATTATTCACCATGTGCAGGGTCTGGTATGTGTCTTTGGTGCTTTGTATGGGTGTGGCAGGTCTGATAGATAGGAGTTTCATTAAAACCCCAATCATTTTGCTTGAAATTGAGCGTTTGGTGTATTAGGGGTCTAGAGGTCTTGGACCTGGAAACAAATCAAGAAATTGGAGGTTTTGACACATAAAATATTTTTGTTTGAGGATTTTGAGTGAAGATGTATTTTTTAAAAGGTACTCTCTTTGTAAGTTAGGCCAATTGAATAACCTTATCCGAGGTGGGTCTATTAGAAATCAATGTTGGTCCAAAGGAGTTGATGTTGGGATTTACCTATGTTTTATTAATTGCAAATGGGTATCTTAATCATCCCTGAGTTTGTCAATTTTTTTGGAAAATCTTGGTGAAAAGGCCCTTGAACCGGGTTACCTATGCTACAAGGGAAAGCTTGGTAAAAGTTGGGATTTTCAGTTGAACATTTGATTTTGTTTTGGAACCTGATTGATTCTCATTGATTTGGTGTATTGAATGGTTTCCACCCCTCTTTGCATCAAAAATAGTATTTCTTGGTAAGTTAAGTGATCAAGTTGTGTGTAAGTCTATTAAGAGCCTTCCTCTAAATCTTTGAACACATTCATTGTGGATCCCTACATTTACTGCATCAACCTCTAGCTACTTTGCCAACTCTTCAAACACACTCAAAATCCCTACTCTAATATCTAACCCTATAGACATCTAACTCCATCATCTAACCCTATGATAATTCCAAACAATTCATTGCCTTCTTTCATAAAATTATTTGGTGTGTTTCATATTTAATGCAATGTAATCAGCAATATCAATATTTTCATAAAATGCATTACTTACTTTTGTTCTAGGTGTGTTTGTGAACATGTAGCATTCAAGGTCATGCCGAGGAAACGAATGAAGCCTCTAACACCAGAAGAATGTGTAGTTAAAAATGAAAGGAGAAGAGAATAAAAAAATGTAGCTCATGAAGCAAAGGAATTACAACCCATACAACCAAAAATTCCCATGCAATCTAAGAGATGTCAAATTGGAAAACCAAAGGGCACGAATGAGGAAATTTCATGGTAGGACAGGAATGGATACTAAAGTTGGGGGAACATCATAAACATAGGTGAATCTCAATGCACATCTCCAGTTGAAGACACATAGGCAACAACATGTGGTTTTCCAGGTACACTTGAAATCACATCTCCAATTGAAGACACACCATCAACAACATTGCATTTTGAAAGTACATCAGCAAACACATCTCTATTTGAAGGCACTCCACAAGTGACATCTCAAGTTGGAGGTACAACATCGTTTACATGTCAATCTCAAGGTATGTCATCAATTGCACCTCCAATTGAAGGTACGCGATCTATCCTCGATGTTGTTGACCTTCCCAATATTGACGAAAATTTAAATTTGAGAACTCCTCCTAGAGTTTTGTATAGAAAACCTACATTTTTTATTGATATTGATTCCAATGTTTTGAAATGGATGCCTAATAAGATTCCAAAATGTACATGTCAAATATATGCACAAAAGATATGGAGTTTGTTTTTTATGAAGCTAAGTGAGGGTGGAAGATGCCGAATATTTGTTGAAATGATGAGGCAACTCAAATTTAGGCCCACCATGAAGGCTCTTGCGCTAATTTTTTTGAATGAATCAAGTGAAAATTCCATTGTAAAGAACTTGATGAGTGCATATGAGAGCATGGGTTCCACCTCACGAATGAAGGATAGTTGTGCCACATAACGTGTGATGAAAACAACATTGTTAAGCAGTCAAACAAGGAACAAGTTGAACCTTACAAAGACAAGTAAGTCTTTAAAAATAATTAGATCATCTCTAATGAGAACCAAAGGAAGGCATGAAATATTAGAGGATCCAAATAGCAATGAGTTATGGGAATTCTCGGGTAGAGTGCCATGGAAAGACACAATAATTGCTCAAGGTTTGAAATCTTCAATTTTGAATTATTGGAAGGATAACACAAGGACCTCTCCTAATCAAAGAGATGTTGTAAGAAGGATATTTTTTAGTTAAAACCATGAGCCACATCCAATGCATTATTTGGATACCACTCAAACCCAATGTTTTGCTAATTTTGTACAAAAGTTTCTTGAAATTAAAATATGTCAAAGGTATTTTGAAATGCTAAAGCTTTTTTATGTCAAAATAAATCACACATGCACTACTTGTTGTTGTAGGGTTCATATTGAGTTTTCTAACCATTATGTTGTTTATCGACGTATATGTGTAGATATGCATACTGAAAATGTTTTGCAGGAATGTAAAATAATGCCTCCACCTAAATCATCAAGGAAATTTTTGTCTTCCATTTTATGTGAAAGAGAGGATGGTCAAATTTTTTACAAAAAATCATGTTTGGATGGCACATGTGATTATTGTGGTGGCATGCAACATTTTCCAATTTTCCAACACATGGCTAGTACACACACAATTGGAGACAAAATTGTGGAATCTGGCAAATATAAGATAGTGGCATATAGTCTAAAAGATGGGAAAGAAGCAAAGAAGTGTGAATTGTTCAGTGCTAAGATTCCAGTGTATCAGTTTATGGGCATTTTTTGTGATCAAGTGGCCTATTAGTATGCAAGGCATACACACATATCACAATGGTTGGACTCCTAATTCAAGTTATGCAAGGACAAATATCCACTTCGTCATATCGTTTCAGTTGTCAACTTCACTGAGAACTACACACTACAACCACATAACGAGGTGCAATCACAGTACTATAACTCCACACAAGTTGATATATTTTTGCATATAGTATTCATTCATGCAAATGATATTACAAAGGAAAATAGCAAATTATTGAGGGAGTATCACTTTTACATTAGTGATGATCACACTTATTCTATAGATTTTGTGCAAGGTTGCTTTCATATGTTCTATGTTGATCTGGCTAGTAGGGGCATATCATTTAGTCAGCATATCATATGGTCAGATAATTGTACATCACAATTCACAAACGCCAGAATGTTTTATTGGTTGAGAAAGATGCATAGGATTAATGGTGTTCAACACATGTGGAACTTCTCAGAGGTCAGACATGGAAAGGGGGAGAATGATGGAGTAGGTGCATGTATCAAAAGAGCCCTAGCACGAGAAGAGTTAAAGTACACAAATAGTGTAAATTTGATAGATGCAAGATCAATTGTCCAGTGGTACAATGGTGCAATGGGTCCAGGTAGTGAAGGTAATTCTTTAGTTCATAGATTTTTTTATTTAGTAGATGATACTAACATTGCAAAATATGAGGATTGTTGTACACTAATAGGATCGAGCGAGCTACACTCTTTTAGAAGCTCTAATGTAGGTACATGGACTATCCATACAAGGAAGATGGCATGCTTTTGTTATGCATGTACACTTCAATCATGAAATTATTGAAAGACAATAGAGTGGGTTGACGAATGGTCTGTAAGAATTCTAACCCCACTTGACACTTATTAGCTCCTGACGGCTCTACAAATCACGGAGATGCAATCATCCATTGACTTTGATCATGTATCAGACCTACTAGAACCAGGTAATATATCTTACAAGTTTTATTATGTTTCTCATTAAATACATCTAACAAGATGAACATATCAATGCAGGGCACGTTTATGCGGTGATTGCATATGAAGACAATGAAGAGGGTATAGATTATTATTTGTGTCATTGTATCGAGGCAAAAAACAAATTGGAGTCCCCAGTTATAGATGAAGAAAACATAGAATATCCTACAAGTTCAGTGGTTGTTATTGGAACATGGCTTTGAAGGTATCTAGTTAAGAATTTTTTTGTTTGGTTGTTTGAGGACTTCGACACGCATCATAAAATTATTCACTGCTCGAACCTTGTCATCACCATCAATGTTCATTTGATCAAAAAAAGGGCAAACCTGAAAACAATAACTCGTGGAAAGTGTGTGAGTCTGACCTCAAGACAATACTTGACACAATAAAGAGTATAGTAGACCTAGATGGTTCCTTGGATTGATTTGTAAGTATGCACATTGAATTTGTAAAGTCATGTTATTGATCACTCTTTTGGACCAACACCTTTAAATCAGGCTTTTTCACCATTAGTGTTTGATTTCATATGCATTTACGACTGTCATTGATCCTTTTCTAATTATGACTGTAGGTAATACTGAAGTTTGTCAAAGTATATAAGAAAAGACCAACATCGGTTGGTGGTGCACGTGTTTAGTGGTATGAGAAACATCGGTTGCTGGTGCATTTTTTGGTTTTCAATCTTCTCTTTCTTTTCCATCTCGTAGATTTATCATATTCTTATATGCTACATGTTTTATGTTAAGCCTCTCAGTGATATATTTGAAATTTATATGTAGGATCATCGAGAGATGATAAAGTAGCGAAGGGGCACATCACCATTGTAGGAACTTCAATCGACCTCCTTATCTAGCATGCATGAAGGTGAGAGTAGGTCTCGTCAGCTATATGACTGAAATTATTTAGTTATTTCTCTTTTAATGATTTTTATGTGAGTCTACGTCTAAGATTGAGAGGCTTTTGGAGGTTTTTTGTGGACCAAATTCCTATGATACTACACAACCACAGAGAGGCTACTACCCATGTGTTTTGTAGGGAGCAGGGGATGTACATGTTTTGAAGCATTTTGAAATGCAAATAATTGGGCAGCAGCTCCTTTTGTTTCTTCTCAAGTACAATATATTTCATGATCTGTGTTGCGAATGGGAGGATTATTTCCCTGCATGTATTGATAAATCGAGAGATTTTCAAGATGCTCTTCCATCACTATTGTAATATTTGTCATTGACTTAGTGTTTTTTTTTTATATACAAAATTATGAGAAATCAATACATGCAAATGAGTATATTCATTAATATATGCCTCAATTAAATGTGTATATTACATTTAAAATTAGTTGTAATGCTTCATGGTTTACACCTAAAGTTGTCGTCAAGTAAAAAAATTGGATTTATGAGTAAGAATGAAATAATGTGTAATATAATTGTAGAAAGGCATATTTTATTTCCCCTATTGATGCAAAGGTGGTGGTAACCCAAGACACAAATCAACACAACTTCTCTCAAATATGCCAAGCAAGACATCAAATTTCAATTAACTCAACCTTTGTAAAATAACATCAAACTCAACAAAGACCCTACAAAGGTTGTCAACATACAAGCAATGATAATTAAATCAACTTTGCACAATTCCCAACGTAGATTCATTGAATTCCTCAAAACTCACCTTTTGTCAATCCTACTAGATTGGCAAGCTAGCAAGCTTGGCAAGCTAGTGAGCTCACTGGCTTTCCAAATCCGTAGGGTTGACAAGGTAGGGGCAGCGTATGCCTCATAGAAACCGATGCAACCTAGGTCATCTTTAACATACCTCAATTCCACCTAAGACTCCTTTGGAACAACTTGCTAAATACTTGAAAACAACGTTGTCCAACCTCACTTTTTCATGTAAAAGCACCCCAAATGCCACCTGGGGCATCACCAAAAATTGGTATGTGCACCTCCTGATGTAGATTGGATCATTGAAGATGTGATTTGACATAACTTCTCTCAAATATTCCCACTCAGACATCAACATTCACTTGACTCAACAGGGTACCTCAACTTCCCAACCATGGACTCTTCAAAACAACATTAGGCCTTAACTTCATTGTAGCCATGTCAACTAGGAAAGTCAAAAATTAAATTGGTTCGGAAATAACCAAACAATTGACACAGGTTTCAGACCCCTTATGCAGGCCTCTTCAAACCCCCAAGACCTCAAGGTATGACATTCAACAAAACAACTACTATGGACCAATATACAATGCCACAAGGGGACCTAATGAGGTTGTTCCAAACAAGAACCAAGGTATCTAGGCACTCCCCATGATGCAGAGTGGATCAACCAAATAGGAGAGATGACACAATTTCTCTCAAATATGCCCACTTGGACATCAATTCACCAAACTCACAACAGGGTAACCTTGCCACTTAACATGGGATTTTGGCCAATCAGACTGAGACAGAGATTTAGACTAGATTTGTTACCATAGAAGATGTTTCTCCTGACCAATCTAGGACATAACACCGTAACTAGCACCTAAGGAATTCCATTTTCTCATCGCTCTAGCCTTTAGGCATCTTTTACCCTTAACCCTTGTAGCACTGCTTGGTAGGACAATCAAGACAAAAACCACATACAAGCTTGTACCAGGCCCAAACCACTGAATTTGGACAACAAATGGGTGCCCTTAAAAATTCTCAAAGTCTCCCTTCTTGACACCCAAAGATAAATTCAAAACAATCCAAAAGGTAATGCTACAAGGTAGGACTAATAGGCTACTCAACTAACTAAATACCAACTTTTAAAACAAGTAACCGTTGCATTCCAAATTTGTTTTTTTTAAGCAACTTACAAATTTGCAACTTTAGACTCTTCCAACCTAATGAATAAAACTAATGACCTCTAAACCCACACAAATGGCTTGGAAATATCCTTACTACATCAACAAAACTCCATTCTTGCACACTCATATACAAATACACAAATTTTCCTTCAAAGGCTACAAAGACAACTTCTAGTGCAAGATTGAAATTTTCACATTTTTTATCAATAGACCCAAAACTCATCTGAAAACATACCTAATGGTCTTAATTGACCTTATTCAAGGCAAAGCATGCTCAAAATACCCACAACAACCTATTGACCATCAGATAATCAAATATTGAGGGTGAGGTGTAGGCAAGGGTTTATTGAAAAACCATACTCCAAACCTTCCCACAACCAACCAAAGTCTGAAACACCTTCAAAAAGGTTTGGACAAGCTTAAAATTTCAAGAGATATCACTGCCCCTTCTTCAAAACCTAGCACTAAACCACCATTTTCCACTAAAAAATGCACCAGTTGACATCTACGACATCACCTAAAAAACCCTCTATTTGCCTCCCTTGCACACAAAACTTTGCACACATGTTTTATAACCCTAACTAAGCCTTTCCATTGAGTTACAAAATCATACCATGGGTGGAATATGTAATATGACATTTTAATGCACTCAAAACCCATAAAACAGGGTATACAGATCGACCCTTGGTAATTGGCTTCCAAAATGCACAAAATCACTTGAAATCCAACCAAAATAAAACTAAAAAAAGTTAAGTGTTCTGCCCACCTAATTCCATCGAAAAGAGAGCACAATCGCTCTGAGATACGTTCAATCGACTTGATCCCTTAAAGGGTCAAAAGTGCAAAAGGCAGCAATCTTTAACAGGGTATTACTCGTAAATCGTGGTGATTAAGAAATCTTTGTCTGAACCTATGAGATCACGTTGGGCCCCTCTACAATAATCTCTCTCTATTTTTTCTATCTTAGAGGTATTTTCCTGTGGTGGCAAATTTTCACTTGGGGAAAAAGTTGTCAAATGCAAGTAGTTAAATTTGCAAAGCGGTGCAACTTTCATTTTGAAGCTCTTGTGACCATACGAATTGCTCCAACGTGTCTGGGTGGGTATTTTTACACTAGGAATGGTCCTCTTTTGCACCCAAACACGTGAAATCGCTTTGAGCTACGTTCAACCGGATCGATCCCTTAAGGGTCCAAGTGCAAAATGGTTGCGAACTTCAACATGCGAGTATTCGGACATCATGATGCTTAGAAACTTCTTGTTTGAGCCTATGGGATCAAGTTGGGCCCCTTTACAATAATATCTCTCATTTTTTTCTATCTCAGAGGCATTTTCTTGTGGTGGAAAATTTTCACTTGGGGAAAAGTTGTCAAATGCAAGTAGTTGAAAGTTGCAAAGTGGTGTGAATTTCATTATGTAGCTCATGTAACGAAACAAACTATTCCAATGTCTCTGAATAGATATTTTTACACTATGCATGGTCCTCTTTTGCACCCAAACACTCAAAATTTCGTTGAGCTACGTTCAACTAGATCGATCCCCTAAGGGTCCAAAGTACAAAATGACTGCAAACTTCAGCATGCTATTACTCGGATACTGTGATGCTTAGAAACTTCTTGTCCAATCCTAAAGGATCATGTTGGGCCCATCTATAATAATCTCTCTCAGTTTTTTCTATCTCAGAGGCATTTTCCTTAGGTGGCTAATTTTCACTTGGGGAAAAAGTTGTCAAATACAATTAGTTGAAAGTTGCAAAGTGGTGCAACTTCTGTTCTATAGTTCGTGTGACTAAAAAAATTGTTCCAACGTGTCCGAATAGGTATTTTTACGCTAGGCGTGGTCCTCTTTCGCACCCAAACACGTGGAATCACTCTGAGCTATGTTCAACCGGATCGATCCCTTAAGGGTCCAAAGTGCAAAATGGTTGTGAACTTTAGCATGCTATTAGTCGGACACCATGATGCTTAGAAAATTCTTGTCTAATTCTACGAGATCATGTGGGGCCCCTCTACAATAACCTCTCTCATTTTTCTCTATCTCAGAGGGATTTTCCTGTGGTGGCAAATTTTCACTCGGGGAAAAAGTTATCAAATGCAAATAGTTGAAAGTTGCAAAGTGGTGCAAATTTTGTTCTGCAGCTCGTGTGACCAAACAAACTATTAAAACACATCCAAATAGGTATTTTTATGCTAGGCATAACCCTCTTTTGCACCCAAACACACGGAATTGTTTCGAGCTATGTTCAACCAAATCGATCCCTTAAGGGTCCAAAGTGCAAAATGGTTGCAAACTTCATCATGTTATTACTCGGATACCGTGATGCTTAGAAAATTATTGTCTGATCCTAGAAGATTTTGTTGGGCCCATCTACAATAACCTCTCTCAGTTTTTTCTATCTTAGAGGCATTTTCCTATTGTGGCAAATTTTCACTTGGGGAAAAAGTTGTCAAATGTAAGTAGTCGAAAGTTGCAAAATGGTGAAAATTTTGTTTAGCAGCTCATGTGACCAAACGAACTATTCCAATGCATCTGAATAGGTATTTTTACGCTAGGCATAGTCATCTTTCACACCAAAACATGTGGAATCACTCTAAGCTACGTTCAACCGGATCGATCCTTTAAGGGTACCAAGTGCAAAATGGTTGCGAACTTCAACATGCTATTACTTAGAATCAGACACCTTGATGCTTAGAAACTTCTCATCTAATCCTACGAGATCATGTTGGACCCATATACAATAACCTCTCTCAGTTTTTGCTATCTCAGAGGCATTTTCCTGTGGTGGCAAATGTTTAGTTGGGGAAAAAGTTGTCAAATGCAAGTTGTTGAAAGTTGCAAAGTGGTGCAACTTTTGTTTTGCAGCTCATGTGACCAAATGAACTATTCCAATGCATATGAATATGTATTTTTACAATATAAATGGTCTTCTTTCACACCCAAACACGTGGAATCGCTTTGAGCTACATTCAACCGGATCGATCCCTTAAAGGTCCAAAGTGCAAAATGGTTGCAAACTTCAGCATGCTATTACTTGGACATCGTAAAACTTAGAAACTTCTCGTCTGATCCTACAAGATCATGTTGGGCCCATATACAAAAATATTTCTCAATTTTCACTATCTCAGAGGTATTTTCTTGTGGTGGAAAATTTTTACTTGGGGAAAAAGTTGTCAAATGCAAGTAGTTGAAAGTTGTAAAGTAGTGCAATTTTCGTTATGCAGCTTGTGTGAAAAAATGAACTGTTCCAACATGTTTGAATAGGTATTTTTATGCTAGGCTTGGTCCTCTTTCACACCCAAACACGTGGAATCACTCTGAACTACGTTCAACCAGATTGATCCCTTAAGGGTCCAAAGTGCAAAATGACTGCAAACTTCAGTATGCTATTACTCAGACACCGTGATGCTTAGAAACTTCTCGTCCAATCCTATGAGATCATGTTGGACCCCTCTACAATAACCTCTCTCAATTTTTTCTATCTCAAAGGTCGTTTCCCGTGGTGGCGAATTTTCACTTGGGGAAAAAATTGTCAAATGTAAGTAGTTGAAAGTTGCAAAGTGGTGCAACTTTCGTTCAACAGCTCATGTGACCAAACAAACTATTCCAACGCATCTGAATAGATATATTTATGCTACACATGGTCCTTTTTCACACCTAAACACACGGAATCGATTCGAGCTACGTTCAACCGAATCGATTCCTTAAGGATCCAAAGTGCAAAATGACTGCAAACTTCAACATGCTATTACTCGGACATCGTGATTCTTAGAAAAAAAATTTCTCATCCTACGAGATCATGTTGGGCCCCTCTACAATAACCTCTCTCATTTTTTTCTATCTTGGAGGCATTTTCTTGTGGTGGCAAATTTTCACTGGGGGAAAAAGTTGTCAAATGCAAGTAGTTGAAAGTTGCAAAGTGGTGCAACTTTCGTTTTGTAGCTCGTGTGACCAAACAAATTGTTCTAACATGTCTGAGTGGGTAGTTTTACGCTAGGCATGGTCCTTTTCTACACTCAAACACATGAAATCGCTCTGATCTATGTTCAACCGGATCAATCCCTTATGGGTCTAAAGTGCAAAATGGATGTGAATTTCAACATGCTCGTATTTGGACACCGTGATGCTTAGAAACTTCTAATATGAACCTATGGGATCATGTTGGGCCCCTCTACAATAACCTCTCACAGTTTTTTCTATCTCAAAGGCCTTTTCCCGTGGTGATGATTTCTTGCTTAGGGAAAAAGTTATCAAATGCAAGTAGTTGAGTGTGTAAAAATGACTTTATAGCCATTCCACCCATTCTATCCTCCTATAACTTAGTGGAATGGCATAATTAGGGATAGGGAACATATTTGCATGGTTTCTAGAGTAGGGGAGGTGATTTGAGTGGTTTGGTGTGATGCCCTAGTTGGTAATTTGATGAGTTTTGGTAAAATTTAGTGGTTTACTAGTGGAAATGGTTGAAATCCTTTGGGGTAGTAGTTTGTGAGGGACTTTAAAGCATGTGTAGGTTCTTTTAAGCATTTTTTATGGATTGGAAAGATTTTATGAGTTGTGGGAATATGATTTTCAATAAACCCACTCGTTTTAGGCTTTTAGCCATCGCAACAAGGCAATGGACTATTTGATAAAATGCTTTGGTAAACATGTACGGAAAATGTGGTATCGTAGACAAGGCAGTGAATTGTTTGAAAAAATTCCTCAAAGAAACATGGTCTCATGGTGATGGAATTTCATGAATATCCATAGTTGTGAGGATTTGTGACTTGAGGATTGTGATTAATGATTGGAATTGTGTTTAGTGACATTGCAGGACCTCCCCTACTGCATCAATGTTTTAGAGTTTTATCCATAGCATCAAGTAAATTAACAGTTTGATATAATGATTTGATAGACATGTATGAAAATTTTGGTAGCATAGAAAAGGCAGTGAACTCTTTGAAAAAATGCCTCAAAAAAATGAGGTCTCATGGTGATGGAATTCCATGACAATCAAAAGCAATTTGATTGTCATGGAACTTCGTCACCATGAGACCACATTTATTTGAGACATCTTTTGAACTAATTCACTACCTTGTCTATGGATTTTCATGGCATTCCATCACCACATTTATTTGATGCATTTTTTCAAAAAGTTCACTGCCTTGTCTACGCTATTGCTTACTATTATGCTTTTGATATATATTTTTGAAGCATCCATAGCTTGTTCGAAATCACTTGTTTTAGGATTTTAGCTATAGCAACAAGGTAGTGAACTATTTTACAAGATGCTTTGGTATACATGTATGAAAAATGTGATAAAATAGACAAGGCAAGGAACTATTTGAAAAAATACCTCAAAGAAATTTGGTCTCATAGAATGCCATGATAAGAAAATGCAATTGGCAGCTGCTCCTAGTTATTAGTTATGCAATGTGAATAAATTGCATAACTGCTTAGGTTGACTTTGTACAAACTATATTGTAATTGAAATTTTGTCATCTATCAGCATCTACTCATTAGTTATGCAAAGTGAAGTAATGTTTTGACTTTGAAAGATGTGTAATGCAATGTAATCAATGATATGAAAATAAACTACAAAAATCCATTTTTTTGACAATTCATTAGTTAAAATATTTATTTTATTTGCTCTCTATATCTCTATATGCTATGGAAATACCTTTCAATTTTTTTTTAAAAAAAATTATCTCTTGTTGTACAATTTGTCCTGGTTTTTTCACAAACTCCTATACTTTTGGTTTGTCAAATTTTTCCCCAAAAGATTTTTGCTGCTATGCATTGGAAGCATGAAGCATACATGTGAATACACACAATATAGGTGAAGTATACATGTGAATAAGTGAAGCATACATGTGAATAAGTGAGGAACAAGTAATTCAAGCATTCCAAAGGATACAAACCACCATGAATGAAGCTTATTTACACAATACGCTTTAGATGGGGCTTATTGAGCATTTGATAGTAATTAATTAAGCATTAAATGTAAACAAAATCCATGCCTAAAACATTCAAGCATACAACTTACACGATACACATGATAACATCATTCAAGAATGGCAGTAGCAAAATAAGAGTTTCTTTAATCAAAAAGTCGAAAGGCTATACAATGATATATATTGATAAAAGTATATACAATTTATCCAAAAAAACATACAAGCTTAGTACAAAAGATCCATATGGACATAAAATATCACATATATATCGATAGTACAAAATATATGTTCCAAAATCCCACATAGGCATACAACAAACAACACTAATACATAATCATTTCCCTCTAGGGGAAGGAAATAGATCTCGTGTTGCCTTCAAAATTCGGCTGGATGGAGTGACTATTTCTTCTCTTATCTTTCGAACACGCTCGCTAGTCCTCCTCTCTTGACTTTGGACCTTCAACTGATACAATAAAAAGTAAAGATGTTAAAACATAGAAATTGAATTGTGGAATGGCATATAATAGAATATATAATCACTTACCACATACATATAGTCATCATGCACATTTACAACATCACCACATCCATGATCTGGAGTGACAATCACCTGTAGAAACCATGAAGATAGAAATTAAACTATATAAAATTATTGTGATTTTTTTCTATAATAGACCATAAAAGAGCAAATATAATGTCAAATCGACTAATCTATTCCATACCTCTCTCAATGGATCAGAACTGGCTATTGTTGCAACAACTCCATGGTCCATCATGCCACCAACATCACCAGGGCTGTCTCTTGTCAACATCTACAAATGAAACAATATCTTAGGTATCATGTTGATAGAAAGACCAGGAGGGGATAATGGAACATAAGGTGAAATAAGAGAGGGTAATGGGATGGGAATAGAAGGGTGATGCAGAGAGGGGGCTCAAACTCATTCAAAGTGACAACTTGAATTTAAGAGGCATCTAACAAGATTCAAATGGCCTATTAGAGTTATCCAAACAATCCTCAAAGTTTCACAACTATCGGGAGTCTAACTTCTCAATTTCACCCATGTAACCTAGCAGTAGTGCAAAATCAATTTTTGGCCTTTAACTCCCATGCTTTCCAAAACACTTGAAAATAAAAAGGTGGATTCATATACCCATTTCAGATTTATACAACATATCTCTTAACCATATACAATTCTTTTGGACCAATCCATTGAAATTAGACACTCAACATTGTCCTAGGCCATGAATTAGGCTAGATTTACAAAGCAACATACCTTTAAACTTAACACGGACCCTTGAAACCTTGTGGCATAATTTTCTATTCCCTCAAACCTCTAAAACCACAATCAAAACCCAGGGTTGACACCTCCAACATAGCAAACTCCAAAACCCTCAATTTCATGCCAAGTCAAGAGGGTTTATTCAAAGTCCCACTTGAACAACCTCTTAGACCATGCCACCGACTCAGAAATATATATTTTGACCCCAATATGCTCAAGAGTTTGAAAAAACTCCACAATCTCATTGATTTTCACAAACCTTAGACCCAAGGCTCCATCTTCATGTGTTTTTCTTCCCAAAACTCATCAAGACAATAGGTTTATCTCCTTAGTTCCTTCTCCACAACTCTAATCCTGCAACCTAAAACCTACTTAGACTCCCTAGGGCCCATTACACTAGTTATAGTAGGTGCAGTTGGTGTAAGGGACCTTAAATCATTATTTTGGTTACAAAACCCTCAAACAATGTGTCTTCGGCCTGTCATAGGAAAACAAGGATATTTACCACAAATCACAATGGATCTCCCTTAAACTTGTTCCAAAATATTTTTAACACATTCCACCACAAAGTAAAATTATTTACATGGCACAATCAATCTCTACAGGCTCGTATAGGCCTGGAAATGACAAGAAAACTCAGAAATTTGATGAAAAACAGAGATATTCTTATTGCCAATGCTTCAAACTTCAAGCCAACGTTACAAAATGAGTTTTCATGCCTTTTTAAAGGCTTATCCTCATCAAACCAATTCCCAACTTCCTTACCACTACTTTTTAAACCTCTCATGACCATTGCATTACAAATTTGTTGCATTTATGCAACTCACAAATTTGGCACTTTCAAGTTTTGTCTCTTTATATTTGCCTAGATCCTCTTAAACACCTAAACTATTAAAAATAGTCTAATGAGACATTATTCAACTAATAAATCATAACTTACTCAAGAAAACATCATCCTATCTACCTTGACACCCCTTGTCAACTTCGACAATTCCTTCCACATGATTTGCAAACCTTACAAGATGAATACAAAAGCCCCTCAAAGTTGATCAATTACAATAGAATGGTCACATTGGACCTTATTAAGACTCAAGGACTCAACTCAAACATCCTAACACACCTTTCCTATCAGACACTTAATGAAGAAACATAGAAAAGAGTGGTGCCCCTGCACCAAAGGGATTAATGGAACATAGGATGGACTAGTATAGATTGATGGGATGGGCTAGGATCAGATAAAAAAATATAGGGTGGAAAATTTGAGGTTAATGGGATGTGATTATTAGAGAATAATTCAAAATAGGGTGAATTAGGAGGTTTCTAGGGTTTAACTATAGTACACAAAGTGCGAACTTGACCTATGTGTAGCAATGATAGAGAAGATTTATCTAGGATGAAACGTGGATAAATATGGTATAACATAGGATGATATAAAGGAACATTTGGTGGATCATAGGGGATCATGGAACATCTAGGATTATATAATAATGGGTACAATAAGATGGGAGTATAAGGACATAATGACACATAGCATGGACTAGAAGATATTAGTGGGATGGGTTAGGAGGGGATCAAGGAAAATAGGGTGAACTATTAAATGTTAATGGTAAGGGATTAGGAAGGAATAAAGGAACAAAAATTGAATTAGGAGAAAATAATATGAAACAATCAAGGAATACTTAAATGTAATGTTTGTGTTTCTCATCAATTTTTTAGATTTGTAAATACGTAAAATTATGAAAACTAGCTAACATAGATTTACAACACCATTAATGAATAAAGGTTACCTTAGTGTACGTTTTTTGAGGATATGAATCGTGAGGTGTGGAGGAAGAAGGTGCACTAGGAAAGTGTTTGAAATCTGAAGTATGTTATGAGACAAACATTCAAATATAACATTCAACTATTCAAATGCAATAATAATATCTTTAATACTAGTTGCATACATGTAGACTCATCGTCAAGAATGTATAAGGGTCATGCCTCATGAATAGTGTGACCCTGAAATTTCAACATATCAAAATTCCACTAATTTAGTTATTCTTAAATTTCAAAATATAATTTAACAAACATTAAAATAACTTGTTAAATTTTACCTGAGTGTCAATGCCAAATGTATCATTCAGAATATCACTTGTGAAATTCATTGCCTTTGCAACTGATGTAGGTTGTGTAGCTCCATCACGAGCACCCTGATAATCGTACGTGCAAACAACACCACAAGCTCCACAATGGTGGGGTGGAGCTCGGGGCCTACATGTCTCCTCCACACTAGGCTCTACTAGAGGACTCACACACTATAAAATGGTATGGGTGAGTGAGCCAATCAAATTCATCATGTCCACCTTTACACTATCCTTAACAATGGAAGGAACATAGACATGCTCCACCATGGGTCTACCCAAGACTCTTGGTGCCAAATGTGGATTATGTCATGCAATAGGTCTATTGTGTGTGAAGCCCCCACCTCTACCCTAAAAGTCTAAGATATCAAAATAATTTGGAATTTTATTGAGGAAAAACTCGCAATAGAGTTTCCTCAAAATTATTGTGGCACCTCATGGTTATTGCATAAAGGTTGGTCAAATACCATCCACCACCGCTCCCAAAATTTGTTTTTAATAAACTAATGGTTGCACCAATGGATGGGGAACCTCTTGCATGCATGAGACAAAGGTTCATTGGTTTTCGGGTCTATAAATAGGGCACACAAGTTGGTTTTGCTAATTTTTAGTTTTTTGACATCTGCATATGACAAACCACTAGCATAAAATTGTCTCATCTCATGCCTCTTATTTGACCAAAAATTCATTTGCTCGCGCATTTCTCCTACATGAGTTACAATTGACTTCAATGATTCAACAATCCCTCTCCTATAAGGGTGGGTTTCGGCATGCTCGGTTAATCTTGCAATTAATTGTTGATTGTCTCTTTACATGTTTTCAATTTTATTTTGAATATTTTCTTGTGTTCCTTGAGGATGCCTATGAATTAATGGAGGGGTTTTGGGTTGTTCTTGTATAGGAGGCTCTTCGTGAGGGGGTATTTATGAATTCTCAATGTTTTGAGGTGGAGATTCATTCCCTGAGAATTAGAACAAATTTTTATTATAAAAAACTATTTAAATTTTTATTCTAAATCAAATTCAAAATAAATAGAATAAAAATACATACCTCTTTGCAATATTCGACCTCTTCGACGTGTTAGTGGAATCCTCATGGAAAATGGCAAGCTAAGGTTGCAAAAAATGGAAGAGATTTGGCGAGCGCAATTTGCAGACCTGAAATCCTCTTCCTCAAGTTGCGGGTTGAAGACAAAATGAGGGTTTGAAACCTGATTTTTAGATTTTATGTCAAATAAGCCATTTGGCGCACACCAAATGGCTTATTTTGGGTTTTTATATAACGTTTTTTCAATTTGGCACCTAAATTGTGTCACAAATTGGTGCATTTACCCAGCCCTGATATGGTCTTGAAACAATGTTTTAGGGCAAATGAAACTTACGATATCCTTAGAGCATGTCATGATGATCCTTCTGGGGGTCATTATTCTTCAAAGAGAACTCATAAAATCTTGGGTGCTCGGTATTATTGGCCTTCAATGCATAAAGATGTCAAAAATTATGTTCATTGTTGTGATGAATGTCAAAGAGTAGGAAGACCAACAACTTCTGTTGAAATGCCTTTGTAACCATAGGTAGTCCTTGAACCATTCGAGAAATGGGGATTACATTTTATCAGTCCCATAGGTCCTTCCTCTCAAGGGAAAGAATACATACTATTTTGCACTGATTACCTAGCTAAATGGGAAGAAGTTTAGGCCCTACGAGTTGCTAGAGAGGAACAAGTTGTTGATTTCCTCTATAATAAGGTCTTTCTAAGATTTGGAGCTCCCAAAACCATTGTTACAGATTAGGGACCCCAATTGACATTCATGACCCATTTTCAAGTGAGTCATAAGAAGTCATCTCCTTATCACCCTCAGGAAAATGGTCAAGTGGAGGTGACTAATATGGAGTTAGAGAAAATCTTGATGAAAATAGTTTCTTTAGGGAGGAGAGATTGAGCTAGGAAATTTCCTAAAGTTGTTTGGGCGTACAACACAGCATGGAAATCCACAATTGGGTTTAGCCCCTATGAGCTTGTTTTCGGAAAGAAACCTCTCTTGCCCATCGAGTTTGAACTTAAAACTCTAAGAACAACTATGGAGTTGGGTCTAGACTCGAAACGAGCCCAAGTGGAGCGAGTTTTATAGTTAAGTGAGTCGAATGAGCTTCCTTTGGATGTTTTCCATCAAATTGAGCTAGTTCAACAACAACAAAATTTTTGGCATGACAAGAAAATTAAAGAAAGAGAGTTCCATAATGGTGATTGGGCCTTGCTATTCGATTCTAGTTATAAAGATCACCAAGGAAAACTCAAAACTCATTGGTTGGGTTCATATGAAATTTTTGAGGTATTTTGCAATGGCACAGTTCAATTGAAACCCATTGATGGTGATGCACAAACTCTCTTGTTAAATGGTCATCGCCTACGTATCTACCATAAACCTGTCAACAAGGAGGAATTTACAAAATTGGTAGAAATGCAGGGGGAAATCCAATGCATTGAACCTTGCATATTGCATAAAAACAAAATTGTATAAATATATGAGAAATTGTAATAAAAAAGGGCATATGTACAAATTTGTTTCAAAGCATTCTTCATTAATTCTTAATTCTTTGAACTTGGCTAAATTTTGACTTTATTCTGCAAGACTTCTTATAAATCAAAAACAACTTTCGAAGCACCTTGTTACGATGCTATAAAACTTGTTAGTTCAGGTGCCCCAATGATTTGGAACTTACCTTCGATCACGGCGGTGCTCCGAAACTCATGAGCTCGATTCCGATGGTGCTCCAGAACTTGTGAGCTTTGATGCCCAGATGCTCTGGAACTTGCATTTCAACTCATCACATCATACGTTTTGTTCCTATAGAATGGTGATTGGTTGAGAAAATCTCTAGAAGTTTGAGTTCACTCATACATCCATTTTTCTTCCTTTCGGATTCATCTTTCAACAATGCTCCAAAATATTCCTTCAGTTGCTACTCCAACTACATCTTTCGACGATGCTCTAAAACTTTACCTTTTGTTGTTGCACTGGCTACATCTTTCGGCGATGCTCTGAAACTTATCAATTTTGGGTGCTCCGATGCTCTCAAACTTGTTCATCTTCTTCATTTTAAATGCATGCCTCCAGCGTGCTCTAAAACGTATTCATTTGTTTCAAGTGCGTGCTCAAAAGCGTGCTCCAGAACTTATCCATTTCCATTTCGCCCGCCTTTTTCCATAAAATTTAAATTTATTTCCGATGCTTTGATTTTTCAAACCCATGTACACATGCCTTCTTTTTAAGTTGTTTTTTTTTAGTTGTCACATCAATAATCTGCACTCAGTGTGGTTATCCCGATTTCTTCCATCTTGCTATCATAAATAAAATCCATTATGATAACTTGTCCTCATTTATGACTTCGCATTAACAAGATGCCTCACTCATGTCATAATAAATATGTCGCCACCTTAACCAATACCATTCCATCATCCTGTTAAATCAACAAAGGTACATAATCTTCAGGTGATCACAAAATGAAAGCAAGTACACATTTTCGCTTAAGTAGTTATTTTTGAATAAGGTGTAATTAATTGGCACGAGTTTCTCCCTTCCTAATTTAGTAACTTGGTCCACTCATTGATTAACTGGTAGTACGATGCTCTTTTCGTACTCCTCCATGAAAATTACCATCATTGCACAGTAATTTTTAAACAAAGATAAATAAATAATCGCTTTTCGATTAAATCTTCAAAAAAATTATGTGCAAGCTTCTCGCACTATTGAATTTCTCAGCAAAATTATAGAACAAAGACAAAAAATGGGAGGTGCGAAGAAGAAATCAGAGTCAGCCTTAGCGGATAAATTATTGGGATTGAGCAAAATTTCCTGTTTGTTTCAGGAAGTGGGATGGTTGGATTTTATCAAAACGTTTGAGGGATATAATGAGAATTTGGTGAATGCATTTGTAAAAAATTATTCCAATGGCCAGGTGGTACTACATAGGAAGAATTTTCAGGTGAGTCTGAAATTCATTTCTCACCTATCTAGTTTAGATAATTTTGGTATTAAATTATCTAAAACTTCTCAAATTACATATCAAAAGTTATCAGAATGATTTCTTAGAGAGGGAGACCCTCGACCCATGATAGTTATCAGTACTAAAGGATAGAATAAAGGGTTTCAAAGGACATCCATATTAGAACCCTGGGGAACAGTTGTTGCATGGATCATAAAATGTTTTACTTGTGAAGGCCAACTTACTACTGTGGTAGGATCTTCATTTCGTATGTTGATACATTTGTGTCATGGGAAAGAAAACCCTGCCCTTAGGGTCAATTTGCCTAAATTTTTGAGTGAATCTGTTATTTCCTCCATAGAAAGATATAAAACTGGTTCAGGTCTGTTGAAACACCATGGGTTAATTCAATTAATCTATAAATATAATTTTCAAAACAAACCTGAAAGTAAGTGGGAAATTTTTTTCCAGAATTTTGAAAAATCTGTACCCAAAAGAAAAATAGAAGAAGGGGAATACTCTAAGAAAATGGCTTCACCTTCCAGAGGAACTTCCCTTGAGGCCTCAAGAGCTCTTGAATCCCAAATTCCCACAATCCCTGGTGAGGAAGCGCCATAATCTCTAGCCAATGAATTGAGAACCCCAGACTAGTCAGGGGATGTTGAAATTATTCATGCAGATGTAGAAATAATTCCCTCTAGAAAGAGGAAAATAAGATCAACTATTACTTTTCGGAACACTCCTCTCTTGATGAGAAGCAAGAGATCGTCCTTTGAGTCTACAGAAACCCCAATTCAAGATATAGGAAGTGTTTCAAAGAAAAATAAGTCTAGGAAACAAAAAAAAGTCAATAGAAATTGTGGACCCTGTTGATAATGTAGAAACAATGAAAACAGGTGAGCAAATTTATCAGTCTCAAGAAGAAGAGACCCCTATTGAAGAAATACCTCCCCACATAGAACAAGAAGAAGAGACCCCTGTTGAAGAAATATCTCCTCACATTGGACAAGAAGAAGAGAACCTTGTTGAGGAAATACATAAAGAAGAGAGGGAAAAATCTCCACCTTTTATGGAGGTTGAGGATAATATTCTAGAAAAATTGTCTCCCGTTGTAAATAAAGTTATTGAAACAGCTGAAAATGATAGTGTCAATGTGGAGTTAGAAAAATTGAAATTGGAAATTGATGAGTTAAGAAATCAATTGTAGAAAAATGAAGAACATATTGTACAACAAGAAGAGGAAATAGCAGTACAGATTACTATAATAGGAAAAAGAGATCAGGAGATTCAAAATTTAAAATTATAGATAGAAAAGAAGGATACATTTATTAATGAATTGCATATACAAATTCAAGAATGGAATCAAGAGAATAAGACATATAATGCTAATTTATCTGATAGGGATAATCAAATTGAAATTTTGAAAAATAATTTTATGCAGATGTTTCAAGCTTTTGAAGAAGAAAATAACAAACAGAGTGAAGAACAAAATGTTTCTCTTAGTAAGATTGTGGAACTGGAACACGATTTGCAAGAAAGTATCAATAAACCTATAATGGAATCAAAGGGAACTCATTTTGAACCAATTATAATGGAATGGTTCCAAGTCTGAATTCCCTCATTATTAATGAAATGGATGGAAAGATGTTATTTCTTAAAGGATGCTAGAATTGAGAATATCAAGTTGAAAAAGGAGTTGGTACTTCTGAAATAGTCATTTGATAGGGTCTATAGGGCAAAACAAGATGCATGCCAAATAGGAGAATTTTTATTAGCATGTAGGAGACCATCAAGGCTATATTCTATGTTTTTAAATGAACAATTGTTGAGAATCTATCATAACTAGCCACATGACCCTAATGATAGAGAATTTGTTAAAGTGTTTTAGAATCAACTCCTGACCAGCAACACATGTTATGTGAATTCTTTGTTCATAATTTACTGATGGAAACACATACTGATTTGCAATTGAGATCTTTGTTATCTACTATGCGTAATTAGGTTTATTGGTAAGAATGCACCAGAGAATACTCTCAGGCAGAGAAGAATGTGGGTCTTCAGATGAGACACCCCAACAAGAAACCTACAGCTTTCAAAGCACACTTTTTAGTTGTTAAAGTGAAAGAAACTATGAATAAGAGATATGATGACAACCTCCGCCTATGTCACAATCATTTCATAGAACAGGGGTCAAAACTGATTGGTAAGGCTTGGCATGCCTGTGAAGAGAGATACACCCCACTACCAGCATACTTGAAGAAAAGAGAAGTGGTCTCCCCTTTTAACATTAAATGGTCCTACAAAAGAGCAGATGCCTTGGCCAAAATCTTAAAAGACCTTGGAACAGATTGGATAGGGATGAGATATAAACCTCCCCTATTGCTCTTCCCACCACCTTCTTTTTATATTAATACAGATCAGGATAATGGAGTCTTCAACATGTGGAAAAAATGAGTTTTTTATCATCAAGGCTTCTTAGACGAACATAAAAGGATGGATAAAATAACAGATGATGATTTGTATGATATTAGTGCTAAATATGAAGAATTGAACAGAGAAGGAGGGCAGGGGTCACAATAGAGGGCAAGAGGACCTGCCATAAATTAGGAAGGGGAGGAAGTGATGAGGTAAAAATAACCTCATCATGATAAGATAATAAAATCCTTCCTCATAGATGCAAAATACTTATTCTCTGCCAATTAATTAAACTTTAAGAATAATAATTTCTTATCTTTTAAGAAAAATAGTACAAACTTTATTTCCTGTGATTTATTGAAATATCTTACCAATGCAAATTTAATGGGTAGTTTTAAGTATTTTGTAGGGTAATAATCGGTCATCATACAACAGTTAAAAGCATTCAACCAGCACGAGCTTTAGAATAGATTGAAGATATGTGTTGGGAACATGCTCCAGAACTTTAGGATGATGGACCAAAATCATAGTTTCTTTTAGTTAGAATTTTGTTATGTTTTAAGACTTCATGGCTCAACTCGAGCCTCTTTAATATTTATGTAATGAGAATTTAAAGACATAAAGTTTTTTTACAATCTGTTGTAGAATTTTTCAATGGTAATCTAAGCCATCTAAAATATAGGATTTAGTTAGAAACTTTCTATAAATATGTAATCTCCAGAAGCAAAAGACAACGCAAAATAGTATTGTTATGTTGTCGACATGTTTTCTGAATATATATGAATAAAGAAACTATTGCATATCAATCTCTCAGTTGTTGAAATTATGGATGAAGATTAATGTTAATGGGAAAGCTTTCGATTATACTGTGCATGTGACTTGAGAATGTAGGAACCCACGAGCTGGCCACTGGAGAGAGGATAGACTAAATAGATGAGTATTTTCCTTCTGTCATTTTTATTGCATCAATAATAATTATGAAGGTAGTCATTTTTCTATGATAATCTTATAAAGAGCCCTTAAGTCTATAATCTTAGAGTCTGAAGTTCCAAAGCACTCGTTGTCTTTCATTTCCATAGTTTTGTTAACTGTTAGGAACCGCTATTTATTGTTATTAATTAGATGTTTCATAGTTTGTTTACGATTTTTTCTACTTTTGTAGTTTACATGCTTATTAGTTTAGTTATTTCGGTGTTTTATTTAGTTATCATACTTTCTAAATTAATTATATTGTGCTTTCTAGTTTAAATACTTTCCAGCTTTCTAGACAAATTAATTTCTTGTTAACTAGTTAAACGGCCTTAAGTTAAAATTAATTTCAGTTTCTCTAAAAAGTTAGAAAATCTAAGAGAGTTAGTCAAGCTGCCTTCTATTGCAGATAGCCTTGGACACTATCTGGTCGACATATTGATGTTTTATCTTCTAAAGTAATGGGACCTAACGACATCCTATCAGTTAGTTGGTTTGGGTAGTTGGAAAAGGAAGTTGATTTTCTTTTCTATTTAGGATTATTTTCTTATAATAAGAGGGACCTTTTTCTTCTTGTTATCTTTTGGATTTTATTTGAAATTTTCATTTTGGTAGTGCTCTTTAGGATGATAGAGGGGGAGAGGAGAGAGAGAGAAGAGAGTTGAGGAAAGAAGGGCTTGAGAGGAGAAGTGTTGACAAGTGTTTTTGCACATCATAACATAAACAAAACATGAATTATTCTATCACTCAAACCATCTAAGAGAATATTGAGAAATTTTTGAGTTGAGTAAAATCATACAAGAATCACTAAATTATCTTTCTTAACCAAAAATACACCTTTTTTGCAAAAAAATGTTAGCAACCAATAATTGCAACACCAAAATTATTCACTTTATTTCACTTCAAATAATTAATAACTTCTTAAGAAAGCATCAATTCAACATGAAACAAGTGGAAGAGAAGGAAAAGAAGGTACATTATTTGTGAAATTGATAAGGTCAAATTTAGCCTCATCGTCGCTTTATATACATAAACAATATTTCTAACCCTACCCCTCCTCTCTCTTGTGAATTATCATTGTCAGTAAATTTAATTTTACAACTATTTTCATGTCTGATATCATGAAAGAGGCTACTCATTGCATTTTTTTTCTGTTTTGTAGGCTCTTGGATGGAGCATGCATGCTAAGGGATGAACACACATGATGAGATCAGATAGTGTCCATTACTTCACATGGAACTTGATATCCTTATACATGTTTAACTATTTACTTTGCATGCATGTTTTTTATTCCTTATTTACTAAGATGTGTTTTCATGTTCATTACAATTCACATACACCTCAAAGTGGGAGAAAATGCAATGGTGAAATTTGTATACTCGTGCCAATTCCCACATATTTTTAGAACCATTTTATCTAATGGCTTAAGAATACTCCATATCAACAAATGGTGTAACCCTTCACACATCCCCACCTCTACACATTTCCACATAATCAAGATTATCTCATTTATTTCTATGTATATTCCCACACCTTCAACATTTATTATGACCCCATGTTTAGACATTCATTCTCCATATTGAAATTATATTTTATTTTCCTAGGTCAATCTCACAATGAAAGATCAATACAACACCACTTAAAAATTTCCCCTAAGATTTCAAATAGTAAACTGTAAAAATCGCTCTTGCCTACTTCATTCCCTCCATGAGTTGACTTGGTATATGTTTCATGTAATTTATTTCTTTGAAGTGACATTTAAAGGCATTGAATATGCATTTATTCATCACTTATCATTCATTAATAAATCTAACACATTAAAAGGAGCATCATTCTAAGAATATTTTGATTTGGAGAACTAAAAGGAACCTTAATTTGCATTATCATTATTGAAAACTATTGCCTTTTCTCATTTCTATAATTGTAAATTTCATCTAACCAAGAAGGTTAACCTAGGAGAACATGGTCCACATGATCCAACAATATCTCCAAGGTAATTTTAAATACTACTAGTTCCTAGTAGACAACACAAAGGAATTTGGTCAGTCAAAAAGTAAAAGTGCATAAATACTTAGATCAGATGTGTAGTTCCTAGTACAAATCTATGGTTCTAGAAGTGACCTAAAGAAAAAATATTAGCCCACAATAAATTTGATAGTTTTTTATGAATACAAGGTGGGGATACAAATAGAGAGGATCTATTTGTAGTCATGAGATAGGAGAATCTCAATACAACATCAAAATTATTCTCCCTCACAACTTGTAGAGTTATGTATCTTAACCCCCTTCACAATTATTTTCCTAATTTAACATTTCAATCATTTAGTTTGTCATTCCTAAGTATCAATTGATTTATTCTAGGTTAATTTACACTAAGTTGATTACATTAATTTATTTAGCCTACATTTAATTCTATGGAAATATTATTTTCCTTAACACCCAGATTGAAATTATTCAACAATATTATTATCATATAATAAATTAAGATATCATTTTTTTTAATTTAATACTATAAACACAATAAAATAAATCAAACTTAATATTTATAATGGTGAAATTTTCATATCCATATTACTTCCCATTTAGTTTTATGCCCATTTTGAGAGAATAGCTTAAGATATTTGCATATAAATGAATGGTACAATCTTGTGTGAAGTTTGACTCATTCTTCTAGTCTTTACCTATCCCTATTACCCAAACTACCATACATTTATCTACATATTAACCATTCCTACACATCTCTCCATACATATCACATTTATTGCACCTACCATGATCAAACATTCATTTTATATGTATAATTTACTATTCCATCATTTTGATTCATTTATGTGGGTGTGAGATCCATGGTCATGGATCTAATACCTAAAATTATAAAATTTACATTCAAAATTGGTTGACTTAGGCACCCATATCATTGGCCATCGTGATCCAACCAAACACACATTTGTGTGATTATATATAGAAAAAATCAATTACATTTATTTTCATGATCCTCTAGCATCCTATAACAATCAAGGAATATGTATTATAGATAGCTTTTGAATTGGTGAACTAAAAAGGAATCACAATATGCATATTCATACTAGGAACTTTTGCAGTACAACTAAAGCTTATTGTCTTCAATTATTGGCATGACTATAAATCCAAAAAAAAATAATGATTGACTTAATAGAATTTATCCCCTAGCAATCTAGAAACCCACTAAAAGTATTCATAGATATAGCTACTCTTTAGACAAAAGTAGATGGCAAGGGGCTTGGTGAATCAAAACACATTTAAACACACATCTAGTAGCATTGAATCCATACAACAAAGGATAAATCCACAAACATGGAAGTGGTTTCACAAGCATAAAGTTAGACCAAAGAGAGACATTAATTGTACACATAATCTAAAGCAATATACAAATAAAGAGAACCTACTATTAGTACCTTGAGATAGTCCAAATTCTAAAATATAGCTAAATTATTTATCTTCAAACTTAAAACTAAATATCATAATTTAACTTTCACATTTACTTTCTATAAATAACACTTAATTTAAAATTATCACACCCACAAATATTATTTAATTAATAGCAAAAATCTAAATGGTCATTGGAATTTATTGACTTCTATTGCAAATGGTGCTTCTAGAGGTTTAGTTATCTTGATGGAACAACAAAAAAAAACCTCTATGCCAAATGGATGTTAGTTAAAGTATCCCATTTCAACTTAAATTTTTGGCTATTTAATAATAATGTTCCCGATTCTATAGTGGGAAAGAAAATGCTTTGGGACTCATTAAAGAATATTATGAATAATTAAGAGAGGAGAAATTAATTCTAGGGGTGACATAAATTATCACTAGATTGTCCTCCCAAAAATGGTAAATTTACTTTGAAAAATAGACAAAAAGACTTCCTCCTAATAGCTAACAGGTTAGAAATATTTGTTTTCAATTCATCTTGGTTGGAGGATGAAACCAACTTGTGCTCCTCTATATTTTCTTTCATAGCCTCTAGTCATTTCCTATTTTATTGGAACTAAAGGATAAATTGAATATCTTTAACCGTAAAACATCCTTTAAATTTGAGGAAATGTGGTTTAGAGATAGAGGTTTCATTCCTTTACTAAAAAATGATCCTTTCACTGAACGGTCCAACATGTATTAGTTGTGTAAGAAACTTTAGTATATTAAACAACAAATCAAATCTTGGAATCAAAACCATTTCAAATATATCTTCCAAGAAAAATAAAAAAATTCAAAGCAAATTGCAAGACACAAATGATCAAGATTATTTGGAATGAAATCAACAAGGAAAGTTTTGAACTTCATTAAAGACTTCAAGGAGATCCAGATGAAATGCTAGCAAGAGAATAAATTTACTGCAGAAAAAAGTGCCAAGAGATCTATCTATTAGAAGGAGATAGAAATAAATAAAATAATTGTGCTTCTATTAAGATTAAAAATCATTTAAACTCTATTCTTTCTATCACCTCAAGCTTTGGGGAAACCTTAACTAATCAAAAAGACATTTAGATTTAGAGGCAATTGATTTCTTTTCCAAATAATAGAAATCCTTTGGATGGAGCCATTTCCTCAACTCAAAATTTAAGACAATATCCAAAATTTGGTTACCAAAGAGTATAATAAGCTCCTCTTGCAAGAGTATACACTTGAAGAAGTAAAATCAATAGTTTTTTCTTTAGCCCAAGAGAAGGCTCCAAGTCTTAAATTGATTTGTTGTACTTTTCTTTCAAAAATGTTGGGACTTTTTGGAAAAATATATTTGGATAGCTTTAGAAGGGTCAAGAATAAACCATTCAATTTTGAGAGAAATGAATGCAAATCACATTGCATTAATTCCCAAAGTAATCTCTTCTTCATCATTTTCATATTTTTGACGAATTTCATTATGTAACACTATATATAATATTTCTTCCAAGGCCATCTCTTTGAGATTATCTTATTTTCCCCCTAAGATCATTTATGAGGAACAAGGACGGTTTGTTCCAAACAAATAAATAACATGTAAGGAGCCATAGCTTCTCATGAGTTTCTTCATTACATTCACCAACATAAACTTCAGGCCATGATTATAAAACTAGATATGATGAAAGCATACGATATTAAAGCCAATTGGGGATTTATTATTCAAGTTCTTCTCAAGCTTGGTTTCACACAAAAATGGTACAAATGGGTCTTATCTATAGGAGTTGAGAAAATACAACACCACAAACCCTGAAGATCACCTGCATGCAAATAACCTGTCACAAAAGAAGAGATGGAGACAAACAAGCAAGGGTTCTCTGAAAACTGAAAATGTATATATCAGAGAGAGAGAATGAATTGATATGAAATACAATGGGATCAATCCTTATAAAAAGGAGATCATGCAAACCCTAATAAAACCCTAATAGGAAAAACCCTAATAGAAGCCCTAATAGGATAACATTTAATAATTAATATAATTATTAAATGTCACTTTATGCAAACTAACGTGAAATCTTAACAAGGGAATAAAAGTAACTTAATCAACATAATTGAGTTAAAACCTTTACTCTAACACCCCCCCTTAAGATGAGCAACGGTGCAGCTACAAACAAATGCAGAAAAGCAAAGGTAACTACAATGCAAGAAGGCAAACATGGGTCCTGGCAACTAGGCCAGATCAGGTACCCAAATACAACCAAATCTCTGTAAAATGGAGAAATAGAGAAAACCTCATGGGAAAAAGCTCTACTCCAAAAAGAGAAGAAGAAAGCCAAGAAGAGACATCACTGAAGCAGAAGAAGCTGCAAACAACTGTCGAAAAATGACTGCTATGGTGTTGAAGAACCTCCGCTGAAGATAGGATGATCAGGAACAAGAAGACAACAATCTGCATAAGTGCCCATACGACACTACTCGAATCAGATGGCAAACAAAGGCAAACACCTGGAACGAAGATACAGATGGCACAAGAACCAATAGTCTGAAACACTAATCAAATGAAAATGGAAGATTCCTTCCAAGGTGAAACCAAGGAAGCATTAGCACGAACAGTATAATACCCCCCCCCCCATAATGGTGAACTGGGAGCCTGACAGATCAACTGAAATGGTGTGCAACACCCTGTAGTGCATGAAGAAGATACAACATCTGAAAGTGCACAAGAAAGCACCTGCAACTGAAAAAGTGGTGTGCAAAACAAAGCACACATGCATGAGGCTGGAATCATATGGATCCATGGTCGTCGTGGAGGGACACTCACCAGACAAAGGTGTGATAGCAAACAAAGGAAAACTACACAACCCCCCATGGTATGGATTCAATGTCGTCGTGGAGGGATACTCACCGGACAAAGATGTGATGGCAAAACAAAGGCAAACTACACAACCCCTTATGGCACTTTATAATATCAGTGCGAGTACAAAATATGGCACAATCTTATGTGCAAAATCCCAAAAGATGCATGTACAATAGTGTGGCACTTTATCTCAGTGTGTTTACATAAAAGATAGCTTACAAATGATGCTCAAAATGTCCAAAAAAGACAAGATGCTGGAAATACATGAAGAACAGCCAAAAACGAAGCATCCCATGCAAACAAAATGTTTCCAAGAGCAAATATGTCCAGGTAATCCACCAGAATGTGAAAACACAAATAACTGAATAAAAGATACCTGGAGTGAAATCTAGAAAAATGGCATGGATGAAACTGAAGAGCTCAGAAATACGGTTCCAATGCCGCTGAGATTGCGAAAAACGGAGAAACTGATCAAAAGTTATGAGCTTGAGACTGAAAATAGCCCCTGTGTCTTCAACTGGCTATAGAATGCACCAACGGAAAAAAGATGTGATGAGACCCACACCACTAGAAAGATGAGAAAACCATCTTTCCGACAATATCTCATTGGCCAAAAAATGATATTGTATGCCCAAGTTACGGCCTCCGGAATAAATCAGCTCCAAAGAGGGAAAAAACCAGTGCTAGGTTAAATTTGACGGTCATACGGTCGTCGTAGCAAAAACACTGTGTTAAATTTGACGGCCAAACGACCGTCACCGTAAAAGTGCGATTGGGCTATAAATGAAAAAAATTGTTTTTTATATCAATAAAAAAAAGATTTTATTTTTTGTAAAAAAAATCATAAAAAAATATTACAGAAAAAAAATATAGGGTGGGGGAGGCATGTGGGCCCACCCCCTCCATACCCCTTGTAGCACAGTGCGGGTACACTGCGCAGGGTACTCTGCCTGCGCAGGGTCCCGGGCCCTACCGGCCTAAGCAAGCCATTAAAAGGCTTAAAAAAAATTTGGGCTAAAATTAATTTTTTTCGGATTTTTTTGAAAAAATCTTTAAAAAATATAGTATTTTTTTTTTCGAAAAAATGACGAAAAGAAAGGGAAATTTTTTTTTTACCAGCAAATGGATGTCCGTACGGCCGAAATGTAAAAAAATTTTGCCTCAGATTTCGACTTTGTCCAAAATGGACGAATGAACAGTCGATTTAGGGGTTTTGGACCGCTGTGGACGCAATGGCAATGTCCGTTTGAGCTGAAAATGCTTCAAAAATGTAGGTGTGCCCTAGATCAAGAAAACAAGCCCCAAACCCTTGAAGCTCCAAAAATATTCAAAACAAGAACAGGAAGCTGCAGGTGTGGAGCTCTGATACCATGTAGGAGTTGAGAAAATACAACACCACAAACTCCGAAGATCACCTGCATGCAAATAACCTGTCACAAAAGAAGAGATGGAGACAAACAAGCAAGGGTTCTCTGAAAACTAAAAATGTATATATCAAAGAGAATGAGAGAATGAATTGATATGAAATAAAATGGGATCAATCCTTATAAAAAGGAGATCATGCAAACCCTAATAAAACCCTAATAGGAAAAACCCTAATAGAAGCCCTAATAGGATAAAATTTAATAATTAATATAATTATTAAATGTCACTTTATGCAAACTAACGTGAAATCTTAAGAAGGGAATAAAAGTAACTTAATCAACATAATTAAGTTAAGACCTTTACTCTAACATTATCTTGCACTTCAAGAGCCAAATTTTCAATATTGATAAATGGCTATTGTGTAGGTTTTTCAATCTTCCCAAGGAGTTCGTCAAGGGGATCCTCTTTGTCCTTTTCTTTTTATTCTAATAAAAAAATCCTTGAGCAGAT
Organism: Sequoiadendron giganteum; assembly: GCA_007115665.2. Lineage (NCBI taxonomy): Eukaryota > Viridiplantae > Streptophyta > Pinopsida > Cupressales > Cupressaceae > Sequoiadendron > Sequoiadendron giganteum. The sequence continues at coordinate 86,554,542 of CM021101.1, forward strand.
TGATATTAGTCCAATACCAAGCTTAGAATTGGAAATGAATTGTTATTCCAAGACTCCAAATTCCTATAACCACACATGCACTACTTGTTGATGATACTTTATTATTTGGTTTCCCTTCCATTTTTGAAGCAATATGCATCAAGAATACTACCAAATCATACTCTTATAATTAGGTTAGATAATTAATCTGACCAAATCTAAAATATTTGTAGAATGTCAGCTCTTGTTTGCAAAAATATATCTCCTCTCTTTTGAGTCTAAAAATCGATGTCCTTCCATGCAAATACTTAGGAATTCCACTTTTTATGGTGGCAATTAAGAATGATTTTTGGAAAAATGTTTTGTCATCAATCCAAAGTAGAGTATCCTCTAGGAAATGTAAATGGTTAATACTCACAAAGAGAATAACTATGATAAAATTTGTTCTTTCAAAAATTCCTATTTAAAAGATGTGCATGTTACAAACATGCCTAAGGGAATAGAAGTCAAGAGAATTTTTGAAATGTCTTCGAGTAGGAAAAAACTGGGCATTGTTCAACGGTCCCCTAGGTGCGGTTTTGTGGTCACTCATGTGGACGTTGCGACTATGGTTGGGTTTGTGTCATATGTTGATTTTGAGCTAGGGTCTTGCAGAGTCCATAGGGTTGTGATAAATGGTGGAGTGTTGGGTGCAGGTATCTCTTAACTGTCATTGGTGGATCTGGTGGCTAAGGATCCCTCCTCTACCATGGGTTCTGATTTTGTTGGTTTGGGGAAGGACGTGTGCATCCCCTCTGCTCCTCTCCTCCCTGAGGTGCGTCCTTCCTTTCTTGTTGTTGGGGCTTCCACTGGAGGTAAATGAAAGTCTTTCTCTGATGCAGTTTCTAAGAATTGTGTGCATTATGTGCCTACAACTGCGACTAGGACTCGACCTTTGCCTTATGCTTTGGCCTCTCCTATGGTGGTCTATGGGCCTGAGGTTGCTGAGAATGAGGTTTTTTATTTATGTCAGGGTGTGGTCTGCAAGTTTAATGGCTTGTGGACCTCCCTGCGTAATCTCCATAAGTGGGTGACTAATTTTTGGAAGCCTCTAGTTTCTGGAAAGATTGACCTCTATCCTAGTGCTAGATGTTTTTTCTATGCAACTTTCTCTACCCCTGAGGATCATGACAATGTGTTGGACAGGGTTTGGATGTGGGGTGTTCATTCGCTATTCATCTGGCCATGGTTTTGCTCCTTCAATCCTCTCAAGGAGCCTCTAAATGTCAGACTAGTTTGGGTTCGTCTGTTGAATCTCCCCCTCCAGTTTTGGGAGGATTCTTGCTTCGAAGCTATTGGTAGTGCCATAGGCAATTTTTTAAAGGTGGATTCTACATCTCGATATCTTGGGCATACTATGGTGGCTCGTATTTTAATCGACTTGGATATCTCCCAACCCCTCCATGGTGATGTGGTCTTGATGGTGGAGGACAGACCTTGGAAGCAACTTATGGACTATGAGGGGCTCCCTTTTTCGTTGCAGGAGATGTTTCTTTGTTGGTCACTTAGCCTCTGGTTTCCCTCTTGCTCGCCGCAAGGGTGCTGCTACTTTTTGAAGGATGCTCTCATGGACCATCTCACGGTCAGCTCTCCCCATTCAAATAGTTTGTCTGAGGAGGGAGACTCTTCTCTCTTAGAGTCAAAGCCTTTCTCGGGTCCCCCTCCGACTATCCGTTCCTCGGATCCTTTGCCTCGATCTATTGTTGTTGTGTTGTCAAAACCTTTTCTTGTCGCTTTCCCATCAGATCATACCTATCCTTCATTTAACAACTCTATTGGTTCTTTTTTCATTCATATCTCTTTTGCTTTGTTGTCGTCTCCCTCGTTGTGTGGTGGAGTGGATCCGTTCCCCTCACCACGCTCGATGGATGTCATTCCCGAGCCTTCTTGGTCAGTTGTGCTGAGAAAAAAAAAGGGACTCCCCAAATCTGTGGCTACTTTGCGACCTCGGATTCAAGGAGTCATATTAGTCCCCTCTGGTGTTGGGGTTGTCTAATCTTTATTGGTTGCTCTATAGCTGTTAATCAGTTGTCTCTGTTTGTTTTCTCCTAGTTCATGTTTTGTATGAACTAGCTTCTTTTTTTTGGCCCGTTGGGCTTTCTTTATGAAGGGTACAACACGCTGTAAATGCTGCTTACTTTTTCAAAAACATGCCTAAGGGAATAATTCATGATATAGATACAAGTTTGAGGGATTTCCTATGGAAAGGGAATTCTAAGAAAAATAACAAAATTTCTCTCATGGCTTGGGATAAAATTTGCACAATTCAACATCTTGGAGGTACAAGTATCCATAAATTAGAAACTCACAACTTGGCCTTAGGAGCTAAATTGGCATGGATCATCTTTGTTAAACCAAAAGCAAAATGGTGTAAGATAAAGAAAGAAAAATACTTAGACTCTAATGATTCTCATAGAATATTTCTATCTCAAATCCTAATCATGGTTCAAAAGAATGGAATTTCATTATAAGATGCATAAAAGTAATTCTCTACCATATGTCTTGGGTTATTCACAATGGAGAAACATCTTTTTGGGAGGATTCTTGGAATGGGAATCCTCCACTTGGAAACATTGCCTCTCTTTTAGAATCTAAGATGATCTTGAAACAACTTTGGGGGAGTAAAGTGAAAGATTATCTTGTTATCTCATGGGACAAAGTATTTATAACAACAAAGTGGAAAAGTCTACAAGATTGCCCTATTCCAAAAGTCCAAAAAATCATTCTCAAGTCCTATTCTAAACGAAAGGAAAATATCCTTCTCCTATTAGCTAAATAAATTGATTTTGGCTCTTTCAAACAATAGTCAATACAAGGTAAATCAAGATTACAATTCCTTAATCATTCAAAGTTCTAACTTGCAGGATGACTAGCCCTATAAATTATGCTGGAGCATAGTTGCTTACCCAAAGCTAGGGATTTTGGATGGATTTCCCTTACAAATTAAATCATCACTAGTACTAGACTAGTCATTACTCAAGCTTTAAATTCCCTTTATGTGATAATCATACAAAGTATACAAATCACCTTTTTCTTTCATGTACATTCTCAAAAAATTGTTGGAGGTGACTAACATCAAAACTAAACTGGAGCTCTCATCTTCCCCAATCACTAATGATTATCTTTCATAGCTAGCCATTACTATACAAAGACCATACTTTTTCTAAAATGTGGCTCGTTTCTCCTTCCTTACTCATATGGAACATCTTTCTTAAGAGAAGCAAAAGGATTTTTAGAAAAGAAACCAACAGTTGGGAATAAGTCATATTAAGGTTGGAAAAATCCATATCAGAGGTGGTCATGGCTCCCATCTCTAAGTCTAGGTTTTCAAGCCTCTTACTCTTTATGGGATGTACATATTTTAAAGCAATTGAGAATCCTTTCTTCTCCCCATCCTAGGGTTTTTATCCTCATCCTAGGGTTTTTAACCTCTTCAAAATTGGACAAAATCAAAGTGGTTTGGATTCCACTAATCATCCAATGATAAAACTAAATTTTGATGGTGCTTCCTATGGTAATCTAGTTGTTTCAAGTGCAAGTTTTGTTCTTCGTAACTCAAAACGAGAAGTATTATATGCTTCGGCTAGTAAACTTCAGATGGGGTCAAATAACCAAACTAAAGCCCAAGCTCTCGATATAGAATTATAGCTAGCCATAAAACAATATTATAAAGATCATCATTGTTGAAAGAGATTCACTCAATATCATCAATGCTATTAAGAGGAAAGATCTCAACAACTAGAAGATCAACTACATTCTCCATGATGTCTAGAATTTTTTAGATCAATTTGAAATATACCAAGTTCAACATCGCTTAAGGAAGGAAATGGCCTAGCTAACAGTCTCGCAAATTTGACTTGTGATCAGAGGAGAGAATACAAATTCTTGAGGATTCAAATATTAGAAGTTTCCCCAAATTCATGCCATAGTGAAAAATGTATTGATCTAATAACCCCAATAGCAAATATTTCCTTAAGTGATTAACTATTTTCTTGTATGTGTGGTAGGTTCTTTTTCATCGTACAGATCTCTTTGCCAAGAAGCCGATGCTTCGAGTTAATTGAGGGCTCAGTTGTGTGGTTTAAGGTTTTAAAAGTGTGTTGAATGATCTAAAGTGAGGTGTAAGATCAATTGCAAGCTGCTTAAGCTAAAATGTCTGTGAGTTGACAATAATAATCATTCCTCATTTATTTCATGTGTTATGGGTATCAAATAGCCTCGTCATAGGGTTGTGAGCATTACAGTCTTGACGCTAGAAAGTCTTCTACACCATTCTCCCTACATTTCAAAGTCGTTTCCATGGAGTTCCAACTAAATAAGAGATTGTTCTTCTCTATGAACAAATGGGAACTCCCTAATAATGGAGAATTTGACTCAAAGCTTCTGGGAAAAATCTTCAAGTTTTAGTCTTCTGAGGAAGAAGAAGAAACAATTAGGGAGGTAACAGGTCACGATGTGCTTGAGGACTCTCCAAGGATCATCTTCTTCTAACAGGTGACTTCTTGCTTCCTATCAAATGCCCTGGACCTGATTCAAGATGCAAATATTGTTAGGGGGCTTTGCCTTAATTACATTCATGACTACCTAGTAACTGAAGAGTCCTTCAACAACGCCCTGCACAACTATGACTTCCACAATGTTTTGGGTGCCATGGTTGGGGGTCTGTCTAGACACTTTGATATCCAAAATTCACTGGCTATAAATTGCATTTGTTATGCAATTAAACATGGAATCCACAATGTTTTCCCTGTTTACAATTCATAATTCTCTTTAGTCTTATCGTCGGGAAGTGGATACTAAGCTTTCAGAGGGTGCAAAATGTATTCCAGCCCCCCTCCTCCTCACACAACCTTATCTTCGGTTGGGACTGGTTTGCGGACTGTTGGGTCTCCTACAAGGGATTAATCTCATCTTTTTGTACGCTGGGCTGGATCGTGGAAATACCCATGTCGTTAAAAAAGAAAACGTACATATTGATTCAACTAGAAAAAATGGTGAAAAAAGGGTACTGCACATGATATAAACATCAATGTTCCTCCTAGAAGGAGAATGTGTCTGTTTTTGCCGATTATGTTATATATGGTCTTTTTGACTATTTTCCTATGTTTGATAATTCAAGGATAATCTGGCTTTAATGAGAGCCATCCATTGTAAAGACTTCGCCAACATGGAACATCAGGCTTTGATAATAGCCTCCTTTTGTAATGTTCTTGTTTGTAAGGGTTACATCTGACTCATTTCAAGAGTCTTATATGTAAATATCTATTATAGTAATATAAAGGTCAGATGTTTAGTATATTTTATCTAAAATCTATTATTTAATTACCCTAAATTGATTTACATATATATATATATATTTTTAATTAGCCTGGAAAATTATCTGTAAGTTTGAATATGTAAACTCTTTCATATGTAAGTTAAAAAGAGCATGAGATGAACAAAATATTTTTGAAGGAGCTTTCATCCTTCTTATGAGGCTCAAAATGATACTTTTCATAAAAACCAAGGTGTATGGCAGCATGTCCAAAGTTCTTCTAAAACTCAAATCTGAATTTCACAATTATGTTTATAATTAACTGATAAGTAAGAGGAAGAGAATAAAAGAATACGAGGTGCAGATACAACTGAATGTTCTCACCAATAAATTAAGTGTCATTTAGCCAAGTCTATATATAAAAAATAAAATACATTTTAGATTATTATAACAACAAAATTTAATTGCCAAAATCCATTGACTCGTAACAATGATTTACATGAATATATCTTTCATAAACATAATTCACATCAACTTCAACTATTTAGATTTTAACTTCTCCTCAATGCTTTCAAAAGAAATGAGCCAAAGCTCCATTTCAGTTTCACCAGTTGATGTTTCTGATTTTGAAGGTGAGGATATAAAGGAGTTCAAGATTGGAATTTTGGATATCATCACTGGCAGTGATTTTTCAGGGCCATCATATGGTACCAGAGAAGGATTAAACTGATTAGGGGCATTCAAGTAAAACAATACTTTGCCTTTGCCGCTCAACTTGCTAATCTCTGCAAAGCGCTCGCAATCATCTTCGACAGTAAACTCTTCCTCAATAATGCTATTAAGGCGTTCATGGGGTTGTATGTTCTTTGATATATACAGCCGAACTGTAAAACGGTTACCACCTGGAGGAAGGTTTACTTAATGTTGTAGAGCCCAAAAGCCCTCAACATGTTTCCCTTTTCTGTTGGCCATTGTTTATTGAGAGAGAAGAGGGATTATTCTCAGACAATTGCCAGGATGGAGGAGCTTCTTCCACAACTATATAGACAAACAGAGAGAAGACCATTCGCCACTGACATGTAACTGAAGTCTTTTGGAGTTCAGCTATCATTAAATTATGACTACCTATGCTAGTGTCCTCATATAACAACCATCTTGGTCTACAAGTCGATCCAAATATGGTATTCTAAGGTATATTTATTGGTGAATTAGAGAATTCCATGTTGAATATGGAATCAATCTATATAATAATCACCACCATCTATACTTAATTTTAGCTTTCTTTTTTCTCAATTTAGATATCATATTCAAGCTTTTTTCCAAATTTATATATCAATTTCAGGAGATAAAATAATACAAAGAAAAAGAGATACATATAAATGAATAAATAAATTGTTCATTTATATTTAAATATAATGTATGTGTGTGTGTACGTGTGTGTGTCTGTGTGTGCACGTGTGCGTGCGTGTGTGTGAATGAATTAATTGTAAAAGAAAAGAAAAAATGTTATTTTTAGACTTTTATTATGAAATCTTTAATAAATTGTGAATACACATTTATTCATTCTTAATATTTATCTTAATGAAGAATGAATTACCTTTGATACCTAGTATATTCCCACACATTACAAATTTTATCTTTTAAAAAGGTTTAATGAATATATTAGTCACGTTCTCAATATTTTTATCGTACATCAAGTCAATCTCTTTTGATTGAAATATTCATCTTTATTAGATTTTCTCTTTCACTATTCTAAAATCTTGTAGGCACCAAACCTATCATTTTGTGTCATCCGTTTCATAAAGGTATAATTCTTGGTTTCCCGAATTCCACCTTCTCAAACTCCCAAATTCTAAATCTCTTGAGTTATTAGGTAGAAATCTATATTGACTTATACCTTCACAACTTCCCCCTCAAGTTTTGGTGATTCATCATGTTTACAATAAGGTCATAATGATTATTCTCTTAACAACGCTCGATTTCTTATAATGATTGTTGACTACACAAATAAACTCTCCCATCTCTGATAATGAAAAATATGTAAACAACACAAACTACACCTACCCTATGTTGTATTACATCTCAAGTTCTCATCTTCTTCATTACCTCTATAAGGTAGTAATTTTTCTTTAAATACACAAATAAATGTAGGCACTCTAGTAGTAGTGTTTTATAACTTCACCCTTTCAAACTATAATCTTCATGTAGACACTCTAGTCATGAGAAATGCAACAATACAAAGAAAAAGAGATATACACAAAACTTCACAAATGAAAAAATATAATTGTCTATCTATATTTCAATGAAAGGAGAGTGCATGATTTATACATCCTTTATGATCATTAACAAAATCCATCCAAAATAGATCTAGTTTAGCCAGCTAACTATAAAACTAAAAGTACCTATGCCACCTTTAGGACTCCTATTAACAACTCTCTAAAAAATCGCTAGCATGTGATTATTCAACTATTTGTTGACTCTAACAAGTTATGGTTTTCAATATATCTTAAGATTATATTTCTAAGTTTCATATCCATAGGAAGTAGAGTTGCAAATGTGATGGCCACTCAGTATTGTTTGAGAGTCTAGGTCAGCAAAATACCATTCAATAAGAAGAAATATTGCTAGTAAAATATTTGCAAGCGTATCTCACTATCTATTATCTATAACAAAGATCGCATGCACATTTATAAGATAGTGATCATCTTATTTTAAATAATTAAACAAATTATTCTTCATAATTCTAAGAGTTGGGATTTAATTTTAAAATTTAGGTTCTGACTACTAATATATAACAAGTATGTTATAGAGATATTTTAATTAATGTGACATAAGAATTTCCTTCTGAACAACTCCTTAATGACCCTTCACTATCACTAATATTTTTTCCCTAATCAATCATCATCTTTAGTGTGAAGTTCTATTAAAAAATATTGTTTCAAGGATATTCCAAAGAGGAAATGATTTTTCTTTGATGCAACACAAAATGATGGAATTCTTATGAAGATTACAAATTTCAACATCACCTTAATATATAGTGGCAATATTGAAAGAGACTTCTGATTATCACACTAATACTTTCCCTAATAGTGACTTATCATTTTAACTAAATTGCTTACTTCACGAAAACCTCAAATGTCACTCTAGTGCTTAAAGTTGTCAAATGATGGTTCTTTGTCCTAATGGAAAATTGTGTAAAGTAGAAATAAATATTGGTGTTTGACCAAGTAACATAGCAAGACTCGACCCTTTAAAAAAATAAGTAAATTTTATGTTGTTATGAAAAGTTTTAAGAGGATTATATGTTAGAGTAATAAGTTATTATGCTTAATGAATTATATCATACTGGTTAATTAATTAAGTCACTTATTCATCTAGTTGCTTAAGCTAAACTTAGGCGCATTAATAATTATTTATTAATTATTAAGTATGCACACTAGGGTTTCATTTAGGGTTTCCCTTTTAGGGTTTCTTGATCTCCTTCATAAGGATTGATCTCTTTGTAATAATTGAGATTCTAATAATGCATTTTACACTTTGAGGTTTGCAGAACATCTTCTTGGTTTTGCATGTCTTTTGCATGTAATAGGTTATTGCATGCAGGTGATCTTGGATTCTAACATGGTATCAGAGCTCCAGACCTGCCGCTGCCTGTTCGTGATCTGAAGATATGGCTTCTCAGTGAGTTTCAAGTGCAAGGGTTTCCACAGGCATCTTTTTTGCAAGATCTGGGGGTAGCCAATTTTTCGTGCAGTATGGGCTCAAACGGACGTCACCATCGCGTTCGCAGCACCCAAAAACCCTAGAAACGCCTGTCAAATCGTCCATTTTCGAGCAGTTGGTTTCTGAGGCAAAATTTTTTTGCCAGAGAGGCCGTACGGCCTCCCCAGCACGCATTCCGAGGTCGAGAATCGCACAAAAATAAAAAAAAAGTGTTTGTTTTGGGGTCTGTGCAAACACCTCTGGTTATAAACAATCCCGCCACCGAGCGACCACCGCTTCACCGCCGCCGCCGTCCTCCGCCACCGGTCCGCCACCATTGGGCGGTGCTCACCTCAGCCCCCGCGGGCCCTTTGTCCGTTGATTGCAGGTCCTATGGGGGACCAAACCCATCGTGCCCAGCCCCCGGCCTGACATCCAGCCCCTGCCAATACCGCGAGGTCACGTGTGGGACCAAGGCCTCCGATCAACTTCAGCCCCCTGCGCCCTGCCTGCGGTCACATGGGTGACCAGGGGCCCAATTTTTTTGCAGGAGGGCCGGTTTTTTGCGACGACGGCCTCCAGGCCGTCAAATTTATGCCTCTGAACCGCTGACGTCAGCATGACGTCAGCGTCCGTACGGCCTCTCCTTGCCCCTCCTAACCCTAGTTTTCTCTAAAGAAGCAGTTTTTTTCTTTTTTGCATAACTTGGGCATACGGTATCGAAATTGGGCAAACGAGATATCGCCGGAAAGCTGGTTCCGAGCACTATCCTGTGGTGCTGTTTATTTTATAGTATTTTCCTGTTTTACTGCATTTATTGCTGGTTGAAGTCAGATGTACTTTTTATGCTTCCGAGCTCATAACTTTTTGCCACGATCTCCGATTTTCGCTATCTTTGCGGCGTTGGAAAGGTATTGAGGAGCTCTATGTTGCTGTCCATGCACTTTTTTCTGTATCTATCCCAAGTTTTTCGTTAATCCAGATTTGGCCCGATGGGTGTTTTGGAGATTACCTGGATTTTTTGGCAGTTGGGAGAGTGCATCTTGCATCTTTGCACTTCATTTTCAGTGATACATCATTTAATAATCGACTGCTACTTCATAGATTCCAGAGTTGTTCCCGTTTGGAGTTTTCGAGTGTTCCGTTGCATCGGGTCTGCTGTTGCATCATTATGATTCCGATATGGTTTCGTGTAGACAGAAGTATCTTTCCTTGCTTGCCAGATTGCGGTTCCAGTGTTACTCTACAGTGTTCTTCCAGTGCTTCTTTGCAGCATGTCATATCATTGTAGGGGGGTTTTGTCCCACTGGGTTTTCCTCCTCTACCTCTTTCTTGCATTTGTAAATGGGTACCTGATCAGACCTAGTTGTCAGGACCCATCTTTGCTTGCATGCATCTTCTTCTAGTGTTTTTAGCTTCTTCCTAAGTTCATCTTAAGGGGGGGTGTTAGAGTAATAAGTTATTATGCTTAATTAATTATATCATACTGGTTAATTAATTAAGTCACTTATTCATCTAGTTGCTTAAGCTAAACTTAGGCGCATTAATAATTATTTATTAATTATTAAGTGTGCACACTAGGGTTTCATTTAGGGTTTCCCTTTTAGGGTTTCTTGATCTCTTTGTAATAATTGAGATTATAATAATGCATTTTACACTTTGAGGTTTGCAGAACATCTTCTTGGTTTTGCATGTCTTTTGCATGTAACAGGTTATTGCATGCAGGTGATCTTGGATTCTAACATGGTATCCTTAGGCGCATTAATAATTATTTATTAATTATTAAGTGTGCACACTAGGGTTTCATTTAGGGTTTCCCTTTTAGGGTTTCTTGATCTCCTTCATAAGGATTGATCTCTTTGTAATAATTGAGATTCTAATAATGCATTTTACACTTTGAGGTTTGCAGAACATCTTCTTGGTTTTGCATGTCTTTTGCATGTAACAGGTTATTGCATGCAGGTGATCTTGGATTCTAACATTATAATTATATCTACATTAGCTACAACTCAATCCATATTTGTTTTGTCGAGTTATAAATTACTTGTATTAATTTTTCTTTAAATTTTGATTGAAAAATAATTGTGACGTTCTCATAATATTATGTATAAAATAATTATCATCACTATCATTTTATATGTAACTTAGTTATACATTCTCAAATTTTGTTGTGAAAAGTTTTAAGAGGATTATAATTATACCTACATTAGCTACAAATCAATTCATATTTGTTTGACTAGTTATAAATTACTTGTAGTAACTTTTCTCCAAATTTTGATTGAAAAATAATTGTGAAGTTCTCATAATATTATATATAAAATAATTATTATCACTATCAGTTTATATGTAACTTAGTTATGCATTCTCTTTAATCATGTTTATCAATCTTTACTTCATTGGAATCAAATTGTAATGATTTTTAATTTTTTCTTCTATCTTTGAAAATATTTATTTGATAATTATTCCTTCAAATTTTATAAGTTCCTTACCTTTTAAAAAAATTAATTATATGTGTTAAGGATCCTCATTTATATGTGTTCATATAAATCTTTTGTTAAAATAAATCTTGTTTCAACCTCATCTCACCTAATGTATAATCTTCTAATAGAAATATATTATTTTTATTCTATCTAACCAAAATATAGGTATTGATCCTAGGTAAAATTTAAAAGGAAACAAGCCTTTCCATACAAGGCTCCAAGATATCTACATATTCACATATAAAATTTACTTTGATTAATGTTATTAAATTATATCAAATACATCCACAAATGTAACATTTTAAACCTAAGAAGTTCTTCACTAGTGTTTCCTTATGTCATATTAGAGATACTTTAATTAATTTTTAAATTAAATTGAAATAGATGCTTGAGTAACAAAAATTTCTACTATTAATTAAGTTTTTGAAGAGTCGTATTTCTTTCCAAATTATTTTTGAAGCAAACAAATAATTCTCAATGTTGAAGATGACCTTGTGTGATCTAAAAAATCTCAAAAAAAATTAAAAATAAATAAGCAAATGAAGGATTGGAAATGAATGTGGTAGGAAAAAATTCATAATCACCCCCAAAATATTGTAACTAAACACACAAAAATAAGGTGTGTGTACTCCACCTTTTAGGAGATGAAGCACACACAAAAAGGGGAAGAGGGATCCCTTTCCTATTTCGCTCTAGAGTTTATTTAAGGAAACCCTAGAGACCTCAATATAATGGTTCAAATGAGAAATGGGGTTGTTATAAGGTTTCTTTGGATTTGATCAAACAAAAAGGGGGTTCACCACTAAGCAAACACTTAGAAAGAATGAAATGCAAGTGACATGCAAATCTAACTATGTAATGTAGGAAATGAAACTCAAAATTAAAATAACAAACTAAGAATGAACAGAGGTGCACCTAAAAAACTGGGGATGCCTGAAAAAAGGCCTGCAATCCTGAAATTATGACTTTTAATGCACATTGGGCCTCATACATCATTTGGGGTGATTTAGTCCCAATTTAGGGTTTCAGGTTGGATCTAAAATATGCAACTGGTAAACCAAGATCTATAGGAAATGTCTGAAAACTGGTATATTGGGACTCATACACCTAAGGTGGTGATTTAGTCTCAGTATCAAGGTTTTACTAAAACTTTGATATCCTCTAGTGATATTTTGTAGCTTCTCTCCTCTTTGATCTCTGAGTTTGAAACTCTGAATTTTGGCCTATAGGTGACTTTTTGTGAAGATGACAACTTCTTGACAACTTTGACAACTTTCTTCAATCTTTTAATTTAATCTTCAAAGGATCTTCAAACCTCAAAGCACCTAGATCTACAATCACACATGTAGAGGAGAGAAAAATGTTGTTTTGTTAGTGGATAGGGGTTTTCCATGGCAAACCCCATTTTGGTTATCAAACCTTGAAATGAAATGAAATATAATGAACAAATGATGAATGAACAAATATTCTATGTTGCAACTCACCAAAACCTTAATTAAAAGGTTGCAAACTTGTATGAAATGGCTATCATGAATGTATATCTTGACTCTTGATTGAATGTTATGAATCTTGACTTGAGTGCTTGCTTGAATCATGAAAACCTACATCACAAATGTTAGCTCAAAAACACACATGATGTGTGATGACTTTGACATGATGCTTGAATCTTGAATATAGCTCCAAAACACTTGATTATTAGCTCTTGGATGCTCTTGAATGTTTTGAAGTACTCTTGATTGCTTATGAAATCCTAAGATGAAATTATGTGAAATAACCTTGTATTTATACTTGTTTATGCCAAATTTCTCGAAATTACAACACTACAAGCCGACATAAGATCTAGGAGAATAAAATCCTTCCAAGAATAGAATTCAAAATAAGTCCTAATTAGAGCATAACTCATATGCCCAAGGTGGCATATGAGTCCCAGTGGCTCCAACACGGGACACGGACTTCTAGGAGTGTCTTGTTTAATGTGAAATTTGAAATCAGGTCATAAGACCTAGGTGGGACTCATACACCCAAGGTGGCATATGAGTCCAAGATTAGAAAATCCAGGAAACACAACCTCAAACATTGAATTATGATTGGCTATTTGAGAAATTTCAAGATTATCCTCAGAAAAATACTTTTATAAGGCTTGTGGATGCAAAATAGGACCAAATAAGGCATAAAGAAGCCCAATTTTAGCAAGGAGGGCCCAAACAATTGTAAAAATGTAAAGGGATACATTTTTCTACACTACATTTAGCCCCCCCCACTTTAGTGAGAGGATTAACTTGCTTCAAACTCACACTAAAGTAGACAAACATGCATCAAGAGGGGTCCAAGTGTACCAATTTGGATGGTATAGGATAATAAAGATCAAAGCAGGTGGCCAAGCCCACAGGATCCAAGATCCTACATTAAACCAACATAAGCACAAAAGGACATACACAAGGTGTATGATATGTGTTGACGCAAAATTTTGCAGGGGGCAACATTCTTATGGGAAACTTAGTTATTGGGGGACATAGTGCACTTAGCTAAGTGACCTCCAGATTTTATTTAAGCCGGCTCTTCGTTTTAGTGGGGAGGTAAAGGGTTAGAAGGACAATAGGAAATATTAAAATCTAGACTAAAGGCGATGCACCAAAATCATGAATGAAACCACTTGGGCACAGTGTCGAAAGCAAAGGCTCAAACAATAAACTATTTTCTATCAAATAGATTATCCAGAAGCACTCTAGACATAAGAATACCCTTTAATTACATAGCATAATCTAATACAACTTCACCCAACATAGAAGAGTTCAAACATGATATGTATTTATTAAGTTGTAGAAGATTACAAAAGTTGAAGAACGGGCATTCATATGCTATAGGAAAATAAAATCACAATCTAAAAATCTTATCAAATGCATGAAAAACAAAAAAGGTCGAATTGATTGGCACAGTCTGCAAACTTCAAGTTCAATAAAAATATTACAAATTCTATTCCCAGTGCTCGGGAAGATTTTTGTCTATCCAACAACAACCTAATAAAAGAGAAGAAGAGTTTCTTAAATAAGCCAGCCCACTGTTTGAAAGCCACATTGAGAAAGATATCCTGGAAAAACATTGACGTTCCAAATCTTCTCGAGCTGGCACTAAGTAGGAAGATTTCCCAGCAACACACCAAAAAATCCATCCTCTGAGAAAATAAGGCCATGCAGAAGTAGCAAAGGACACACGACATCAAAGAAGAAAATGTGGCAGCAAAAGAGAGAAAACGGCATAGGCGAAAACTCCCAAATAATCGACGCACAAGAATACGCCATGCGTCAAGCACACAGAGCATGGCAAAAGAATAAGGGATGCCCCAGTGAAAATCTCCAAAAGGAAGCCACGTGGGTGATGTCAAGTGAAAATAACTACATAGTGGGACCAGCTCAGGAAATGGCCAAAGAAAGCCATGCGTCACACACACAAAACTTGGCAGAGGCAAAGCAATACGAAGCGGTAGGAATCTTCGTTAGGAGGCCACGTGGAAAACACCAAAAATTTGCAAGCGATAAAAGACAAGGTGAAGCCATGAAGGAAAGATAACCGCAAAAGCTAGTGGTTCATGAAATAAAGTTCATAGTTTGGCGACTCAGAGGGACATTTTTCCCATGGAATGAAGAACCCCATAAACCTTGGTTCAGCATCCCATTATCACTCACAGCTGAGAGAGGGCAGCTTGCAGACCAGTCCAGACCTCATTTGATGGTGCGAAGAGGGCTCGCAGATTTTCGTGTGCCAATTTGAGATTGATGATTGCCTTAAAATACAATCCGCCAGATACCTTCACCTCCAATTCAAACTGGAAAAAGAGTTGCACCAGCTGATGCACGATACCTTCAATATTTTTGGTAGTCAGAGACTGATCAAAAGATTGGAAAACAGAGAGGTCCTACTTCTTCTCCTCGATCCATGCAATTATGTGCTTGACACCTGCTACCACCTGATCCGCAATGAAGGGCAATGGGAGGCCTCACTGAGTTAAGCGGGAAAAATTTGCCCGCATGTCACTGGTAATTTGATTCAATCTAGCTTTGCACTCCGCTATGTGATAGACGACCTCATTCATGGAAATGAGAATGTTTACGCCGATAGCCATCGTTGTCTGATCCTCAATACCTACATCGCTCAGAGCCTCATCGGAATCTGTATACAGCTTTCCCAATAAAAGCTTGGCCTCTGAAACTTTATCGGAAGTCATCTCCTGCACCTACTGTATTGTTTCACTAACTGTTCTACATAGGCTGGTTGCCTGTGCCATAAACTTTAGGGTGGGTTGTAAAGTAAGGCATAATGCCTTGACCTTATCACAGTATGATGTGTATAACTCCTTGGAAATTTCCAACGAGCTCATTTGTGGTGCAGGAGGTTGGGATGTCAAAAGATCTAACTCCGCAACTCTGCTGCTCAGGTCTGCCCTTAGCTCCGATAAGCTTTCATCCAAAATGGACAGCTGACTCCTTAGAGTGGAAATATCCTTCTCTTTCTCTTCCAAGGCCAATTCGACTTGTTTCCTCTTTTCAGTTTTTGACTATGGAGCATAATTCATCTCATTTACTTTGTCATTTATGCTTTGTTGGAGCTACTTCATACCGTCATCCCTCTGGTTCAAATTGGCATGGAGAGTTGCCTCGTTTGCCCGATATTGCTCAATTGTTAGAATGACATCCGTACCCAAAGCCTGAAGCACATTCACTTTTCCCTCCAAGGAATTCCTCTCGGATAGTAGGTGATTAATTTCATTTTCCTGGGCCCTATACTTTTTTTCCCAAATATCAACCTTTCCTTTCAGCTCCCTCAATTGCTCCTCCTTTTTCTTTGCTTGGTGACTGAGCTTGAGGAAGTTGGTGGTCACTACCCTCTGAGTCTCCTCCATTAGCTCGACTTTATCCTACGGACGAGCCTGATGCAAGTCTAGCCCAATGGCATTGACAGAATAATCACTCAGTAGCATTTCTCTATCTGGATTGATCATGTTGGGGGTGATCTTTGCAAACATAAGTGAATTCTGACTCTTATCATTTGCAAAAGAGGCTCTGCCTATCTACCTGCATCCTTTTCTCTTCTTTTTTGAATTCAGCTTGCGTGGGCACTTTTGTTTGCATCCACCTGCGAAAAATATTCCTGGGAAGAAATACCCAGTCCACCAGCAAAAGGAAACTCCCGAGGAACTTCTAGTGGGAAGGAAAGTGTGCTTAGTGCATCAGTGGAATTGCTAGGCCTCGTAATAACTACCAGGGAGAAGGGTGGAATAAATTGGCCACTCAAAGATGACGACAGTACGGTATGAGGAAAGGTCGGTGAGGCACCAACTGAAAGGTTGGGCCTCGAGGATGAAAATTGTTGGCTCATAAGGTCAGGACTGGCAATCAATTGTGTTCCAGGGGTGCAATGAAAAGCATGGGATGGAAATGGAAAACCGGGAGGAAAAATATTTGACTGCCCTGGATATCCAGTGATAGGAATAGCTGGTGCAGATGAAATAGTAGGGGAAAATGAGGAGGAGACCAAAGAGAGAGAAGAGAGAGAAGAGGGAGGAAATAATAACTGAGGTTCCTAAAGAATTGTAGTTGATACCACCGCTTCTTCATGCTATGACTCCTCCCCTCCAGTGAACTCTCTCATTCACGACCTCTTCTCTTCTGGAGAATCCTCAAGGTTCACAATAACCTTCTGCCTACGACCGAAACTCCTTGGCCTCTTCCTACCTGATCTAAAGGATATAGAAGGCTCCGACGTTTGTGTGTTTGAAGAGTCCTGTTGTGAATGTTGTCTACTGATAGTTGCCTCATGTGTTAGATATTTTTTAGCAATAGGAGTGTTCTGGGTTACCTCCTCTCCGGGTTTTGTGGCAGCACTTCCCTTCTCATAGAACTTCTTTGAAACCAAAGGGTTTGGGGAGTTCTCATTGTCTGAATTCTTGTGCACGGGTGATCCCACAATAGTGGTTTACAATTTTTGGCCAAACTCAAAATTGAAATTATAATTTTTAACTAAATCTTCACATTCGGGCAAATATAGCGGCTAAACCATGAGGAATTTAAAGATGATGCAAACTAGAGTCTCATCACATTTGGTCTGTATATTCTAAAACTATTTTTTTCAAAAAAATTGGAATAAGATTGCACTTATTTTTCCATCTCCCACGAAAACTGGTTTTTTTTCAGAAAACAACATTTTTAAAAAGTGACGCTCACCATATACAACATAAAAAAAATTGTATGAAGGATGAAATTCTAATTTTTTTGAATTTACATTTGTAACTGTGATATCTGGCACTTTCATTTGGTCTCATAGTTTTTTATTGAATATTTTTTCCTGAATAGAGTTTCAAAGTCAAACCAATTGCAATTCAGACATAGGCGGACTGTATACAACATAACTTTTTCTATATGTATCGAAATTAAATTTTTTTTTTTTTGATAGATCAAGGACATCAATACCCAGAAAAAAAATATTTTTTTAAAATTTATTTTGATAATTTTCTATTTTTCCACATGTGCAAAACAAAGAGCTTGATTTTCGGTGAAAAACCTATGTTTAATAAAACTAAAAAAACACATACATAATAAAACCAAAACATATTAAAATTATATTTGTGGGATAGCTAATTTTGAGGACTACCATAATCATTTGAAATAAATTTTAAATGAATTCATTTGATCCCTTAAAAGGTAAATCAAAAGTGATTTTTTATCAGCATTTTGATAGGTGTAAAGGAGACTCATTTATAGGTATGGTTTAAAACTAGCAAGGTTCTATCCAAGGGGGTTTGATCTAAGGTGGTTTGATCAAACCCTCTTCAATTGGAATCCTTAAAATGGAACTTTAAAAGGCTTAAATTATTATATTTTCTAAAAATATGTGATTTCAGCAAGAATTAGTTCCTCTCAGAAATTATAAACCAGCTTTGTGGGATCACCCGCACTCAAATGTCGTTGAACTGATTGTCTGACTCTACCTCCTAGAAAAGGCCGCTTGTTGTCTTTATCTCCTTCCTATATATCCAAAAGTCTCTAATTCTTTCAGGCTTCCATCTGAGCCTACTCAACTAGCTGCATAGGTAGGGGCTCATCTTCTGATTTTGGTTGGGCTTCCCCACAACGTGGTAAAAGTTCAACCACGACAATCGCCCCTCTTTAGTAGGAAAATATTCAAGGCCTGCATACAATTTCAAATTCCCCCCTTCAACATTTCTCTGAGGGTCCTAGAATGGCTGAGGCTAGTGTGGAATTTTTATGCCAATTTCTGACAGATTATCTTTCGGGTTGTATTGTCATGTGTCATTTATAATTACCAGCCCAAGACTATCCAACTTAGAGTACAATACCTCCAATATTTTATCCTTCGAGCTTTTCTTCTTTACTAGCGATACCAAGCTGAATATGATAGGAAACATCAAATAGGAAGTCAAATGCCTTCCTCCCCAGTAATAATTCTCAACGTTACTCAGCTGTTGCAATGCCTCCAGGGCCAACACTCTATCGGAAACAATGTGCGGGAGCTAAAAGGGTTCCCAGACAAAACCTCACATATGAAGCATAGTGAAATCCGTACCAAAAAACCAATCGCAAGGTGGAAAGAGGCCTCTCAACCATGATTTTTATCTTGGCGACAATTTCACAAACATACTGCTCCCAGATCTATCCAAAGCCTGCAAAGTCAAAGCTAGGAACAAATCTGAAAATGCGTAATAATCAAAAGTTTTCGACAGGATGGGAGTCCATGTCAAAACTAGCCTCGTCACGCCACTTTCGTCGAAAATGGCTAGGGCCATGAATTGCTTGAAATAAACAGGATTCTGATGCAAAATCATGTAGACTAGGAAAGAAGAATACCTGAATCTAGAACCAACCTCGAATTCCTATAGCTATTGGATCATCCCATCAATTATAACCTTTGTGAAGTCCATAAGTGGAGGCATGTTGTTCTTCCTCAGCATAAAGTTGAGACTCATTTGGAATTCAAAAACCCCCTTGTCTGTATCCAGCCCACAAACCAGCGCTAACATAGAACAGATGGAAGAAGATCCCGATTCTAAAGCACCCAGACAATTGGGAATTTGGGAGGTGTTGAAACATATGTCAGTTGAGCAGTCTCAGTGTGATAAAATTATTGTGCCAACCAGAGCATTCTCCAATACTCCTGTATCCTTTGAATGTCAAAATATTCAACATTCTTGAGTGAGGGGAATGGGACGCACAGCATATCTTGTAGGGCTTGGGGGTTGATAACTACCCTCAAATTAGGGCCACTTATAACTCCGGTCTAAGGATCAAAGCTTGTTGCGCATGTCTCCATAATCTCTGGGCAATAATGCATCAGAGGAACCATGTATTGGGGAAGCCCATAGTTCCATAAACGTTTGTGGAAAGGGTTTGATAATTTAATCTTTTCACATGCAACGTCCCTCAGGCTCTTGAGATTCTAAAATAACTCGGGATCCAAAACATTATCCCAATCCTCTAATACTAGGGCTTGATTTCTAAGAGAAACTGTGCCAAGTATTTTCTGGTCCGCTTGACTAGTAAATGGCCAGGATGGCTTTGTTGGGATGCCTGGAGTAGCATAAGACTCTTGGCCATATATGTTTACATGGGGCATCGTCAATCTTTTCTCATTAATGTTCTCAGGGACCAAGGCCTGTGTTGAACTTGCTACAATTTTAGCCATTTATTTGTATCCGCAAGAGGCTTCGCAAACTTTGCAAATGACTTAGCTTCTGAAAATGCTTTCTCTCTTTGTGAATGACTTAGCCATTTTCACTTTTTGATAAATTCTCACAATAAATTCCTTTCGCATGCCTGACCTACTTTTTTATTTTCATGAAAAATGGCTTAGCAAGTGTACATGCCAGCCTTTCACATTTAGTTGCTACATGCATCACTAGATTTTTCGTGTGTGCGAAGAGATCACCAACCTGCCAAAATACTCTTCATATTTAAGAGACATGACTTCGCATGATGTGGCACCTAATTTTTTCTTGGACAATGTACCAAGACAACCTTGCCATATCTTTTGCAAGTTATTTTGCATTTATTGATTTCCTGATTGTACTTGGGCACATCATCCAACAACTTTATCAAGAGATTTGCCTTGATTCTATTGGGACGATAGCTCCTCATGCAGACACCTAACCTATTTTATTTTAATTTGACAACTTGAACAAAGCAAGTTGCAACTATACCTGATCATTCACATAACTTCACACGCCGCGACACTGATTATCAAGGCTTGATAGCACCATTTTCCTTTGATGTAATCATAGCTTGCCTCGTCGAACGATGACCAATCTATAAATAGGGCTCTTAGCAACCTTGCTAATCAAATTTACCTTCAACATTCTTACTTAGTAGGCCCTAGTTAATCTTAGCAATTTCATCCTCAAGTTAGAGTAGCAAGCAATAATGGAGATGCCAATTAAACTAGTTTGCGAAAAGACCCTAGCCACATTTCTAGGAAAGGTTAGGTGCAAGTACCTGAAGCGCATGATAGGCATAAAAAACCTGTTATATGTAAAAGTGGTCAAATGGGTCCTAGGAAAAGACTGTGTAGAATATGAGGACCAATATAGGGTAAACACCAGCATCTTCTCTCACTTTGTCGCTTCGCTCCTAGACATCAGCGTTTCCAAACACAAAATTTTGAAGTTGACCAAGCGAGTCTTCCCTTGGCATTACCTTGGAGGATTGGAGCAAGTAGTACGGTCCACCAAATTGGACTGTGGGGTCCCTTCTGTTTGCAACCCGCGTCGACTACTACTGCATAGAGGACCTGTGTCAATCAGGCCCTTTTTGTTCAGGTTTGAGATGGAGACCCACGAAGAACATCGCTCCAAGTCTCATGATGGTTGCTACTTCTTGATGCGGATACATCATATTGAACCCTTCTGAAACATGCAGTGGTATGAGGATTTCGAGATAATGGTGTTTCCTCACCTTCCACCACCAGTTGTTGTTGTTGTTGGTCCTTCCTCCTGCTTGAGAATTGAGAAGAAAAATAATCCCAATTTTGTTTTTTACCTTTTTGTCAGCCTCCTTCCTTGTAGCGGATATATATGTATATTTTGATACATGGCCACTGGCCTCTACCGTATATAATGTAAATGTTCCAGAAATAATATAATACACATTTTTTTTATATCTTGACTCATTTACAATGTATCTCAATTTCTTATAATACTACTATCATTTTTAAAAAGCATTGAGAAAACCAAAAACTTAAAGAAGGAAAAATAATTACATATTTACAATTTACAAACCCACTACATAAGCAGAACTAATCAAACTTTTTATGGTGTATTCCATTAATTGGAATACCCAAGGCATTACCTTCCATGTCTTCTAAATCAAAAGAGTTAAACTATTTGAACTGAACAATTTTAAAAGGCCCTTCCCAGAGACTATCAAACTTTTCGTGTTGGTCGGGCTTTGCCCTGCGCTCGTTGAACTTGAGCACCAAGTCCCCACATTTTAGCTCTTGGTTAGATGTATTTTTATCAAACCACTTCTTCACCACTTGTTGGCGGTTGTTCATGGCCTCAAGAGCATGCTCTCTTTTCTCTTGTACTTCCAGTAACTCAGAAAACAATACCTCCATAGCTCTGTTTTGCTCGATTTCAAGAGATTTGAGCAATTGAAGAGCAGGTATTTCCATAGCAATAGGAAGCAATGCCTCCTTCTCGTACACCATCTTGTAAGGGGATGTCTTTAATATCTTCTTGGGTGTGATATGGTCTACCCACAGCGTTGTTCGGAGATTTTTATGCCACTCCCTCTGGTGTTCCGAGCCTATCCTTTTGATTAACCTGATGAGGTTTTTGTTTGTAGACTATGCAAGGCCATTCCCCTTAGGGTAATAATTAGAAGAGGTTTTCATGAAAACCCCATATTTCAATGCAAATTGGCTTATCTTAGAGTTGAGGAAAACTTTAGCATTATCGAAAATAATTGTTTTCAGTAGGCCAAATCTAGCTACCAATTCCTCCAGGAAGTTAACAATTTCTACTTTTGATGCATATTTTAATGGCACCACCTCTGCCCATCTGGTGAAGTAGTCAGTTGTTGTCAATATCCACCTTTTTCCAACTGATGAAAAAGGGTTAATCATACCAATTAATTCTAGACCCCATTGATCAAAAGTTTCCTCCACTACTATGGGTCTTAGTGGCATAGCAACATTCTTTCTCTTTCCAACATAAAATTGGCATTCACTACAAGACTTTACTAATGAAAATGATTCATTGAATAATGTAAGCCAAAAATAACCAGCACATATGGTTTTAATTGCAGTATTTCTTGTAGAAAAGTGCCCTCCAGCTGGTTAGTTGTGATATTGATCTAACATTCTTTTGGCTTGTTCCTCATTCACACATCTTAGCAAGACACCATTAAAATTTCTTTTAAAAAGTACTCCTTCTAAGAGAACATGGTTGTTATTTTGCAACTCATAGAACCATCTCTTAAAGGAAGGGAGATTGGTTGGATACCTTCTTGTTTGCATGAATTTTATCTTAGCCTCCATCCAATCTCCCTCAAAGCTTTCTTCATTCAGTAACACAATTTCCAAGGCTTCAAGCTCTGCCATTGGTTCATTGTTTTCGATGAGGTACTCGCACAGTCCTTTTCCCTTAACAATCTTGATAGGCCTGATCTCAATATCATACTCCAGGATCTTGGTAATCCAATTAGTTCTTTTCTCGGTGATCTCTCCTTCCATAATACATTCCCGCACACTAGGATGTGGTATACAAACAATCACCTTATTGCATGATATCAGGTGTCAGAACTTCTTAAGCCCTTTCACAATAGCAAAGACCTGCTTTTCTACAAAATTTTACCTTACCTCATACTCCTTTAAGGTGCACGAGTAGAAAGCAACAAGAGATTCCTTTTCATGTGCATCATCCTTTTGCATAAGCATAGTGGCAATACTGTTGCCACCACCAAAAACATGCATGATAAAGTCCTTTGATAGGTCTAGGTTGATTAATACAGGGGCTAAAGAAATAACCTCTTTTATAAGCTCAAAATATTTTCATAGCCTTTGTCATCCACTTGAAATTCTAGTCCTTTTTTAGCATCAAGGTAATCGGCCGAACGATCCCTACAAAGTCTGCAATGAATCGATTGATGAAATTGACCCTACCCAAAAATGATTGCACTCCTTTCTTGTTTATGGGAAGAGGAAGCTCCCAGATTGAATCAACTCTTTCTGGATCGATGGAAATGCCCTCCTTCGAGACAACATATCCCAATAGCTTCCCTTGGGGGACTCTGAACACACATATCTTCGGGTTTAGAGAAATCCTGAATTCCTGGCACTTCTGGAAGACAAGCTCTAAATGATCAAAGTGATCATCGACGGATTTGGAAAACACTATCAATTCATCCAGATAGATAAGTATAATTGTATGTATTAAATCCTTGAAGACAATATACATAGCTCTTTGAAAGGTTGCTCCGACATTTAAAATTCCAAAGGGAATCTTAGCATATGCATATTCTCCCCACTTTGTGGTGAACGTTGTTTTGTGTTGATCTTCCTCCTTTACAGGAATCTGATTGTAGCTCGAAAAACCATCCAACATTGAAAACATTTCAAAACTAGCTACGATTTGTAGAATTACCTCAATAGAAGGCAAGGGGTAATGATCCTTCAGGGATGCCCTATTCAAGTCCTGGAAGTCTACACATAGTTGTATCTCACCATTCTTTTTCTGGACTGGCATTAGGTTAGACACCCAAGTGCTATGCTTGATTGGGAACACTATTCAAGATGCAATCAATTTATTCAACTCTATTGACATGAGTGACTCAATCTTTGGGTTCATGGGCCTATGTCTCTGATGAACCGGATTCAATCCTTCCAATAACTCAATTGTATGTTGAATAATCTTGGGATCATATCCCTTAAGATCATCATATGACCAGGCTACTACGCTCGGATATTCCTCATAGAAGTTCTTTAGACTATCTTTATTCTTCTGAGATACTCCCTTACTGACCTTGAGCTTTTTGTCTTCTCCGATATGCAAATTAGTGTAGTTACCTTTGTCAGCTACAAGCTTTCTTTTATCTTTCCTTGCATCATCAGAATAAAAAAGACTCTTCAGAGTGACTAGGCCCCTGGGAAGCTTGTTGGATTTCAACTGGATTACTTGATCTCTGTAGGCTTCGGCAATATTTGGTTACAATTGGTCAAAAAATTCCCTAGATGACTGGAGAAATGACGCAATATGAACATCACTATCAAACACTTGTCATTCTTGATCATTGTTCGAAACAACAAGTCATACAATTACTCGCACTACATGTTTATTTTTAACAACTCAAAGGCTGGCTCAAACTAAGCCCCGACAGTTGTCATTCAGTTAGCTTCAAAGTTGTTCTCCCTTTGTATAGCCTGAATATTAAATGCCTCAAAGCTTTCAATAAGATCCCAGACCCTATGTCGGTATGATCGCATACGGACATTCTTTGTAGTATAAATCCCTCAAATTTGGTTCAACACCAATTTTGAATCTTCGAACACTCTTATTTTCTTTGTGCCCATTTTTTTTACAAATCTCAAACCATGGACAAGGCCTTCATATTTTGCTTCGTTATTCGAGCATGCGAACTGGAAGTGATAAGACCTCAAGTTCTTTTCTCTGGATGAAGATGTCAAATATATTCCTGCTCTAGCTCCTACTCTGCATCTTGCTCTATCAAAGTGCAAATTCCATAACTTTGAGGATGTTACACCTCCAGATTCTTTTGTAACTATGGGCATAATCTGTCCTTTCTCATGTATGACATAGGTTTTGAGCCCAATTGCATGATAATTTCCAAAAGGGTTTGTGTCTATAAACTCATTCAACAGAGCTTCTTCACTCTCCGTCCAAGAGCTAGTTGCCTCTTCTTCCTCCAGAAATTCAACATTGAACCTTTCTTCCCAGGTAATTGAAGTATGTGTCACTTCAAATTTGATCAGGGCCTCGTCAACAACATGTTTGCAATGCAAATTTTATGATAATAGTTTCATCTTAGCTCCATGTTTGGTTCTCAAGATCAGGTGTGACTAGTCTAGTGCTAGATATCCTCCAACATTTGTTGTGAACTCTCAAGACAAACATATCCCAAACAGAGGAGGGACATAAATGAGTACGGTATCCTAATTTATAGTGATATTGGGGTAGGCAAACAATTTCATAGGCAATCCCTTTATTACCCCAATGGTATCAACTTTATTTATGTCTAGCTGCATGACTCCCTTGTTAAGAGGCTCATATTTTAGCCCCAAAGCATCAGCTACTTGTTTAGGCATGACACTAGTGCTAGCACCAGAGTCGATCATACAATTATGCAATAACTTGTCACCGATGATAAGCATTAGAAAGAAAGGCTTAGGTTTAGGCTTACTCTCTTTTTCGGCTTCGAGCTTTTCTTTCAGTTAATTTTTTAGCAATTTATCCAAGTCCCGCTTGGATATCTTTTCTTCACTGGGCTGACTAGGTGTCTTCACATCTTCCTCTCTTGATAATGCTTTATGTAATAACATCTTTTTCTCTGGGATAAACAAGATATCCCATAAAGAAACATTGGCAGAGGACTTCTTTAGTTGTTCCACCACATTGAACTGTGTTCGCGACTGATGAGTCTCAGTTGCTTGCTCCTTATGTATCATAGCTGGTGTAGGCCTCGCAACTGGTGTATCCGCTTGTTTGGCAATAGTCGGGGTGATCATAGGATCCTTTTCCTTCGGAGGAGGTGGATTCGAAGAGCTGGGAGTAGCCACCTTAGACTTTTGTGGGATTGACGACGGGCTTGCTGACGGACTAGGCGTTGACTGAGATGGACCATTAGTCAGCGGAGATGTGAATTATCCAATGAGTCTCCGCTTTGAACGCATTTTGTAGTCTAATTGCACTCGGAGCACTTGAGTTACAGGAATGTCATTCAAAAATTTTGATTCTTCTCCTTCCATCCATGAAAAGAGCGCTTGGTCTGGAATTATGTCTAACTTTTGCTCTATGGACATCCTTTGCATTTGAGCAACGGGGATTTCATTATCCATCTGTTGAGAGGAATATGACTAGTTTCCAGGATCAGGTGCACTTCCTTGGCTACGTTGCTCCGTAATCTTCTGTTGCAAATTCCCCCGCGGATAATTTTGGGGCATGTGTGCATCATTACAAGGAAAACACCATGAATTGGTGTCATCGGATAGGTTATTCTATCCTGCCACTAGATCCTTACTTGAACTAGGATGGATGGTCTGCATCGGCAAGGTCACTGGAACAACTTGGTTATTCGGTCGAGCTTGAGTATTTTAGCGTGATCTATCTTGCCACTGATTTGACTGGTAAGGAGCCTTTTCACCTTGATAATTTTGATAAGTTGGCTTCTGATAGCTATATTGTTGTCACTTCATGTTAGTCAATTCATTTTTCATAGTCTTCATTTGTTCTCTCATCTCGTTCATCTCGATCGTCAGGGGGTTAGTCACTAGAGCTACACTCGACATCGTTCCTAGGTACACATACATAGACTGGGGAGGAGTTGCAGGAGCATTGGTTGAAGTTGCTTAAGCTTTCATGGCGTTAAATTCTAGGAAAAATGGCATGATGGGTCTCGGTGCCAACTTTCCAGCAGCAATAAGGTTATTCTCCACAATAATAGCAAGACCATAAGAATTGGGTAGAGTATCTCCACCGAGATCCTATAGCATCATGGAAATATCAGCATTAATGGACTTCAAATAGAACATAAATGCCAAATCTTGAGGCGGTCGACTACGAACAGGAACTCTCTACCAAGTCGAATGAAACTGTGTGTTCAAGTCAAGCAAAGCTTCATGAGGAGCTCGCTTTACACTAGCCAGTTGATGATATAGCGAAGACCTATCGCCAGCATTTGAAAAACACTCGTAAAACGGGGTTCCAAGATCGTCCCAAGTAGCAACCATATTAGTCGAAAGAGTTCTATACCAATTCAACGCCTTTCCTTGGAATGAGGCAGCAAGCAATCTTAGAGCTACATTTTCATTAGAAAGACCATGTACCAAACACACATCTGCCACATCTTGCAAGTGCTCTATCAATGTCTTCAATTCATCCCGAAAAACTTAGGAA